>BMAW01075771.1:370137-424260 GCA_019974015.1 Nephila pilipes
TTTTTTTTTTTTTTTTTTTTTTTTTTTTTTTTTTTGAATATTAAATTGCCAGATAATAAAGAAAATCCTAAATTTCGAAAACTTTTAACCTTTTTTTCTTTGCAAACTTTGATGAGAATGATATTCAAATTAATAAAAAGAATTTAAGTTTTGTTTAAAATAAAAAAAAATTAAAGAAATATATTGATTTTTGTTAAATATTTTTTATACCTATATTTGAATTTGAATGAAAATTTTAAAATATCAATGATTAAACTTATTTTCTAGGTTTTTAAAATATTAATATTCTTTCACTCCGTAATTCTTGTAATAAAATATTGTGTTTTTGTATTTGTTGGTTGAAAAATTACTGATCTAAAAATATCTGAATACGAAACTGAAAATATTCCGAAATACTCACCTGAAATTCGAAGGGACTGTCATAATGGAAAATGACTCTTTCCTCTTTAAAATTCAAATCCTTATCTTGCTTCTTTTTTTAATTCTCTACGTATGAATTATTTTTTTCAAAATTTCAATCGCAACAATATGCTTCTTTGATTTGTATTTTTAGAGAAAAGCAGTTTGGCTCAACTGCAGCAGCTGTTGCTTTAGCAACCCTTTACTTAATTGGACTGTAATGACTTCTAATCTTCAGTAAAAAAAAAAAAAAACCAGACTATTTATTGCTTACTCATCTTTACAATATTCTCATTTTGCATTAAAAAAAATTGAACACATTACTCGAGGGCACCTGTTAGACCACCTATATCAATGACTTAAAAAAATAAATTCCATTCTTTTAGTGTCCAATGGGCTATCTATTTTTGAAATCTTTCTTTTTCATTTACCCTGGGTGCTTCCAATGTAGCGACCGTTGAATGTCAATCTGTGAATAGCACCCAGCGGGGAAAGAGTGACACCACTGTCTAGCTTGGCCAGAAAAGTCCTCAATCTTCAGCGATTTGACACCAAGAATTCGAGGCATTTGACAAGGTTAATTCATTTCTCTGTTCTGCACTCCCGAAGTGAGGTTTCAAAGGGTTTTTCACCGTGCAAGGGATACATTTTAGGCTTCTTTTTTGCAGATTTGATTAAAACAACAAGAAAAATCATCTGTACAGTTTGTTCTTTCTGCATTTTATGGATGATGTGACTGGAATGAAATGTTCTGCTACTCTTATTCATCGAAGATGGTTTTTGTTGGATTTTCCTTCCTAACTGCTTGTTAAAGCTTATCTGAATTATCGCGTCTGTTTCTGTGTTGATGAATTATTAGAGCGTTGGACAGTATTTTGTACGTCATACAGCTGTTCTTTAGGATTCATCCTTACAGAACGGAATTATTTCTTTAATGAGATTATATTCATAGACACCTTAAAGCAGTGGTTTTAAAAGTGTTTGTAGTCGATGAACCCAAAAATTCTAACATTTCTTTTGCACGAATGCTTAACTTTAAAGCAGTGTTGATCAACCACAAGCTTTTATTTGCTATTTTCTTATGTATGTATATCTTTCCAGTTCACATAAAATCTGTAAAAATACAATTTGTACTCAATTGTACGATCAAGCTGAAATTTCGCATATACATCTCCGATGACAATACAATTCAACACTAATCTCTAGCAATTGAGGACTTGGGTAGGGGGAGGCTTGCACTTAACAACATCCAACTGGAATTTTAAACATTTATAAATCACGTAATTGCTTTTTTAAATCTGTAATTTCCACAATTAAATATAAGTAGAAAAAAAAATTAAAATGAAGCTTTTAGGTTTCCAAATAATTTTTTTTAAATGTAAAATAATATAGAATTTATAAAAGCTTGAGGCGTTAATATTTCTTTTGATCTCATATATTTATAGCTATGGTACTTAATTTATTGGTAATTATTAAGGTAATTAAGTGGCTCACATTTTTAAAAGCTATAACGAGACTGACGCTGCTTTAGAAGAAGTATGCATGCGCCAAACGCCAGCGACCGACAGCTGTTTAGTGTGAACATTCTCTTTCGAACTCAGTGCCTCTCGCTTCTGTAAATAAATCCGTATAGCCGTAACCTTCGTCCGCATTACAGTTATTATTATTATTTTGTTTCGACGGAAAACTGATAAGTGAGCAAGGATATGCGAAATTTCACTTGAAATTTGGGAAGCCCGCTACTGAAATTCATAATTTATGAAAAGAAGTGTATATCGATGTATGTTTATCACGTGCAAAGGTTTTTGAATTGTTGAAGTGTTTTCACGTGCAAAAAGACGTTGAATACTATTCACGCGCAGATCGCCTTCCACGTCAAAAACGGATGACAGTATCGAAAAGATCAGTAAACTGTTTCGATCTGATCGTCGGTTAAGTATTCGTGTGTTTGCTGAAACTGTAGTAATTGACAAGGAATCCGTATGGCAAATTTTTCCTTCTAGACAATGCGCCGACTCATTCCACATTGTCTGTCAAGAGGTTTCTAGCCAAGCGCAGCTTCCCAGTGTTAGACCTTCCGTGTTATTTTCCCGGATCTTGCACCATGCGACTTTTATCTGTTTCCATGGGTGTAATCTGCATTAAAAGGAGCAAGATTTGAGTCCTTTGAAGCTGTGAAAGAGAAAGCGGCACGTGTCCTGAAGGAGCTGACATAAGAATTCGAACAATGGAAGGTTCACATGGAGCGTTGTAGGGATAAAGGAGGGGTGTATATTGAAGGTAATGATGAGTAAATATGTACAATATCGAAATAAAATATTTTTACTGCATCAGTCTCGTTATTTAATAGCCACACCTCGTATGTATATCTTTCCAGTTCACATAAATTTTGTACTCACATTTTAACCCACTTTATAATATACGATCGAGCAGAAATTTCGCACACACGTGTAACTCCGATGACAATACAAATACTACAGTATGCTCAAGCAGTTATGGGGAGAGGGCTTGCTCTCAACAACACCCAATTGAAACTTTGCACACTTATAAATCACATAATTACTTCTTTTTTTTTTAAATCTTTAATTTCCAGATGAAAACAAAAGAACATTGCTCACTCAAATAGCTCCATTATTGAAGAAGTTTGGTTTGGTTTTATCAACATCGCACTGGAAGCAATATGAGGGCCATTGGTGGCAGACCTAATAATTTTGAGCTTCGAACAAGTAACGAAGACGACATCTGAGCTATCAAGCCCCCCCCCCCCACACACTCTCCTAACTTCACTCCACGCCAAAGAGAGGACTTAGGGTCCCGACAGATTTAACGTGCATCAGCCTCGGCTTCACGACGAGTCTTTAGTTGCATTAAGGCTCGAACCCACAACTCATCGAAAGCCGCCGGCTTAAAAAATTATTTTTTTACGGTTATAAAAAATTATTTTTATTGGCGTATTTTTATTACTCCGTTTTTTCCTCTTCAAAACGGAGTCGTGAGAGAGCGATGGAGAAATGTGAACTAGGATTGCTGATCGCGAAGATGCATAATACAGTTGTAAAACTACATGAATTTGAATATTTAACCTAATATATATTTCAATTAATATAATGAATTTTGTTTACAAATTAAATAAAAAAAAACTTGTTTACTTTTATTCATTTTTTATTATGATTATGTTTTATTTATTATCGTTATTTTTTTATTCCTTGATTGAAAGAGAAAATTGTGTTTAAATCGTTAACAAGAAAGGGATTATTATACCATCTTGATAACGTTAGATGTTAAACAAAATGAGAAAACACACACACAAATCAATATTGATGGAATTTTTAAAATATATGTCTGAAGTTTCGTAAAACGTTATCAAATTACATCTATTTCCTCACTTCCCATTGTGAGTGAGTGAGTGAATGTAAAGTTTATTGGCACAAGAGCCAGATATGGCTATGCTGCGCCAAACAAGATTAAACTGTGGTCTAGACGTGAAGTTGAAAAAAAGGTAAAAATGGTTGACAATAAAGAGGGTCGAAAATAGAGAAGGATCGCTAGGGTATCCCGGGAGTGCGTCACCCGTGTTTACCAAAGACAGTAAACCCCATGGGAAAGAAAAAGATCACTAAGGTGCCTCGGGGTCATGATGCCCATACTTACCTGAAGAAGGCAAGTCCTTGAGGTCCCCTGATATAATCCCCAGGGGCAGGGTGCCTGGCTATACCCCCAGACGCTGGGTACCCTTTTTAGTCGCCTCTTACGACATGCATGAGCTACAGTGAGACTATTCTGTCACCCCCGGTCACCACACGGGTCTCCTCACTTCCCAAGTGAATGTAAGTAATAATTAGTTTAAAAAAGAATTTCGATTTTTCATCGATCTAGTTAAAGCTAATCTATCATCGATTTAAACTATTTACTAATATATATACTCTAAGGAATTTCCAAAATAAGACGAAATGTGTTCATTTTGATTCGTGTTTTCGCATTTCGAAAGATGTTCTTTTTCAAGACATCTTCCGTCTTTCACCAATTTATTTCTCTTTCTTGTACGCAAGTAAATGAAAGAAAGAAAGTAAACACCTGTGTGAAGTATATGACTTCGAATTATCAGCAGTTTAAAACAGCAGTTCGAATTTTGTGTACTTTGGATGATATATACAAAAGGTCTTCATAATTTTCGAAGACCAGTGCATGTGATTAAACGGTAATCAGTTGTATATATTCCACTTCACAACCTTTTAAAAATTGTATCTTGTTTGGTAATATGTTTGTGATAAAAACAATATATTCTGTAATATTAAACTTCGAATAACAATCTTAAATTTGATGTTTGCCCCAAACGCTGCAAACAAGTGTTATCTTTAAGTACTTCTTATCGTTTAATAACTTCATAACTTGATGTCAGAAAACAACATTTTAGAAACTGGAATTGTTCTAATTGAACATTTATAATGACCGCTGGTTATTAATCCATTTTGGTACGATTTAATATCGAAAAATTCTCATCGAATCTAGCATTTATTTATTTTGAAAAAAACATGTTTCATTTTATAATTCGCACACATTATTAATTAAAGTAATATTGTTGATTTGAATAGACATGTAATTCCTTGTGGAAAATTCTTTTTAATCGCTCCAATCATACTTTTCTTCAAATTCTGCTATATTTTTATCCATTATGATGTTTATTTTTCAAAGTGGTTTTTTTTCTGTACTAAAAATATATATTGACTGATGTTTACAGTAATACTTACAAGAATGAAATCCGACTAACAAAACCGTTGAATAGTTTATTTGGAGTGCATGAGTTTTTCAACTCTTAGCATCATTATCTTATAATACCGTTGGAGTTGTATTCCAGGTTCATTTGTCCAGAACTGCGCTTTATTTCAGAGATAATTAAAAAAAAATAGTGGCATTTAATTTAAAGAAATTTACGTTAAGATCTTAAAGTTCATTTCCAGTTTTAGAAGAGGTTTTGATTTTAAAATTTTAAATCCAGAAAAATTTAAGAACTTTGTAAAGTAGAAAAAGTATTTAAGTTATGAATAGCTGTAGCTAATGGGGTGTGTGGCTTAACTTAACAGCCAGTCAATGAGATAGCTGCCTTTCATGCCAGTGTCTTAGAATCTGTGTTTGAAAAAGTTTGTGAAAGATGTGAAGTTTAGATTGCATGCTGGCTTACTGACGATTAAAATTTGGCTGCGACTTATACCTAGTAATTTTAACGGTAAACAACATGTGATAATGATCTGTGAAATTTACATAAATATTGAAAGGAGTGCAATATTGCCAGATTCAATACAATAGAAATTTTAAACTTAATTATTTTTATCATATTCACAGCAGTAACCTTAGTCACATGACTAGTGTAGCTCGTCATTGTATGGTATGGAATGAAAAGCCGATCACGAGTTAGATTCGTCATTTTACCGCAAAGAAATAATTGCATCAATTTGCATTGTAAGTCTTATAATATATAGTTACTAAATTACTCAGTCAAACGAAGAGGAAGACAAATGAACCAATTCTGATGACAACCTACTCTTTCTATGGTTACTTTGCTTGGACGCGCCTGAATTATTATTTTTTTTGTAATAAATTAATTTATTTATTCCCGATTCACTCGGATTCGAGTGAGTAGAATTGCTGGAATCGAGAGTGCAGTTCCTGAACCTTTTTTTTTTTTTTAAATTCCTTCTAAGATCCCTTAGATCGCTTCTTAGTTAAGAGCGTCTGGTTTAGACGTCTCACTTTTAGATTTACTATCATCAACTAGCTAACTACCAACATCAATATTAAAATCTTGATTACTCATATATATATTGCAATGAATCTGTTCTTTACACTTCGTTACTTTTATCTAGTCTACATGAATCGCGTTTCATTTTTTGAAAGGGATTTAGAATTCAAATACAATCAGAAAGAAATTCAAAGAATTAGTTAAAACGGAATTAAAGAATTAGTTTTCTATCGGAATAGAGCTTAGTGCTACATATTGTCGCAAACATTCACGAGTCTCAAATATTTAGAATTTTTTTCTCTGTAATTATTTCTGACATCAGTCACCTCACAAATTGTAACTCAGGCAGATCGAAAATAGTTTAACTCTGAACTTTATTAAACAATCTCTAGATCTGGTTATAAAGAAATATTACATCATGGCCAAAGCAAATAATTATTTATCACGAGTACCGTCACAAAGAAAAGGGAACAATAATTGAAATAAATAAATAAATATCTTGCGCTACGATAATTTATTTTTGAAAGTTGTCTAACTGCATTTCTTTAAGTGCTGAGATCGAATTATTTCTTAAGCATTTTTTTTCCCTCTAAATTTTGAATTATGACCGAGCCCTGAAATGGCCCTGTTATATGCATGCATGCATCATCACTCAAATATCAATTATAGTCTGAAAAATACATTAAACCCTTTTTGTAGCACAAGTTATTATGAAATGATGGATTAAAAATTTTTATGATTTCTGTCATTGAGATCAATCATGTCACGGGTCTCAAATCGACACTGACATAAAGTAACTTGTCTTCTAAATTAAAATTTAACTGCTCTATCTTCAGGAAAAAAAATTGTCCCAGAAACCTATTTCGTAAGGCTACCCAACAAATATTTCTCCCATAAGCAAAACAAATAATTTTGTACCATAACTGTCTCCTCAAAAGATGTAGGACTAGAAATATATAGAGGAGGGGAAAAAAGCGAAGATATTTTCTTTCAATTTTAGAAATAAACAAAAATCCCTTGCGTATATCAAATTATTATGGAAAATAAACTGCTTACACAATAAGATGTTGAACGAAAGATCTCTGAGAAAATCTGTTTTAACGCTAAAGCTACAATATATTCATTTGCTGAATCACTTAATCTTTCCAGTAATCTGTGTACATTTAGCTGCAGACAACTAGACTTGTGATGAATTATCTTTGTTGGGAGTATTGATTATGTTTATTAATGTTACACTGAGAAGCAACATGAGAACAAGAGGCAAAAAAGGTTAAAAATTAAGAGGCAACGGACCTCTTAATTTTTAACCTTGGTTAAATGACTACACCTGAGCTGGCATCTCCTTCTCCAAACTTCCACACCCTGCCTAGGAGGACTTGGAACCTCAACCAAATTTAAAGTACATCAACTCCGATACACTGTGGTTCTTTAGTGGCATCAGGTCTCGAACCCATAACTCGACGAAAACACCGTGATCACTAGGATACCGCGTCCTTTAGTCGTGAGTAAGACGCATTTCTATTCAATTAATATTTGATATACCAAAATATATTTGACTAGAGTTTATTCAATTGTTTGAAGTGGCTGCGGTAGCTTAAAACCCGTCGTGTAAAGGCATGATGCATTGTAAGTCTGTCGAGGTTTCAAATCCTTCCACTGGGGTCACCCGTGTGGTGACCGGTTGTGAAAGAATAGTCCCACTGTAGCTCATGCATGTCGTAAGAGGCGACTCAAATGGGTACCCAGCGTCTGGGGGTATAGCCGGGCACCTGGGGATTATATCAGGGGACCTCAAGGACTTGCCTTCTTCAGGTAAGTACGGGCATCATGACCCCGAGGCACCTTAGTGATCTTTTTCTTTCCCATGAGGTTTACTGTCTTTGGTAAACACGGGTGACGCACTCCCGGGATACCCTAGCGATCCTTCTCTATTTTCGACCCTCTTTATTGTCAACCATTTTTACCTCTTTTTCAACTTCACTTCTAGACCACAGTTTAATCTTGTTTGGCGCAGCATAGCCATATCTGGCTCTTGCGCCAATAAACTTTACATTCACTCACTCACTCACTCACTCACTCACTCATCCACAAAATTTGATATAGTTGGGTTTTTTACTGTTTTTCGCAGTGTCTGATTGAAAAGAATTTGTAGAAAACTAGTACAACCAAAACCATGTACAGAATTATGAGAAACACTTCTAAATAATTGAGGGGGTGGGAATTAAAAATATTAAAATTGTAGAAGTAGGAATATTAAGTAATTGCTTGTTTGAAAATGAAGCTCTCCCCCTTTTCTACCATGCATATTTTATTGTGTTCAAATATGGTGATTATAAACTTTTTTCCTTAGAAATGTCTTATTTTTAAAAAATTGCTCGCGTGGTACGGGGTCCCCTTTACAGTTTTGAGAAACTTATATTTCTTAAATCTGTCTCGTAAAACGCTCTAAACAATGTCAAACTGCCAAAACAAACAATTATTTACCATAACTACCTCCATTGAGGAAACAGAGCCAAGAATTAAAAGGAACTGGGGTAAAACTTAAAAAAATATATATTTAATAAGACTTATGCAATGCACGAGTTTCATGTGGGAAGTTGAATGTCTACATCTGTTCTGAGATATATCAAACTAGTTGTTACTCCTATCCTTCATTAACACTGGAGTCTTGAAATACGTAATTAACTTCTGTTGAAGTTATTATTTATCTCTCACAAATCTGAAATCCATATTCGATCAAAAATAATTTTTGCTTGCCCCATCATTAAACGCAATGGCTTTGAGAAACTTATATTTCTTAAATCTGTCTCATAAAACGCTCTAAACAAACACTCCTTGCAGTGCCAAAACAAACAATTATTTACCATAACTACCTCCACAAAGGAGACAGAGCCAAGAATAAAAAAGAAGACACGAAAGAACGAAAACCTTTTTCTCTCCAAACAAAAAAAAAAAAAAAAAATCATACAGTACATCAATTTAATGTACAAAGTTAACTGACTACACCTGTTCTGGGATGGAACGTTCTCAACGAGAACTGGAGTTATGACAGGGCCCCCTGAAATGCCATGTGTACCTCTTTGAGAGTGGAATCTGTCACTCAGGTACGTTCATGTATAAGCGGCTTATCTTGCACACAGTGAAAAGGAGGGCGCGCGGGGCCCCCAGAGGTTGAAATCACGGGCTCTGGCTCTGTTATCGGATAATCCACCTGCGGCAGTGCCATTCTTACACAGACAAGCTTGTTATTACAGTGTTGAGATGCCTGCTTCTATGGTTTATGATATGGGGACAGTTATGTATATTCCGTCCCGGAGGATCACCGTTTTGAAGAGGATTCGGAAATGCGATTCACGATGTGATGATTTTTTTTATTATTATTTCTCTTACTTTTGGCAACGGTTATGGGTGAAGGAAGTTGTCATAACTACAGCTTTTGTGTCCTGTGCTCGTGCAGGTTTTTTTTTTTTTTTTTTTTTATTAGTGTTGTTTTCACGGAACGTTGAGTTAAAAAGTTAGTTGGTTAGAAGGTTTTAAGGAAATGGGGAGTTTTTTTTCCCCTATTTTTTTCATCGAACGTTTTATTTAGGTTATAGGAAAGTCTCGGTAATTTTTAACCTTTATGACTAGTTCTTACCATTTACGCTGTTGGCATAGTATTTATTATTAATATCTTTTGTACAACACTAAATATTTCTTTGATTTTTTTTCTTATGTATATATAAATTTTTTTTATAACTATGCAGCAAGGGGGAATTTTAAAAATAAGTTGATAGGATAGAGCAGCGCTTCTTAAACTGTAGGTGACGATTCCAAATGAGGTAGCAAAGTGAAATGGTGGAGACGCAAAAATTTAGTTTATAGATAAGTGAATTTAAAGAAATAATTGTCGCTAACTATTCATAATACTTAATTTAATGTATTGGATTTTATGTGCAGCGTTGTTATAAAACTGTAATACTGGCTAAGTTGAGCTATCAATCATATTTACGTATTGAGAAAATATCACTAAACCACATTATTATTGTAGTATATAACGTGTTTATTAGGAGTATAGTGTGCCGTTACCAGAAGTGTGCGTTCTGGATCGGAACTAGAACTAAATTTCCCCCAATTTTAGAAAAATTATATTGAACGTTCTGCCATTCAACACCGCGTACGTATGCGAGACGAATTTTTCAGCTTTCACGCCTGTTATACCGAAATATCGTTCATCGCTAAAAAATGTTGAAGAGGCTTTATGTACAGCAGTGTCAAATATTACACCAAGATTTAATTTAGGCATTGTTTTCATCGAGTCGTAGATCCCAGCCCTAATATCATTAAAGACCCGCCGTGTAGCCGGGGCTGATGTACATTAAATCTGTCCTCAGTCATTATGTTTGCGTGGAATGGAATTTTGGAGAGGGAGGTGTCAGCTTAGATGTCGTCCTCGTCACTTGACCAAAGTTCAAGATTACAAGGTGCGTCCCCAATGGCCCTCATGATTGTTCTCAATGCGTTTTTAATGAACAATCATACTGGTAAATTTAAAAAAGATTTTACTTTAACCTGAAGCAAGCGTTAAGTTTAAATTAATTGGGGAAAAAAACTCATTATGCTCGACATTTTGTAGTCCCTGAGGCATTGGTTTCCAACCTTTTTGCAACTAAACCGCCCCGAAAGAAAAAAAATTCCCTCGCCTCCCTACATTTTCTTTTTTTATGTGATTTAATGTATTTTATTGATGATCTTATGCGATTTAATGTATTTTTAATGATGTGATTAATAGTTTTATTAACGTTGCTCTAGAAGCAACACAAAGGCTATTGGTGACGAACCGCATAATTTTAAACCTCAGTCAAGTGTCGAGGACGACATCTGAGCTTGCACCCCCTCTCCTAACTTTCACACCACGCCAACGGGAGGACTTTAGGTCCCAACAGATTTGACGTGCATCAACTCCGGTTACACGGAGGATTTTAATGTGATTTGTGGTTTTGAAAAGCGTAAAACAAAGACTAATAAAGGAGCTTCTATTTTATGCTAAGAAAATTAATTTTTTTTATAAACAAATTTTGACACCCATACTTAGCTTGCGTCTCCCATGTTGGAAATAGCTGCTCTAAGGCATTAACCAAGGAAGAAAACATAATAGGTTTTTTTTAGATGACACTTAAGCACACACACTATTTTTTGGTAAATTTAAAACGTTGAGCAGCATTGTATTTTACGGAGAATTATTTTCGTAGTGGAAAGAAATATTTAGTGCTGAAGAAAAAAAAAGAGGGCATCATGAAGTTTATCAATTAACTAGGAAAATAATATAACCTTAAAAATATGTTTTCGTAGTATAAAATATTAGGATAGACGAAAACATTGTTTTCATATTCAATTACATAGCACAAGACAATGAAAATGGTTATCAATATACTTGTATACTTAGGCTCTTGAATAAATCATAATATCAATTCATCTAGTGATGTATCATTGACAAGGATACAATATTTTCTTCCGAATCCGAAGAAGTATATATTTGGAATTATCAACATCTTTGCGGTAATTTTGTTTAAAGTTGTTTTTGCGCAATGTTAAAAAATAGGACCTAAAATTGGAACATTTGTTTCCAGTGGCGAAACGCTCGAACTTTAATTTTATAATCGCACTTCTCTATCTCTTAGAGAGCGACATATTTTTATCTGAATGAATTCCTTTTGGCGCATTTTTCTTATATTTTAAGTGTACTGCGTCATAAACGGATGTAAATGTTACGAAGTCACAAATTGCAATAAAATTGGAACAATTTTCTATTTCGAAGTGTGTTCCAAGTTTCGATCAGGATCTTTGACATTAGGCGAAGACAACCTTAAATAATTCCCGTTTCAAGACCGGTTAAAGAAAATGTTTTTTTTTTCTTTCCTCCCTTGCAATGCTCATTCTGGATTGATTCTGAAGAGTCACTCCATTCTTCCTTCCCTTCAATTTCAAACGAATGCATCGTGTGCCTTTTTCTTTATTTATGTACATCAGACTGAATTTTAAATATTTTTAATAATTTACTTGCAGCCATTATTAAAAGCTAAAAATATTTTTTCAAAAAAATGAAACATTTTCCTTTTGAATTATCCTGATTCTGTACAGACTAGCTATTTTCATCTTTATTGACTTTTTTGCATTTCTTATAGAGTGATAAAAATTTTTTTTTACCTGTCTGATATATACTTTCTACTGAATGCGAATGTATGTTTTAAAACTTTAAGTACTTTAAAAAAAATATGTTTCATTTTCAAATTTTCGTGACGTCCTTGTTGCACTGCTACTTCTACTTCAAGTCGTGAACGTTCACACAAGCAAGGCTCAATTTAAATAAGGAAGACAAAAAAAAATATCAAAAAAAAAAAAAAAAAAAAAAAAAATTATAAATCTCTCACACTAGTTGACTAATATTTATGAACTAAAAAAGATAAAATATACATCTATTTATGTTTGGAAACTAAAATGAAGTTTCACGTGTAGGCTACCTACTTCCATAACGCTACGTCGCTGTAATGTACATGCGATAGTAACTTCATTTATTCGATTGTTTTATGCTGAAAAATGTTAATAAAAAAAAATACAATACTTTTCTTTAATTGTCTTTATACGTAAAGTACTTATAATGCATTTATCTACTTAAATATTATTTTAAGATATATTTTTCTAAAGTTTTTAGAAGTATTTTTTAAGATATGATTTTCTAAGAACGAGATATATAATCAACTTCAGTGAAATAATTTTTCTGAATCATAATCAGAAACCATGGTAGCCTAGTGGCCATGGTTGCGTTGTTTTCGTTGAGTCGTAGATTCGCGACCTGATGCCATTAAAGACCTACTGTATAGAGGAGCTGATTTACTTTAACTTGGTCAAGGTCCCAATTATCCCAAAGGCGTGGTATGGAATTTTGGAGTCGGCACCCCCCTCCTCTCCTAATTTCCACACCATGCCAACGGGAGGACTTTGGGCCCCGACAGATTTAACGTGCATCAGCCCCGGCTTCACGGTGGGTCTTTAGCAGTCAAGGATTGAACCCCCGACTGAACGAAAACCGCCGGCCACGAATCCGAAACCATGACCACTAGGCTACCGCTGCCACATGGAATTTTGGAGAGAAAGGTGCCAGGTCAGGAATAGTCCTCGTCACTTGACGAGGTTCAAAATTACGAGGGCTGTCGCTAATAGCCCTTGCGTTGCTTCTCAGCGCAACATTAATAAGAAAATCACAATCCAAAATCATAATCATATGAAAAACAAACAAAAAAAAAAAAAAAAGTCGGTGAAGGAATTTAAAATATAATTCTTATTTGTGTGTCAATTTTCCGTGCTTTTCTTTATAAACGAATTCATTTTGTGAAGATTCTGGTTTTTTTGAGATTTAAGAGTTCAAACCTCGGAAAATATGAATGCAATTCTGAAATAATTCTCTTACGTCGACTGTGGAGAAATTCACAGCATTTTTGTGTTCAAACAGCATTTTTATCTCCCTTAACATTCTCATGTTGTTTTTTTCTCTCCACACTCTCGTACTTCTCATAAAAACATCCTTTAAAAAAAGAACTTGTGCGCTTATAAATGCATGATACAGTCGCTTGTTTTGAGTGATTTACAACTTGCACGTGCTTCAGCAAGCAGGTCGGTCGTTAATGAAGGAGGAAGGCATGATTTAGAATGGTTTGAGAGATGAAAAAAATTCAGCAACATTGTTGCTGCCGTTTAATTTAATGATCATGCTGGACCCTGCTACTTGCTGGAGAAAGTAGGCGAATCGGAGTGCATCGAAACGTAAGATATTACTACAATCTGAGGATTATCATCCATGGGAATGGTAAAGGAAGCATTGAAGGCTGAAGCCGCCTGTTTAAGATTGTGATTGATAGGTTTATTGAAGAGAAAATGTTTAGTCACTGTGTTATCACTAAATTGTCTTTGGATTCGCGGTTTTCACACAGAAACTGGAGAACAGAATTTTACAGGCAAGAGCATTTTGTGTGAAGCATAATAATACCATAAAGAGTGTTATAATTAAATCATACTGATGTAACACAATGTTTTTTTCAAATATTATTATTGCAATTGATGATTGTGGAATATGGGTAGAACCATCGGAGATTCATGTCTGAAAAATTTGTGAATTCATTTATTTTAATCTTGCATCTGAAATTTTTTTTTGTTGAATATGAGGAGCTCTTTTGGAGTTCTAGAGGGTATCTTCTTAAGTCTAGAGGGTATCTTCTTAAGTCTTAATTATTACTAATAAACAACCGAGATATATCTGGATGAAATTCGTTCTGGATTTTGATGGATCCTTATGTACATAATGTTATAAATTAAAACTCTTAATATTGATTTGTTTGGTTTCAAGAAATCTAAGTTTTGTTCAAGTTTTAATTATTATCTCGAGGTATCGTAATGTATTAATTATTAAAAAAAATAACTGAGATTTTTTTTATTTATTATTCTTAAGATTTCTCTAGATAGTCACCATCCAGAGTTATACATTTTTCCTAGCGTTTCTTGATTTTTTGAGGTCCGCCATTTTAGAAAACAAATTGCACTCTTATCCTTTCCACGACTTTCTTCAATCTACCGCTTTCTGAATCCAAACAAATGAATATTAATAGTTATAACTTACAACATTATATTCATAAGGATCAGTTAAAACTTAGCGATAGCTCTCGTATTTGTTTCATCATTACAGTTTATTGCTATATGTTACTTTAATTAATCATAAAAAAATAATAATAAATCGAGAGAGCTATAAGTAAATAAGTTATATTTAAAGTTGATGTAATACGACATTGTGTGCGAACAGTTTTTGTTAATTATTTTTTTTATAAAAGAAATAAAAAAATGTTTATCCTAAAAATTTCTATAAATTAATTTATTGATTAAGAATGATTGTGATAAACAGTTTTTTACAGTCTTCTGAAAAATGATTGTATTTTTCCTCCTTGGTTTCTTGTCTTGTTCCCACCATAATGAGATCAGGAATCGTTATAGTTAAATGTAGTAATGATTTTAAGAAAGCCCATGGATTTAGAGATATTAAACTTTATATTTAATGTTTTCGAATACAACTGAAATGAAAAAATGAATATTATGCACCTTTTTTTTTATTCCTGTAACATTCTATGCAGCAAAATGACACAATGTACAGTTTTCAAATCAATATTTAAAATGTGTGTGTGTTTGCCCCCTCCCCCCCACATAAATGAAAGTGTGACAGCAATTACTAATCCTGTTCCAAAATCTTTGATTCTGCCCTCTTTTCACATTTTGTTTCTTCGTGATGCTAGTCATAAAAAATATAACATAATGATCTTGCTCTTGCTATAATTTTATTATTACTTCGTAACTCAAAATAATTCGAAATTTTTCTTTCGATTTATCTTAGCTCGAAAGATCTAAAGAAGCTTGACTAAGAGCACTACTGTGTCTTAATTACTGATAAACCTTTCCGTTATTTCGTAACGAGATTCGGCCACTTCTCTCATTATCCAAGAAGTCTTGTTGTGCTACGTCCCTTTTGTTATGTGCACGTTTGCACAAATTAAACAGGGCGTAGAAAACTTTAGGCATCTCAATCAGTGTAACAAACTGTATTCCAGCGCCACACAAAGGTTGAAATGGTTTTGGATTTAATTTGTGTGGGACATTCCAGTACAGACTTTCAGAACATTGCGGACTGTGGCAGTGGTTAAGTATTCTGCAAATTAACTTTTAGGGGATTTATTCAATTGCATGAACTTTAAAGCAGCGTAATTATTGCGACAGGAAGATCAAAGCCCTGCCTCTGTGTGGTATTGAGTCGCGATTTACAGTCCCATCTGTTGGACCATACTTTTAAAACCTAATCAACAATTGAAGACAAATGGCAAGTGAATCAAAATTTAAAGGTCCACTTAAATTCCAACAACTATTGTTCCCTTTGAAATCAAAACTTGGACAACGGGGACTCGTCAGTTGGGCAGTAAGGTAATGCATATTTAAATGGCATAAATATCTCTCCCCGTATACCTTAACTCTTGGATGATGGCATCGAAAGCCAGGACAAATAGTGATGCATCTTCATGTATGAAAATCCCCCACCCTTTCATTCAGTTGGGTATTTTAGATCCGATGTCCAAGAGCTTAGCTCTTGTCCACTGTGAATAATTCCCCGAGTTATAGCTGAAGAGTCAGATTTGTTAAAATAATTGTTAATATTAACTTGTAGCGCGTTTAGCCGAGTTATATTCTGTTGCATGTCAAACTGCATCGTGGTCCTTTTTGAAATTGCTGTGTTATCAAAGGCACTCTTGGCATAGCTATAATAGTCGGCAAATGGATGTAGCGATCACTGTTACGCATATGCGTGCGTCTTTTAGATCTCCGACATCCCATAATAGGCGTGAATTTCGAACATTCAGTGAGGGTAATTAATGTTTAAAGTCACATGAAATTGTAATGAATGAGAAATAAAATTTATTGGAAGGGAGAAAAAAATCAAATTAGGGAAGTTATATTGAACCTAATATAATGAAATTATGTTCTCCCCTTAAAACTGTGTTCGCATAATATAAATGAATCTGGTGGTAATTTGGAACACTTTTCCAGGCAGAAAATTGTTCCAATTTTTATATAATTTTTCGACTTTGTAGTGCATACACATGTTTATGATGCAGCGTTCTTAAAATTAAAGAACATTCCAAAAATAAGCCATTTTTCAGGTGAATACGTAAAGTTAAAGACAATTTAGCATTACAATATAGGAGACGAAGCGTGGAACACATTTTACATCAGAAAAAAGGAATTCACACTGATAGAAGTGAGTTAGATAAAATACGCTCCTCTCTAAAAGATAGGGAAGTCGGAATATAAAATCATTCATTGTTCGTGCGTTTTTTTTTTTTTTTTTAATCAGAAAACGTGTTCCAATTTCGGGTGCTTTACTTTACGCGAAGGTAATTTCAATGAATCTTTTGGGTACTTTATGACGTTCTTTGATTAGAGAACCTCACCTTGTATATAAACCGTCACTGATATGCATTGCTATAAATACAGAAGTGTAAGAATAGGAGAGAATCAGATAGAGAAATTGGATGTATTTAGCTAACCGTGATTATAAAATTTACGAGAATATAGTGCACACTATCTTGGTTCCAGAAACTTAAGTGATCGTCGGATAGCTGGAGTTTTGATTCTGTCCCGAATTATAAGTAATGTTTCTGATTTGGAAACGAATTTCTGTTATTGAGAAAAATAGAACTTTAAATTGTGATATAATTGGTTCCGGATACGAGTTATATAACTTCACAATCATTTGATTTACTCGATCAATATAAGAATTATAAAATTCAGTTTATTATTTCTGACTGACTATTTGTTGATCGATTACTTAACGAATTTCATTGGATTTCTTAAGTAGCGAGGGGATGGGGACGTCACAAAATATGATTTCGAACAAATTTTTATTTTAAGAATTTGTCATAAAATGCATAATAAACTCGATGAGATATTTATATTTGTTTCCCTGTCATTTTCATGAAAAAATTATATAAATGTAATTTTTATTTCAATTCCGTTTTTAGTTCTAGATCGAGTGCAGTTTTAATTTATTTTATTTGTTACGAAAATTGTCAAATATGATACACACAATCGATAAACAGTTTCTTTTTCATTTTAAGGCATTCGATTTAAATTGAAAACAGCTATTACAACTGACAAAATATTGAAATTTAGAACAGTTTTGTGAAAATTGTTTGAACATTTAGCTTTTTAAAAGTGCCTTTGTGTTTTCACACTTCTATTAACAGAATATAAATTATAAGCATTCGCATCCATTCTTAATATAGGTAAATGTTAACTTTAAATGCATTTTTTAAAATCAACTGGGTTTTCGAAAAGTCATAACTCCAAATCTTACATTTAAAATTTTATAAAAATTGTGAAAATATTACTTCTTTTTGAAATATCAATAACGGACTGAACCAGAATTTAAAAAATAATAATAATAATAAATCGCATTACAAGTATATTTTTGCAATTTTAAAATTAACAGGACCATATATTTTTTTTTTAAATAAGGAGAAGACTTCAGAACTTACTTTCTTTGAATAAATATGAGTATCATGAATTTTACGAGGTATTATAGTGATCTTTTTTTTACTCTTGTGGTTTACTGACTTTTATAAGTACGAGTGTAGCGCCTCCGATATACCTTACCGATCCTTTTGTATTTTGGATCTTTCTTCATTATTTTTCTTCCAATTTTTTCCTTTTTTCTATAGTCTGAATCACTTATGTCTTGCACAGCCCAGCTAAATTTGGCTCTTGCGCCAATAACTTCAACTTTCATTCACTCATCCACTTTCACAATTCCCCTCTCCTCCCTGACAATTGTTATTTCGATTTATAATTTTGTAAATAATTTCATTCATTCAAGACCCTAGTTCTCGCCATTTAATCGGAATCTTTACAAATATATCAAAGTTTGCAGTACGTGTTTTTCTTTCCTTCAAAAAATTTCATTTTGAACATTCCTGGAAATCTTAAATAGTATAACTTATTGCGATTTAATAGAAAAAATTGCCTTTCCTTTGGTTTCATCGTGTACAATGGAATGCAATATATCTGTGGTTGAATTTCAGTTGCACTAAATTAAAAAAAAAAAAAAAAAAGGATGACGATGAAGTGTTAAAAAAAATTAAACGAAAAAAAATGTAAGATTAAAATCTATCTGTTTCATTCTTGATTGCAGATAGCACAAAAGCTAAAAACGAATTTGATACGGAGAAACATGACGGAAACATGTTTGTTAAGATATTTATTAATTTATCTCTAGAAACTGCTTTTCTTAGTAATATGTAAAGCAATAATATACGAGCATTTTATCAAGAATAAAAAATTTCTTAAGTTTCGAAATTGACTTTACTTAAATCATTTTACCATATTTATCTTCGAATTTGTAAAGTTTTGATTATGTCGAACTTTCAATACAGCCTCTAAAACTTATTTTGTCTTCAGTTCCATTTAAAAAATAATCTAAAATAAAAAGTGAAGTCAAAAAATTAGTGAAAAAAAAAAATTCTTTAATATTCTAAAAACTCTCTGCGCGTAATTTTAAATAATTTATCATAACACAGAGTATTCTAATATGTTATTTAAACCGAAGAAATCAAATGTGCAATTTTTTTTTAAACTGACATTATCGTGAATATTGTGCTAGTTTTGAGATTTATAACTCATAATTTCACAGTTTGATGAAAATTTAGTTTTGTACAATTTATATGTAAAACATGATGTCGCTTGAATGCTCAAATTTCCTTTGACATCAAATGAATTTATCAAAAAAATTATAATGGAGTGACATGTGTTTATCAAATAAGTTCGTTTTCATAATATAAATTTTAGTATCTATCCGCAAAAATAATGAACTAATCTGTCACTTATTACTATTTTTATTGTTTCCATATTAAGTAATAAATAAATAAAAAAAAAACGTGTCTTGAAGGGGATCAATGCAATCTAATTATTTATTTATTTGGATGTAAAATTTTCTGAAATTCTTAAGGTTTGCAATGTATCTGTATTAAAAGACCCGCCGTGTAGTAAGGCTGATGCACATTAAATCTGTCTAAGCTCCAAGTCCTCCCTTGGTGTGATGTGGAGTAGGAGGTGCCAGCTCAGACGTCGTCCTCGTCACTTGATCGAAGATTTAAAAAAACTAAGTCCATTACCAAAAGCCCATTTGTTGCTTCTGAGTAAGGGAAACGTTAACAATCAATGGATGCGCTTGGATTAGGTTATAAAAATAACATTTAATATTGTTAAATAGTCTGTTACCTATCTCCGTTGCTATTTATTATGCTTTCAGAACTTAGAAAGATTCAATTATTATAACATGACTATTTCACCTATGAATTGCTTACAGAGAAAAATGGAATTTAGTAATGTATTTACGAAAAAAATAATAAAAAAAGGGGGATTCTGGTGCATACTAATCCACAACGACATACTCTAAGTTTTGTTAGAAGCATAAAAAATTTGCATTCTTAATATATTTGTTTCTAAAATAATTTTGTAATAATGTAGTATATATATAGCTAATGCATTATTCAATTATTTCTATGTTATATTGCAATTCTAAATTTAGATTAACTTTAAATTTCAATAATTGCATTTATTCCGATGCTTACATAAACAAAGCATACCGAAAATGTTCTGGAAATTGTTTTACTTAAAAAAATATTCCTTTCAGATAGTATTGTTTATCAAACGGAAACGAGAGAGCATTAAAGATTTCTTTGTTTTTATTTACTTATTTCTGTGAATTAAATAATCAAATAAATTTTATAGTAAAATAAACTGATTTATCCGTTAATATTCTAAAAACTGTTTTTTTTTTGTAGCATTTCTTCAAAATAATGCAGTTACTATTGATTTAGAATGAAATGTAAAATTTATGTTGAAAAAAAAATCAACGAATGTGCTCGTTTCGTTTTATTTTAAATATCAACCGAACTATCGACGAAACATCTTGGAATTATTTGATTGAAATTTGAATCAAATTCCTCAAAGTAAAATTCGAATCCTAAAACTTTTCACTGTAACAAACATTTTAGGTGCAATATCGATAAAACTATCGATTAACATTCTGTTAATTATTTTCAAAAAATTTAATGACATTCTTTTCAAATTATATGTTGACTGTAGATTTTTAGATTGAGAAAGTGTTTTCTAAAACTTTTCCAACATGTTTTTTTTTTTAAACCGAATCAGGTAAAAGACCAGCTACTGGTTCTGCGGCATCGAAGGAGAAAAAAGAAATAATAAAAGAGTGAAATAATCAATTCAGAGCAACACTTACACTGTTTTAACTCATGTTAGAAAGCCATTTTAGTACGCGCCACCTCGACTTCTACCACCATCCAAGACAAAGGAACAATGGCGGGCTACACTTTTTTTCAATCGCCACACTTCACTGATCGCATCTAATCGAAGATTACCCGTGATTTCGACATTCTTAAAGCCATGGAATAAATGTGGACCCCGGTCTTTTCTTTCTTTTTGTTCGACATGTGTCGGAAAGCGTTTGGCCCTTTTTGGAAAACTGCAGCTACTGTTTTTTGTTGCATAATTTCGAATTCTGTCGTTTTTGATGACATGTAAGGCTTCACCTTTCCTAAGGTTGCGATTTGGAACAAAAGAAAGAAAATTCTGCATTTTAACCGTCTCCTTCATATTGTTACTTCTTTGTTTACTTCTTTAGATATGTAGTAGAATTCGATTTTGATTAGAACACTTAAAAGGTTTCGCATTGCATTTGCTTGCGATGAATGAAACGGTTTCCTTTTTTTTTTTTTTTTTTTTTCTGTAATTCATTTAGTTTTCCGTAGCCTTGATTTTTTAATTTCTAACATTCATGGGATTTATCACTGAGATTCTTTAATTAATAAAAAAAAATGGCGTTGAACCGAGGGAGAAAAATAAAGTTCTTTAAAAATCAGGTTTTAATTCTTTGTGCTAAGATTATGCCATTTGGTAATACTCAAGAATAAGTTGATTAGTCCGTAAATTATTCTCTGCTTTTCATTGTGGCGTGAAAAAAAAATTCCCGTCTTAAAGGAAACTTAGTATCGGTTTCTTACGTAGTACTATGTGCTTTTAATTGTAAATCCTATTAAAAGTTTCTATACGGTTTTTAACAATTAAATTTATGTTAAATTAATGCTTAAACAACAGTTCTAATATACATTGAGACTTTTCATTATTATATGAAAAAAAAAAAATGCATTCTATAATTAAGGCAGAGTAACGAATACGGACATCTGAGTTTGCTAGAATTAATTCAATTTAAGCCAAACAATTTAAGTCATACTTTCAATATGCTGTCAAGAGTATAAATTCATTTTTATGCGCCGGGTATAATTTTAAAATTTGTATATTTATATTCTGAGATAAAATAATATATGTATAAATAACAAAACAAACAACAACAAAAAACGTGCTTACGTTTCGTAATTGTTGTATTTTTTTATGTGGAGCTACCCCTTCTCCCCAATACTAAAGCCAACAAAATTTATCAGTAATTTGCATTCGAATAGTTGTCGATTTCCTACGTAAAAATAGGGTAACCAATTTTTATAATCGAGGTCTAGTAACTAAATGTTTATTTGTTCAAGTCCTCATTCTACAAATGCTATTTAATGTAATATTGTATGTGAATGTCATTGAAATGATTTTCAAAGTCCTCGCTTGATCAGAGTTGCCGAGGAATTTAATCGCATTAATTGGAATTTAATCTCAAAGCCCACGTGGCGTAGTGTGCGTGTTATCAAAGTTAGTACCAATTCATATATAAATCCGTCGCTAATGGTCTTCATGAAGTTACATTAACTCAAACCAACCTCATATGATTGATATGTGGAAATTTAAGGCTATACCTTCATCATCCGATCGCCATTTTGCAAAATGTTAAGATCTGTTTCCAATAGTCCATTATACCGATATGTTGCATTCAAGACATTACTCGGAATATGATGTTATATTGAAAAATATAACATTATATTCTGATTGAAATTGCTCCTTGTTTAAAGTTATATAACATAGTCTCTTCCTGATATTAAGATTTACAAATACTATCCTCTTCAAAATAAAAAAGTATTCACCGATATTCCTAATGTTTATTCTTGTACTTCCAAGCGCAAGGTAAAAAAGTCCGCTATTTATTGGAAAAGAGAGATTGTTACGGAAATATACGTTTTGTTGATTTTAACCTATGAAAATTGACCACCAATTCCTATTGTGAGGAAATGTATTCCATTTTTTTATGACAAGCCAGTTGATTCTATTCGTATAATTTTCATTGTTTTCTCAGAACCAGAGGTGTTCGGTATAGAATGACAAACCTCGTAATTTATACTTTGCCTGGAATCGGGAGAAAAATTGCCAAGGGGGAAAAAAACTGAAATTGAGGCTTAAGAAGGAAACGAAAGGCTCTTTTTGGCGTCCTTTTTAGACCTTGCAGAATATATTACACATATATTTAAGGAAAAGAAAAGGTTTGACCGTCGCAGTGGAAACCTTTACATCGAGTAACTTGCATTCCTGAATGTTTTATAAGGTTAAAAAAAATGAGGTGAAAATAAAAAGACAGAATTTTTTTAGTTAGAATGGTTTTAAAATAAAATTTGTTTTCTAAAAGTGATTTTTGAATGTTTTAATAGACAGCAGAGATATTCATTGAAAATACTAATTAGGGATTTATTTGGTCATATGGATTAATGAAAAATTGATTAGATGAAATTTTCCCCTTGGCTCACATTTATAACATTAAATTTATTTGAGATAGAAAACTTTATTATGCATATAACTTGAATTTAATGAAATTATTTGAATATAGAATATACGTTTAAAACCTAATAGAGCTGGGAATTTGACAATATTACCAAAATAATAAAGTATTATATTGTTGGACATGCATTGAACAAGTACTTAGAATGCCATCAAATGATAACACAAGAATTGCACTGACATGGCCTGCAGTTGGAAGGAGAAAGATAGAAAGACCAAGGTCTACATGGTGTCGAAGGGCGGCAAAAGAGAAGAATTCATTTGGATGGCCGAGTTGAGGAACGCTTGGGAGTCAGCGTTAGATCGGGTGGAATAGCTTTCAGCAGTTAGGGCGCCATGCATCAGTCGAGTGTGATGAGAACTCATGATGAAAAAAGTATGAAAAAAAATAATTTTATAGATTCATACTTAATAATATAATAGTAATTTAATGAAAATACACACAAACCCATTTTTGCGCGCGGCGCCCCCGAGGGACCGCATAAAAGAAAAAAATTTCTAAAATATACTTATTTAAGTATACTGTTTGCAACGCATTAAAAAAGAGTCCAATTTACAAAATGTAACTCAAACCTCACGATGTAGCTAGAAATTGATTTTCCAAAAATTAATTTACATACGGGAACGTTATTAAAATGTTTTATTTGCTTATACATAAAATATTACGCTCAGAAAATTTCAAAATGTCATATAAAAATTATTCATAGTTGCGAAGGACACGGATTTTCTTGCGGACACACACACACACACACACACACAACTGGTTCAAAATCATTTTCTTCAGAACAATTAGTTTCGTCTTTTATTCTGTTAACACCCCAAATGTATTTTTTAATTTCTTATTTTAAAACAATTAAGTTATTTGTGAAATGTGTGTAAGTTGTATAGACACAATTTGATACAAGAGTGCGTGGATTATGATTACCCGAATTTATATGATTTTAAGATATTTTGCTATTTGAAAATGCATTCTGAAGAAGAATATTTTTCTGCGACGAAGGCAATCATAACTTTTACTTAAAATTTATCTCAGATTGTTAAATCAGAGTTCCAAATACATATTTCGGAATTTTCGAATGGCAAGAACGAGAAGCGAAGCGTATTTTGTAACAAACGCTCTACATAAAATATTTGTTGACCAGTTTTTATTTCTTTCTTTCGTAATCATCATCTTGAGAAATTGGTATATTACTGAAATCAAAACCCGTTCCCACTTAAATGCGGAATTCGGTGCATCGGATGAAAACTACGGTTTTTTTTTTCTCTCTCTCCCTCTTTCGATAAAATATATTCCTCATTCTGTTGCATAATGGAGCTATATTCATTCAGTTTGTGTAACGTAGATTTCTCTTAATGGTTCAATCAATGTCGAAACTAATCTCGGCAAATGTTTCAAATACAATGCAGTAAAGTTCTGTCAGTGTATTATTGCTTTAGAGATGAAGATGGCATGTCCTGTCAAACATTGGCCCGCCTAAGCACCTGAATGAAAACGCAAAACGCATTCATCTTGTGGCTTAGCTTTTCATACTCTAGATATAAACATGTATATGAAGATAGTATATTTGAAAACTCCCTTTTGTTTTGTCGTCGTAGCCTTGGTTATTTTTGTATGGAGGTGGATAAAAAAAAGTAAATTGTACTAGTACATGTTAAAGATATTGATAAATATTGGAAACATGCAAGATTATCGAAAATGAAAATGAGTAAAAAATTTTTGATGGAACGATTTTAGTTTTGCTCTGAATTTTTTTACGTTCAATCTAGAAAGGCTTTGGGAGCTGGACTGCCTTTTAGATCACACATAGAGCCTGTGTGCCTTTTTTTTTTTTTTTTTATCTTTTACCATTGATTGCATTTTTCTTAGTTTGTAAGCTGCTTGTCATTTATTAAGCAAAAATTATACTTGAACGAAGGAAACTGTTTTGTTGTATCTAAAATTTCACACACATTCAAAGTTAAACAAAACTCTTTTTTTTTTTTTTTTTAACGAGAACTAAGATGCCTTTTAAAAATCTATTGCTCTCTGCTTCTTGCAAGGTATAGAATGAATCCGGCTCTATAAAAATAAAAATAAAAAATTAGCTGGAAAAAATAATTAATCTGCTATTTCTACTATTGATTTTAATTTATAAGTTTACCCAACCTATTTTCTTTTTAAATTTAAATGTATGATTTTGTGTTTATTTACGAAATAATTACTTGTTAGTTAACTTTGAAATATTTTTTGAAATTCCTGATTTAAGTTGATTTTTCGAATTAATTTTTTTTTTATTACCAGGGTTGTATCATCCATTATGATGAATAGATTGAAATCTAGGGACCACGTAGAGATCAAGACCTCTTAAATTTTTTATTTTGTTATACTTACTAAAATAAATCGTGTGAAGAGAGTTTTGCAAACTACTCGAAATATCTGAATGTCTTCAGATCCATCAATACTTGATGTGGATCTGTATGAATTAGGGATAAGCGTTTTTTCATGTCGTAGGATAAATAATAGTAATACGTAATAGTTTTACAGTATTTAATCCAAAAGTAATAAGTATTTTAACTAAATTAATTGAGTAACTGAGTTTGTTCCAAAATTATATAATGGAATTATAAAATACAATTAAATAGTAACAGAATATTTGAAAATAAAAAAAAGATATTGGAACCTATTACCAGACTGGAGCAAATGCAACAGAACCTATTACTTAAAAGTAACAATTTGCCTCCTCCCTCCAGTTTCTATGGCAATATGTTCCCTGAATTTTCTCCCTACCCTTCAAGATCATGACAGAAAATAAGTCTAATTCCCCAAAACAATCGTTAAATTAAAAATATATTAACAAATGTTTAGTATTAGTTATAGATTTTGAAGAGGAAAAGGTATTTGCAACTTGATTTTTTTTTTTCTTGTTGCATTGTTTGAATTCGTAAAGATTTGATGTTTATTTTAAGACAAGTAAATGAATGAAGTCAATGATCTGAAAGATTTCTGCTTTAAACTTTTAAGTTTTATTTTATTATTTTTTTTATTTCAGATTTATTTGTAGTTGTGTAAAGCTAAAAGTAAAATAATTAATTTCAGTTTGGTATGAAAATAAACGATGCTCTTTTTTTTTTTTTTTTTTTGGAAATTTCATCTCTACGCATGACTGAGTTTGTAAAATTGTTTTTTGAAGGCATACCTGCGCAAATTGATTTTCTGATTTAAACATTTCTGTATTTTTTTTTTTATAAAAAAAAATTGTTCTATGCAAAGTTTTCCAACTGAACAAATATTGCCACCAGTAGTGCTAACTTTTTTTAAAAATAATTTTTTTGAATTATTCAAATAAATATAAGAATTAAAACAAGATAAAGTGTTGTAGTAGACACTAATATTCTTTTCAAATATTAAAATTAAAGCAAACGATAAACTATTAAATTGAATGTATTTTAAACTAATTGTAATTAAAATTAACGTTAAATTATTAAATTGAATGTATTTTAAACTAATTGTAATTAAAATTAACGATAAATTATTAAACTGAATATATTGCAAGGTAAATGTAACTATTAGTGCCTTAAATAAAAACTAACTAGCTCGTGCTTTTCACACATTATTTTGAAAAGTGGTCGGTGAACCATTTTGTTGTTGACTAATGGGGCCTCTGTGGTGACTAAAACGATAAATTGGTTAACAACCTGGTTTATAATGTTTTAGAAAGCTTTTATTTAACTTGTGGCGACCGTCCTTCTCTATTTAATTTTACTACCATCTTTCCTTTTAATTAAACAGTCAATAAGTGACTGCAATGTAATATACTTAAAAGTGAGGCAAAATATTGTATCAATCACTGAAGATTAAATAAAGTCGCTCTTCGAATCCCACTTAACTTGTCAATTCTAAATTACGATCAACTAATAAAGTCGTAGCTTACCAATTAATTCGTTCTGATTCAACGATTTCTCGTCTGGCAACCAATTCTTATCTTTATTCTTAAACAAATAATCTTTTCAGTCCAAAGATTAACTGCTATACTTTAATACAACTTATAAATATTTATAAACATGGCGTTATCTTTTATATACCTTCATTTCCCGTCAATTCTGTTTCATCTATATATCACTATCTCGAATTCAATTGACTGCACTTCTTCATCTACTTTACCTGATCACGTTTCATATTGGTTGGGAAGAAATTGTCATAAAGTTCCCAACGTTACTGAAGAGAAAATCGCGAATAGCCCAACACGACAAACTTACTAAGTTCATTTGTATGCATTTGGCTAAAAAAAATTCTTGCTCGATGATACTGCCAATGAATTTAATACCAAAATTATTTTGAAAATAAAATAAAATGTTCCGTTAAAATTTTGTATTGTTTCATATGATTCACTGCTTTTTAAATTATTGAAGATTAAAACATATAAGTAGAATTCTTAGAAATGGTATATCGATAATTTTGAAAATAAATTTGATCTGTATGTGAGAACTTTTGACTCTTTTTTTTTTTTTTTTTTTTGACAAATGTGTGTGTGTTACTTTAAAATTTTAATATTAAAGAAAAATAATGAAGTAAAAATAACATTTCATTATTTTTCTTGCCGTTTACATTTATAGCTATATCATGCATATTAAATTTTCACACGAATATTTTTATTTCAAGAATAAAGGCGACTATTCATTCAAGCGGAAAAATTGTGTGTTTTGCAGCATTTTATTTAAATATTTGAATACGAGAATTGAAATAAAATGGGAAAAGTCTTGTATTCATTTTTATGTATTAAATTAAATGCATTTTCGAAAAGAAAAAAAAATAATAACCGGTTTACTATTATTTTCATAATAATTGGAATGTATTCATCTTTACAAATACCTTATTTAAACCTTTGTTATTCCAGTTGTATTCCTGATATTATTGAAGAAGTAATAAACAGAATTTATTATTTTTTTCACCTCAACTGTTTATCGTAATTATTACTTTAGAAGTCTGAAGGCTAAAAAAGTATTTTAACAACTACATTTTTATTGTTGAATGTATAGAACCAAATTCTCAAAATGAAGAATTCCAAATGACAGGTAAATATCTTTCTCTAATTGTTTTTCATAAAACTAAATATCATATAAAACTTTTTTGATTTTTATGGTACCTCTTTTCGGCATTTTTTACATAGATTTTGAATTTAATAATTTATTTTATTTAGATAAATGCTACTAATGTCTTCTTCCTTTTTCGGTTTTTTAAAACTGTGAAGTAGATTTTCATGAAGAAATTTTGTAAATTTGATTTCTTCTTATTTCTTTTATATGTTTCAAAACGTAAAAACTGGATTTAAGATTTGGAATTTCCATGCATCTATTCAAGCGAATTTTAATGAAGGTGTTAAAAATGATGGTAAGAAATTGATGAGAAAAGAAAAACAAAGAAGTTCTTATTCAGTAATTTAGATAAAAGCATATGATATGATTAAAGATTTCAGAATATTCCCCGGAAATAAGCCTTAAAAGAATTGAAATGACTGCTTAATATTTGTTTCTGAAAGCGGTAATTCTAGTAATTCTTTCAAGAATTTTTAAATGTACTTTTATTATTTATCATTTAATGAATATGGAATTTTATATATGTATATATATATATAATCACATAAACTTGGATATGAGTATCAAGCTACTTGTAAAAGAATTTTTTTTTAAAACAAAATTATCATGATTTTGCACGATTAGGCGCGTTATTGTGTTTTAACATTCGATTTACAAATTTTGATTATATACGATTTTTTACTAAAGTGAATGATTTTGATTCATACAGCAAAATTGTAGTATTTGGAAAAAAATTAATTTCCTTCTATTTTGGTATTATTTAAAACTTCATTCAAAACTTTCCTTGCATGTAAAGTCCGTTTTTGCAATGTATTTTCAGCATAATTTTTATTGCATCTAAATATTATTAAGTACTGCGTATCTGAAGTCTAATATCAGTATATATTAATAATATATAATATATAATAATATATATCCATTATCCTATTACACTCGGACGTCCAAATATATTATTGGGGCTGTAGAATCTTCCTAGTCATCATCGTTCTATGGTTTTTCCTTCTCTTTCGTACTTGTGTCTCTTTATTACAACTACCATCACCATGCTTACTATTCACCTTCTATTATTTCACTACACTTCAATTTATATATTATCACTGCTTTGCACAAATTAGAAGTTGAGTTGCCTAGAAGGCAACGTCCTGGAAATGTCCAAAAGGATGGTTGAGGGGTGGTAGGCTTCACTATCGTTATTAAGTTTATGCTTCACGCAGGATCTTCGAAAGTTGTTCAGCTTTGTTAACTTATAAACAGTTCCTTCGTATGCTCGAAAAATATCCAAACGGGCATTCATTGGGATTTCAAGCTCAGTTGTTTTTAGAATTTTGATACAAATTTTCTTTATGCATATATCACCGACTAACGGCGAAATCTTTTTTTGAATCAAATTGGCTCGAAAAAGTAAAAATAAGTATACCGCATTTGAGAATGCGAAATGAAGGGTGTGAGTGGTAGAGAAGAATTAATATTTACGTATATTTCATTTAGGAGAGTGTTAAAAAGCGAGTTTGTTTTACACTGATGTCAGTGGCATAGCGATGGGGGAATATGGGAATTTTAATCCCCCCCAAACACAAGGGTATACTGAAATTTCAATACTTAAACTTTTAACACTGATTTTTTTCCCAGAAAAAGAATGTGTATGAAATTCCGTATTCTTTACAAACATTCTTTTCACTTTGAAAATAACCGATGAAATTAGAAAATCATTTTGAGATACGAGTTGAAGCGGGAGGACACCTCCCTCCCGCTCCCGTGAAAAATTTCTTTCTACACTCCTGACTGATGTTCATTGTTACGAGCCCGTGACGCCTTTCTATCAATATTTTCAGCATTCCTTAGTTCTAAGTTCATTATTTACTAAATGAAAGTCAAAACAACATAAATTCATATAATTCAGTAAAGAGATGTTTGATATAAATCCAGCACTTTTATTTATGTATCACTTATGGATGTTTAGTGAACAGTCTCTCTCTCAATCCACAAACTCTCAACGAGCCGCAAATCTATGCCAAGAGCATTATCAAAGTTCACGCTTACCCACCCACTCGGGTTCGGGTTAGTTACTTTACAATTGTTTGAGACACAAGTGGGCAATTCCTGGCTAAATGGATTAATCTGGATTATTCTAAACTTCCGTCGGAATGTTACAGGAAATCACAAACAATTTCTATTATATGTCTACTACAGGCTCCTCAATATACAAACTTCACTACCAAATCATTACTGATTCTTATTTTCAATTCTCCTTTGCTTACAATATGTATTTCTTTAAATCCATCCACAATACTTCTAATGTTGATCTAATTTGCGCAATCGCGTTTCATTTGGTTGGAAAGCTCAAATTTTTAAATCAGAAAGTAAATCAAGATGTTAGTTGAGAGAAGGTACTCGAATAACCCATGTTACAAACCTTCTAAAATATTATAATTCTGAAAAACAGTCGTAAATGACAGGTGATAAAGATAAAAGAAAATATTAATAACTATTAAGTAAAAATTATTTTGGAGTTGCTTAACTAACTTATTTTTGATGGGTTTTTTTTTTACGTCTTTTTAGACTCAAAAATTATCTTTTTATTTAGTTTCAAAAATCTAAATTGGGTCTTTATTTCATTTCTCACTGTTGATAGTTTATTTGTAATGCAGCAAGATAAGGGTAACAAGAATGAGTTGCTTCAATGATTTATGTGTATTCTTATACATTAACCTGAGAGGTTTAGATTTTTTTTTTCAGCATTGTCTTCTTAGTTTTATTCTCACTTGATTTCTTACTTTTCAATATGGTTGTTTGACTCAGACAAAGTTTTTCAGTAGAAACGATTTGGGAGAGTAAATTGAGCTTCGATATTTTTTTCTTTAAAATTAGATAATAGATTTGGAATTGGGTGAAAAATCTAGATTTTAAAATACTATTCCTCATTGGATATCTAAGTCCATTTAATCACGTGAAATGTATAAACAAAAGGTAAATGACTCTTATTTTCAGTACATTTAGTTGAGGATTCCAACTGAGATTAACTTAAGATATCAATAAAATAATTAAGTAAATATGTAAAAATGCTCACGTGAACACAACTTTTTTTTTGAAAATTGAAATGGCCCAATATATTGCTTCCTTCCTTCCCATTACAATTTACATTTAAAAAAGTTACGAATCAATGGCTAAATGAATAGTAAGCCGCATTGTGATGAAAGCGAAGTTATTTTACTAAGATCTATATATAATCGAAATTTAATCCCTAATCTTACTATGTCGCTGGAAAAAATCCCTGTTCGTGTCTGGTTTGGAAGATAAATGTTATCAAGATTTACTCATCTTACCGAATCAATCAGGTTTGATGCCTTTGAGGATTTAGAGATGAGGGTTCATTTACAGATCCTGTGTAGTTAGTTCCTTCTTTGCTCTGATTTATCACTCTTACCCTTGCTGATACATTCGCTATTGTTTCGTTTGCAACTTTCTCTCACTCTTTCTACTACTAACTAAACTTCCAAGATTCCTATTAAACGCTTCACTGCTTATATATGTATCTCTCTTCAATTCTGTTTATTCTTCCCCCCCCCCCTTCACTCGTGCGACAGCTCAGATGGACCCTGGCCTTCCCAGAATTCCATTCCATGTCGTCCTGTTCTAGTGTGTGTGACTGAGGTTTTCCAATTAGTCACTTAATAGTTTTCAAGTCTTTTTCCTGGCAATCAATCCACATATATTTTTGTCTCCCTCTTTTTAGGGTAACAAATAGTTTACCAAGAAGGTCTTTTTTAGTGACTCGATTGTCATCCAGTTTTATCAAGTGTCCTGCCCATTTAATTATCTATATTGCAATAAATTTAATTACGTCTGGCTCTTTAAATAGTTTGTAAATTTCCGAGTTGGTTCTTTTTCTCCATTAGTTATCACATTTAGTTCCACCAAATATGATTATTCAATTCATTACACTTCAATAATTATAATCTATATATATCATGATTATTTTATTAAGAGAGATTTTCAGTTCAAACAACATCACGTAAAAGTCCCAAAGTGTTAGTTGAAGGGGGGGATGTGTTAGAGTTTACGGTATAAAAAGCATCTGTTCATTATAAAAAAAATAAATTAATGCTAAAAAACATTTTACCATCCCCTCCCCCCGCGCTTATCATTTATTTCTCAAAACACTTTCATCATTCAACTCAATTGGCGTAATTAAATATATTATTCACGCCATAAATCTTATTTGCCCCACAATATGCAGATGATCTCCTCAGACCCTATCAGCTCATCATTATTTTAAAGGTAATTGTCTCTTATGGGAAAAAAAGCTAAAATTTCTGTTTTGGAGTCTGCAGAGGTGTGACCATATTCATTCTTGTCGACAGTCTCGATATTTGTAATTCGTTTTTGAAATTACAGTCCTGGCACAACTAGTTTTGTTAGCAGCAACTCTTACCACCATCATTTATTTGACAACTAAAGCAAACATTTTTCATTTCGCCTCTGGCAACAGGGTTGGGATATTCTCACATTAGGCATATTATTATACTTGATTTTTTTATTGTTATTTTGTTGGCCTGTGTCGCTTTTCTACTCTTTTTCAAAGGCATCGTTATATGAAATTTATTGCTTTCTATTCTTTCTTTCGAATTCAGAAGCAGATGCAAGTTTTTTTTATTTAATTTTTTTTTACTTTCTTTTTGATGCGTTAATAACTTGGAGATTAAAAAAACAATTATTTTTATGTTGTAAAGATTATTTTCGTTCTCCTTTTCTCAACCCTCTCCTATTTAATCATCCAATTAACGTTTTTCTAGTAAAAATTAATTAATCTTTAAGTTTATGTGAAAGTGTTTGGTATTAAGTTTCTATTGTTCGTGATTCTAGTTAATGTGATTGCTTTCGACATCTAAACGGTTTGGTGGTTAATAGGTACTATCGATTAAGATACTTCGATACACCATATTACATTTTCTATCAATTCACTTTTTTTTTTTTTTTTTTTTTTTTTTTTTGCAGAGTCATGACATTCGACAAAATAAAGCTTAAAATGTGAAAGCTGATTAAGTATTAACGAACATGAGATGAAAATTCCTAAGAATTTCGTAACAAATGTAAATTTTTTCTGAAGAAGCCTAATAATAGGTGTCGAATAAGCTTGACAAATAAAGAAGCTAAAAAAAATTCACGAATGTATATAATGTATCGAAAATATATCTGGATCAAGATTTAAAACATCCATTCACGCATGATGTATCTCCGATTGGTAAACTTAATTGTTTTTATAGATTCACAAAACTCGACAAAGGGAAGTTTACTGGAGGAGTTTAGTGAATACAACGTATAACTATTCATTTAAAATGCGAAAACTGATTAAATAGTGACAAACATGAGGTGAAAATTCGTAATAATATTATAACAATTGTAAGTCTTATCTGAAGAGTCTGATAATAGGGAAGTGTACACAGCCTGACAAATAAAGAAGTTTAAATTGAAAAAGAATTCATAAATGTATTTGACATGAAGAGAAAATATATCTAGAATAATTTATTTTTACCAAATATGTTGATGAATGATGCATCTTCGATTGGTAAGCTTAATTGTTTTCACAGATTCACGAAACTCGACAAAAAGAAGTTTATTGGAATGTGTACTACTGTTTATTAAAAATGTTGCCATGACTATCTACTCGTATTTAAAAAATTTGAAAACTTATTAGATAATTCGAAATGGAAAGCCAAGATGTATATTTATAGCAATTTCATAACATTAGTCAATCTTACCCATAGAAGTCTGACAGTAAGGATTTTCATAGTCAAACAAATAAAAAAAATAGTCAAGTATAAAATAATTCGTTACAAAAAGTGTATTTAAGATAAAAGATCAGGATTTAAATAGAGTTGAATTTAAAAAATAATTTTTGATGATACAGGTATATATTTTCAAAAAATTTGAAGGTATGTATTTCATTATGGAGGAATAAATGACTCTTCTATGAAATATTTTAAAATCTAACATGTTACATGAAAATGTTTAAAAGAATTGGAATGATTTGAGCTTAACTTGTTTCTTACCAAATTGTATGATCTCTAAACTTGAATAGATAAGAACTACGCCAAAAAATTTTAAAACATCTCTCAACTCTATCCTACTCTAAAAATCTCATAATATGGGGGAGGGGGAATTCTCATATCTCTTCAATGAAATTCGGATGCAATGGGTTTTATGCCTTTCCCCCTTTAATTGACATGTGATTTTGTTTTACTATGGTGTTTTATATGAGAACTTCACCTTGTGAAAGAACCGTGATATATGTAAATTAACCTTACTGTATAAGAAGTGGGTTTATACTGAGGAGATGCTAGTGGATAGAGCAATTAAAGAAGGTAGCCATAACGTGACTACTTGAGTCGAATTCCGTGCTTAGAAGTCCAGATTCCGAACTTTATCCTCATTTTAAGCCATCCACGTAGTACAGACTCGCGCAGATGAAACTCTTTCAATTTCTGCTTGTCTTGTCCTTTTCGAATTCATTACATTGAAATTTTACTCGATTGTATAAGCCTTTTGTTCATGCTTATGCTCTTTCGACATTATTTTTAATTATTACGGAAATCTCGTGTACAAGAAAGAAATAATAGGACATCCTGATGTCATTTGAAGGAAAAATTAATCTGAATTTTTTAAAAAGAAGAAGAAGAATCAGGACGCCACATTCTCTATCACAAGCGAATGCTTTTCGAAGGAGCCGTAGTAAAACTACGTGTTAACAGGGTACGACTGTATTTAAGTCCACTTGAATCCGATCCACTTTGTCTATTGTTAAATTCTGCAAGATTAGTAGATACCATTATGATAATCAGTGGCCGACCTACAGCTATCGAGGCTCTGGATGGTAATATCCCTGCCCCCCTTCCTTTTGAAATGATCATAAAAAAATGTCAATTCAAATATATTGCATTTATTTAATTAAAATCAAATCGTTAAAATGATTAGGAAAATCTAAAAGAAATTTGAGACTAAAGAAAAACAACTTCCATCTAGCAGACAAACATACATTTAAAAAAAAGCTTAAACTCTTTTTTGCTAGCTTTGACATCTGAAATTCTTTTATAGCTTCATTAAATTAACACTTTTTAGCTGCTGTATTCTCAGTGGAAAGAGTTGCCAAACCATAAAGTCTGATTTGTCTCTCTGATGATTGAAGATAACTTTTAATTAACTTCAACTTTAAAAAGCTTCTCTCGCAAGAAAGAATTGAAACGTATACCGCCAAAAAAATTTTTAGTGCCAAATATAAGTTAATGACTGATTCTTGGAAGTTCATTTCTACAATTCCGAAAATTCATCCTCACGCCCAATGGGCAACCAAAGAGTCTCTTCCCTCCGCCAATCAAAATACAGCCATTTATCAATCTGTAGAATCAACAGCAGAACATAATTTTCAACTTAAAATCTTCACTTCTCACAATCTGCCTTAACTCCAACAATCCAAGAGATTTCACAAATTACTATATAAAGGGCTTGAGGCCCACTTCGCGACTCGAGTGCCCAATAAAATCCATCGTCCATCAGAAATTTATTTCTACAGTAAACTTAAATATTTTCAATGCAAACCACTTTTTAGCTTCGTTTCTTTCAACTTTTGCTGGTTGAAGGTGATGTTTTAATTTCTTTTGAGATTTCATTTTGATTTTCCTTGGTTCTTGAAATCTATTTCTGAAGTGAACTTAAGAGATTCTACGAAGAATAAAATGTATGTAATAGTTATTTTGATAGTGATAATTTAAAGACTTATGTAAGCTGGTTAAATATTTTGGGTTATCTTTATAGAGTAATAATATCTAATACTTCTAAAGACGCTATTTCGTCACACGGTGATTTATTTCTAAAATAACTAGAAACAAGGCGAGGTAACAACAGAGACGTACGTAAAAGCTGAAGAAACAATCGTAAAATATACTCTCCATTAATTTTTTTTAACTAACAGCTTTAAACTCCAATATGCTTCGTTTAAATGAATTTGTATGGCAGCCTGCCAGATGTCTTCGTGGAAAGCTGTCAAGTTGCTTTAAATCCTTACCATTAATCATAGTTGGTCCTGGAAAACTTTTCAGCACTGAATACAAGTAAGTATATATGTCGCAATTAAAATTCTTAAGGACTGTAAGCTCTGCAAAATTTCGGTTGTCCAACGCGTTCTTCCACTCTGTTTATTAAAAGCTGCGCCAGTTACCTTAGTGAAAAATTTAAGGAACAGTCAATTTAAATATAGAGACACTTGAAGATATTTGTTTATCATAATTTTAAATTATTTTTTTTAGCGTTTTAGAGTTTCCGATTACAGTTCTGTTAAATAACACACATGATTAAAATATATAATTTTTATTATCACAATGTCTCTTGGTAATGGGTGCGTTTTATATAGAAATTTATGTTTGTAACTTAGATTATATTCGAAAATTGTGAATAATGATTATAATTTATTTCTTTCTGGGAAAGGGCATGTGCGTTGATTTGATACGTTATTCTTCACCGGAAAAAACAACATTAATTTAACGAACCTTTAAATTGTTTTGGAAAATATTGCAATGTGTTTGGATTACTATCAGTATTATTATTATTTCCAAGAAATCCTCACTTGCCAAACAGTTGAAACATTCTTTTAATCTCCCCTGTTGTAAACCATACTAATATTCCTCGTAATTTTGAACTGTGGTCAGGTGAACGAGGTTTACATCTGAACTGGTACACTATTCTCCTCATCCACGCCAACGCGAGGACTCTGAGCCTCGACAGATTTAAAGCGTATTTCTCTCGCGAAGAGTCTTTAGTGGGAACAAGACTCGGAACATTTGGCTCGATTGAAATATCGCTTGTTTTGAGTTCGATGTTATGACTACTAGGCTAACGCAGCTATCTAATGGCGTAAAATTTTCTACATTGTCTACTTGTAAATTTTGCATAGTTAAAATCACGAGCATTAATTTTCATATTTAAAAAAAAATTCTACAAAAATGATTCACATTTTATTGTGACTTTTGACCCACCTGTTTTATAAATGATTTTTTTTTTTAAATTCTAACACTCCATTATTACTCAATATGTAAGATACACTAATCATTATGTAAGATACACTTTTCATTCTCAATATGTAAGATACACTAATCAACGCAGTCAAATGAAAAGAGTTATTCAATAATGATGACTAATTTATTCTGAATTACCAATAATCACTATTTCATCCCTTACAAACTTTTTTTTCTCAGGTAATAATTTCAATAAATGTCAAATTTTACGTTGGAAATAATTAATTCATTTTTGTCTTACCGAACCGATCGTGTTCGAATGCTTTGCCTATTTGTAGACGAAGGTTCGAATCCTTGTCCCTTTGTAGATCCTACCTAGTTTCACTTTTAAAGTTCTTGATTCAACGCAGATTTGATACAGATGTTTCATTCGACAATTTCAACTCACTATCTTTATCACTCACGCCAAACTACCTATTTCTTTATTAATTTCTTCACTGTATATTTAATTCATCTCATCAGTTCTATTTATTACACTTTAATAACTCAATTCCAATTTACACGGGTCACCTTTCATCTGTCGGGGGGATGTTCATTTCAGACAATATCACATAAAATCCCCAAAGTGTTAAAGGGAAAATGCGGTGGAGCCCGTGCTATAAAACTGTTGTTTGCTGAATTTTTATGAAAGAGCTTCGTAGTTCATTTTTTAAGAAAATACTGCCATGGGAAGGAATAATCTTAGGAAACCTATATATACTTCCTTATATATCTCCAACAGTTAATTGTGTACCTCTGAGATTGCTCTATAATTTGAGAACACAGTAAAATAGCTCTAATCTCATTAGTCGGTACCATAGCTTGATTCTAAGAACCACCTAATATCCAGAAAACTTTCGGAGAGGTGGCTCAAGTCTTGGAAAAATGCATATCACACTGCACCTTAAAAATGTACCTCACCTAAAAAAAACTCCCCGACAACCTACTCGTTTTTCTTTATTCGTTAAAGTCGAAGTTAAGATGTATCAGGTTTGCGTGTGTGCGCATTTAAGACCCTTTTTTTTTGTTCTGCCGCTTAACAGAATAATCCATCCCCAAACATTCTCGGAATTTTCTTCTTTCAATGTGGGAAAGGTTTCTTTGTAGAAACTCTAGAAAAAGAAACTTTTTAAACCTTTTTTTTTTAGGTGGGGGTTAATGAGGGAGATATATAAGACGACACGCAAGTTCTCTGCAAAGAAGTCTTCGAGACCGTAATTGCCCCAAAGAAAAATTCGTTCGTTTCTTGCTGATGGCTAAGACTTGATTAAATAGTGGTTAAAGAGGGTGCTTGTGTTACTCCTAATCGGGTAATCAAAGTCTCGAATTCTGGGGAGAACATAATGCCTGTCTTTTTTTTTCCTTTTTAAATTTTTCTCTTGGATTTTACTCACTTTTCTCTTAAAAAACGTTTCTGTTTTAACGGTGATGACTTGCCGAGTTGAAAGATCTGGAGTTCTAATAGTTGGCTAATGAATGTTCAAGAGAATAAAGATGTTTTTTTTTGTATGCAATAAAGAGAACTTTGTGGCAAATTTCAATTTTTTTTTTGTTTGAGAAGAAAAATTACAATACTCTTAGATATATGTAAAGTGACATCACAAGAGCTGATGACATCTACTGAGATAACTTGCAATATTATTTTACCCTTCGTGACTTCTCTTAAATAAAAAGACTTGTAGGGAGATGAAATTGCATTGTAAGATACGAGGTCTTAATTGTATATCCTGTCGCAACTGTCTTCGTATCTTTGATACTTTGGGTTTGTTTCGTGCAAGTTATGTTTTTCACAGACCGGATGAGATGTTTTGAGTGTTTCAAGTATTACTGTGTGAAATGTACACTTAATTCTCAGTATTATTACTTTCTAATGCATAATGAAAAACAACTCATCAAATTGAAAATCATTTCCATTTGTGCAAACATGCAATGGGGAAGGGGGGGAAATCGTAACATCAATTTCGCACCCCTTGGATGTTATACCGGTGGTCAGATCACCCTTCCTCACCTTAGTTACTCTATTGCTCAATGTATACCTCATTTTCTTCTTTCATAGCTCAGAACGAGAATTTAATTTTGGAAGGATGTAACTTATCTTACTCATTCTTTCTTACTTAATATAAAATAATTTTCTATAAATATTAAGGCTTTTTCAATGAATTGAGCAGTGTGTGTATTAATGTTATGTGTTATTGTGTAGTAGTTACTCAGTACTAATGCTTTTTCAATAACAATAACTGGGTTATTGTTAGTTTAAAGAATGATTTTTAACTACGCAGATGGAATATTTCAAAAATTTTATTATTTCAGTATTTAAGACAGTAGAAAATTAAATGAATAATTAAAAAAAAATAATTAGCGACAATATGATGAAAAACAAATAAAAATATTTTATTGCATATTTAATGTACGTAAATGGAGTTTGTTATTTTGTATACATTTATATAAATATTTTAGAAAACTGAAATAATTCATTGACTATTTTAAAAATTTAATTTAACATATTCGCTGCTGCATTATTAATATGTGATCCAATATATAAATATATTGCGGTTTTCGATTAGAATTTTAGTTTAACGATATCTGAGACATCTTTCTTTCCTTGCACATTTCCAAAAGGGAAAACGGAAATCTTTAAAAAAAATTAATACAGAGCAAAAGAAAGAAGAATATATACGTATATATTTGAATAACGTTCTGAAATTCACCAGGAGAAAAGAACTTTTGTGCATTATTATTTCTTGAAAGGCTGTGCCCGAGAAAGCACCTGAATATTTAATTAATTAAAGTGTTCTGCGAATCCAGTGGAGTAAGAAAAACACTCATTTTAACCGAAGTCGAGTTTAATGTGGGAAAGTAATTCTCTTCCGATAATCTCAAGTGAAAAACTTAATTGAAAATTGTTTATACACTCGGGGTATTACTTTATAGATATATATCGCTAAAACTCAACTTCCCATCCTCGGTTAATTATAGTTTCAATGTTGATTCGTGTTAGTTGTGGGGGTTCAGAAGCAAAAATTTTTTCACTGCTTTTTACTCTTCCCTTTTTCTTATCTCTTTTATTTGGAATCTTGTCATTTCCGCTTTAGTTAATCAATTTTAAGAAAAGTGCTCACATTTTTTTCTCTTCTCCTTTTCATCCATTTTTCCCACTCCTGTATTTGCTAAGACGATAGGAAATACACTTTTTCTTCGAATACCCGTATTTGCATGATTTATTTTTAGAGACGTTTTATTTTTTCCTCCCTGAAAACACCACACTTGCTTTAAAAAGGTGTGTTCCTTCTCTTTCTCTCTTTCCTAAGGTAAACGACCGCAATTTGATTTTAGTGATTATTTTTATTCTCTTGCTTTTTCGGGAACGTGTTTCGCGTAAGCGTTACGTCACCCCGACAATTAACCAATCGAACTACCTAATAGTAACCAATCCGATAACAGTACAGAATTGATATCTATCTCGTCCGATAGGCACGTGATGAAAATAATGTCTTGCCCGATGCAGATTTTAGATGCAGGTCTGCGCAGCGGATAATTATCCGTTTCATTAATGGGCACCATGAGAAACTATAAGCTGCACCCAGCTTCGTATTTTCTGAGATGGATTATGTGCAGAGCAGAAGATGAGCCAATTATACACAAAGCAATTATAATAACGTGTCGAGCAGACATATTACTAAGTAAATAGTACTTCGAAGAAAAGTAAGACAAGCAATTACTGTCAATAATTTCACGTTCTCGTTTTAAGAATTATTTTATTGATTTCTTTTCTTTAAATTTTTTTTTCCCTTCTTCTCTCCTTTACTGTTTATGCATTTAAAAGGATTCTCCTCTGCTTTTTAAAAAGTCGTTTTACCGCTGATCAGTTGACAGATGGCGTTTTCAATTCTTGATTGTTATGACTTGAAAATTCACTGTGTACATTTGATAAAAAAAAATGGAGTGTTGCTGCTTAAGAAAATTGCCTTTATTTCCGTGCTAAAAGGCAAGGCTCTTTTAAAGTCTTGATGTCATTATTTCTTTTTCTGCTGTTTGGGGTGTATTTTAACCAAGAAATTTTGAAATTAAATTTTCTGGATTTTCATTTTAAGATCATCGAGAGGGTGCATTGTTCATGAAAATAATATTCTACAGAATCTCCCTAAAATGACACCGGTATATAGCAAACTCTAGGTTATTAAGAACTTTGTCACTTATCCCAACTGAAGTTTCACATATTCGAATTAGGATCTCCCGAAAAACTGCATTCCAAACTTACGTTGCTAATCCCATCCTCAAAACCGTCACTGCTTGAACATCTCATGATATTGTACTGTCATCGGAATCACACGTGCATGTAAAATTTTAGCTCAATCGGTTTTTAGGAAGTGTGTTGAAATTCGAGCACAAATTTATGTACTGGAAATACATACATCCCTGCAAAGTTAAATAAAAGCTGGTAAAAAAAGTGACGCATAATATTTATCTCTTGTCACCTTCTCTCTTGAAATTCCCTAAACTCGAGGAAATCCGTTCTTCGCGACCTTGGTTTTCCCACGCAAATCCATGGCTGCAGACTTATAGCATCCTCCCCTTAAAAAAACCCAAACATCGCAATCATCCCGAGTGGAAAACTCGCTATATTCTCTTCCTATGCAGTCAGACCCAGGAAGACCTCCTTATTTATAGCCCTAGTGGGGAGAAAATGAAGAAAACAAAGAAAGAATAAATAGAGAGCGAGAGAGAAAAGGAAGAAATAAAAAAAAATTAGGTTCTCTACCCTGCCTTGGCCCCTCGCCAGTAAACCAGAGACGTGCATAAATCAAAAAGAAGTCGTTCCTTCCCAACTGGAACTTCCCCTGTGTACTGGATCGGGTTCACTGGGAGCATTTTCGGCTTCCAAAGAAGTCCCCAACCCATCTTTTGAGTTACCACAGTTTGGCTGCCAGTTCAATTGTTCCTAATTGGATTTATCCACACTTCATCTTGAGTGGCATGGAAACCCTTAATCTGTGGCATTGTCTTATCATCCCCGATTTCCAGTGTCTGTAATGTAGAATATAAGATGCATTTGATTGTTTTTTAAGCTAAATTCGATATAAATCAAAAGGGGACTTCTTTTTCCTCTTTATATTGGATTACCATCATGCTTGAGCAGTGGTGCAACTATGGGAGGGGCTAATGAGACTGAAACCATCTCCCCCAAATCCCACAGGCAAATTATATTTTGATTTATTTCATAAAGACGCTTAATGCTCGGTTTTGTAGAGGTGATGTCAAATTTTGTATTGCTGTAGAGTTAGTTTTTGAATTTTTTTTTAACCAATGTTTTTATCACCTTGCACTGAGTATCTGTTTGGTACAAATCTTTTCTTCAATTTTGCCTAATTCGTGGTAAGTTAGAACCTTGAAATTTTGCACACGAGCTTAGTTTTGATAACAATACAATATTCAATTATAAAAAAAAAAAGTTCAATAAAAAACATTAGCAATTTTTCTAAAAAAAATTTTTTGAAAATAATGATCAAAAAAGTAGAAAACATAATATATATGAGTATTTTTAAAGAATTGATTAGTAAATTTTTCTTCGGCTGGTAAGAAATTAAACCGAATCCCAATTTACAATATAACAGTTTATCATCATCATCATCATAAATTTTAATAGAGTTAAGATTTTTTTTTTCAATCCAGCTGAACATTTTGGGCTAAACACTGAAAAGTATTTTGTCCAACTATCTAACTAAGAGTATCCAACTCAGAATCCCTCACAACACTTCATTTTTTTAGTTAAAAAATATTCAGCTGGATTGAAAAAGTCTTCACTTTTTTTTATTCGTGATGATTAACTGTTGTATTGTAAATTCAGAGTCGGTTTAATTTTTTACTGGTCAAAGCAAAAATTATTTTAAAAAGAAATCCCATGTATTATCTTAGATTTAAGATTCGCCGTCGACTTTGTTTCTTAGGAAATTGGAGCCGTTATCTGGCGGCCGCAATATTTCGGTGGATTATATTTCAAAGTCTTTCCTTCTAAACCATAGTTTACCCGTTGATTACGTTCCCCTTGCATTCAACGCTCTTTAGAAAATTGCTCCATCTGATTTACATGGAAATTTTAGTGACGCCATCCATCGCAATATTGTCGCTGCCAGATAATGGCCCCGTTTTCCTTGGAAACCATAGCTTAAGGATCCGCCGTGTAGCAGGGCTGATGCACGTTAAATCTCTTGAGGCTCCAAGTCTTGTTTGAGTGGTGGGGAAGTTTGGGGAGGAGGAACAGCTCGGGTATCGTCCTCGTCGCTTGACCGAGGTTCAAAATTACGGATTACACATATACCTATGCAAATTCATCAGACTTTCCTAATATCGTATAATCAGTCGTCTGTAGATTTTATGTATTATCATGCTGATACAAAACGTTGATGAAATGAGAAAGAAAACATTGACACATTTTCATGCGTGTGTGCATACCTTTATCTGATAAAGAATGTTTGTTTTGAAGTTATTCCATTTGATAATGTGCAAAATACGTCATTTTAAATCTGATTAAGGTCTCAGGTTTTCCCTATGGCGTGGTGTGGAAGGAAGGAAGGTTTCAGCTCATGTGTCGTCCTTGTCACTTGACCGAGGTTCAAAATTACAAGGTCCGTCACCAATAGCTCGTGTTGCCTCTTAGTACGACGTTAATAAACAATCTTAATCATATCACATTGATTGTGCTTTTAAAACAAATCAGTATCTGCTTTTCTTACTATAGATTTAGTTCTTGTTGTTCTTTATATATTATGAGTACTTGGAATTTGGGATAATAGTATTTGTTGCTCTATATCCCATAAAAACAAATCAAACAATCAATACTTGGGATTTATTAATGAGTCACGCTTTTCGATTCACGAATGAATTACATTTTTAATAGTCAATCAATCCTTTCAGACATATCGGCATTCTTTTTTATATAATTATATTTGTAATTGATTCCGCTGTCCGTTTTACATAATTTCAAAACCAATATTAATCAAAATTCATTGAAACTATTGGTTTTCAAATCCTGAAGGGTCATAAGTCTCAGGGCGATCTCAAATAGATTTTAGAACTTCTATTGATGGGATAATGCTCCACTGCCCTCCATTTATATCCACCTACGCTTTAGTACGGAGTTATTTTGGGGATTCTCCTCCGGAGACCAAATTTAAAGCTCTATCTGAAGCAACTTATAGTCCCGCTGGGTAATTTTTAGACCATGCGAGGACAACTTTTCAGTTTGTCTCTCAGACTGATGTCGTTTAAGACTGATCTGAGTGAATGAGATAGGGTTGAGGAATTCTCGTGAGACAAAATTTATACAAATTATTGTTGATTCTTCAATGAAACTGTTGTTACTGTTATATTCGTCTGTGAGTATGATTAGGTTGTTAGTTGGAAACTTTACAAGAAGTTGGGATTGTGAAGATAAGCTTAAAAAAAAAAAAAAACCTTTGACAGTTCTTTTTGAAACATTGCCAAGTTTTGTAAGAAAAAAGCATTTTATTGAAAGATGAATTAATTAAAATATGTAAATTGTTATAAGAATCTATTGATTGATTTCTTTTTGTGTGATTTTCTCTTCTCTGAAAAAGAATTTTCTTCTTTGGTTCCTGTTATTGCAGATAAATTTTGAAATAGAAGTTTTTTTTATCTATAGAAGTTTAAATGCGATTTGTGTGTTTAAATGACAATTGTAGTATGAAAATTTCATAACTGATTACTGCTAACGATTGACTTGTATATTAGAGAACAAAAATTTTTAAATATAGAAAAATTACTGCAACTTTTAATTTTATCGAAATGTAAAAGGTTTTAAACGTTATTTTATAATATTTTTGGATGAATAATTTAATCACGCTATTTTGGGGTACGTACCGGTTTAAAAAGATTATAGATCCAACTTTTTGAATTGATAATCTATTTTATTTAAAAATAGCATTTCTAACATTTTGGTAGGTAAAATGAAGTTCGAAGTTTTCTAAATGATTCATCTCATCTTTAAACCATACCGAAATTTATGGGGTTTGATTGAAAAGTGATGTCTCTATGGTTATAACTTTTTATTTGTTACCTAATTTTTACAATTCTTGCTTTGCATGAAAGTTACATTATTCTCTATGTAATACTCCCTTTTGTGACATAGTTCCCATCCTTTCCACGCACTTGCACCAATGCGTGACTACTCGGGCAAACCTGTCGAAGAATTTCCGTGGTTGTTGTCGACAACAGACTTTCATGTCATCGTCAGAACGAAAGTGATTTCTCTTAAGGCCCTTGGAAGAGATGAAAGTTTTAAGGCGCAAGATTGGGTGCAATGATGCTTCGTTGCTGCAATCACATCTCCATGTCAGTTGCCATTCTTCTTCGATTCTCAGAACACTAACGACACTTAGGAACAAGGAAAACAAATGCATGATGTCGAAGACTTCTGTAACTGTCGGGTTCAACAAGAATTTTGAGTAAACAAAAACAAAATGTTTTAACAATGGATGCATTATATTTTTCATCAAAACTCTCATTGATGCAATAATTTCTACAATAGGATCCGAATAAATCGTAGTTTTATCCCGGCTCCCTTTTTATGAAATTCAGTTTAATCTTTTTTCAGATGACGTCAATACTTCGTGTTAAATTATTTTCGGCGCGTAAATATTTCCATGCAGGTCAAATTTGAAATAGCAAATTTATACTATGAATGAGAGAAATTAAAAACGCGAGAAAGAAATAAGTCAAATGCTGCTTGCTTACCTAAAAACGAGCAAAAAGGAATCGCTCGGACAGAGTTGGAATCTGTTAAGAAGACGGAACTTGCAAGCTCCCTAATCGTCAAGTGTAGACAATGACTTTCATCTCGAAAAAGAGAAGATGAATGAAAAGTCATCTTTAAAATGCATCCTTTAAAAAGAGAGGATTGACTATTTTTATACCTTTTGTGTATCTTTTTTGGATTTGAATGTTTTAATTGGGTATGAATCATCATTTTTTTTTTGGAAAGTGAAATGTTCCAGTCTGGATTTTCTTTTTGTGAGAGATTATTTTCAAGATCTTATGGTCTGGGAGCTTAGCCATATGTTCAGGCATTTTAAAATGTTTTTCTGAATTTCACTTGGTGTGTATGTGTCATCAAATTTTCGATCGTTAATTTAACCAACTTTCCATTAAGCTAGAGCTCTGGAACTTTGGGAATCGTTCTTATTTGCCTAACAATGCAATATTTAGATATTTGCGACAAATTTTAACTAATATTTCGATAATTTTTTTAGTTACGTAATTTATGTAGTAACCTGGCGCCATCTGTGGAAAATATATTGAATTTCGTAGAGAGTTCTTAAAGACGAGAGAGATATGAGGTTTTTTACAAAGTTTTAACTAATATTTAAATAATTTTTTTAATAAACTTTGCCACCATATACAAACGTTGGTTTTTATCTTGAATTATTTATTGATCAAATTTTAAAAGTTGTGAAGCTTCCCCCCCCCTTCATAAATGTTTCCTGTAACAATTAAAAATTCTGGCGGAAGAGTATTAATGCAACTTAGGAAATTCATATTAATATAGTAACGCTCGGTCTCGAATACCGCGAATTAACGGTATTTGGCTGTATTTTATTTTTACATCATAGCTGATGTCGCCAATTTCTTCTTCACATGGGTGCTGCCCTGATGAAAGTTGTCAACCTCATGGTGGGTAACATTAGTCAAATTACTATTCCACTTCGACGTAGGACGCTTTCTCTGAGAGATCGGGGGAAGATATTCTACCTAGTGCCCCTCGGAGAAAGTCACTGTTTACTCCCGATCCAGTATCATCGTGATGATACGAAGAGAAACATTGGTATTTGTACAGAAGGTTGCTTTCCCCCCCTCAACCATTGCTGCAGTTGATATACATCCCCCTCCTTGTTGAATTTGAGTTTTGCTTGGGACAGTTACCTTTCTGAGTCATCGACTGTCTCTTGTCGAGTGGCGGGTCTCGTCGACACTTGCGCTATAGCCGGAATATCACTAGTCGTGATTTATGTGCGGTTGTCTTAGTTAGACTCACAGAGGCAATTGTTTTGCGTCGGGGCCATATGCAATCAGTAGTTATAGGCTGTGCTGCCATCTAGTGTTCAAGTCCTGAGTCATCATTTCGGCATAGGACGATTTTCCCGAAACATCGGGTAATATTATTCTACACTGTGCCCCGCGGAGAGAGTCGCTGCACTTCCAAAGAATAGGAAGGGGATACACTTATTAAATTGAAAGTTCTAAAGTGACCTAGCTAGGAAGTTAGATTATGATTGTGTATTAACGTTGCACTCAGATGCTACAAGAGGGCTATTGCCCACGCATCTCGGAATTTTAAGCCTCTTTCAAGTGACACCCCCCCTCCAAACTTCTCCAAGGAGGACTTGAGACCTCGACCAGATTTTCGGGCCTTAACTGGGATTAGGGATCAAACCCTCTACTCGACGAAAACTACGCCAGCCGTAAGTCCGCGACCATGACCTTTAGACTATCTCAGCCACGCTGGGAAATAGGAAATGTGAAGCTCAGATGTCGCTCTCACCTAAAGATTGGTGTTTAAAATTGCGAGCTCCACCATCAATATCCATAATAATATTGTAAATATTACATCGAAAGAAAAATAAGTTATATTTCATTTGTAATTTTGTATTTTTAAATAATTGTCCGTGGTTTATTTTTAAACAGTTAGTTTTTAAAGTGAAAAAATAGAAGTGTAATTTATTTATTTTTTTGAAGTTGCGAATTACACTTGCAAATAAAGTGAAGTTTCTTTGGTATTTATTTCAAGATATTTTTTTGCTTCTAGATATTTACTTTGTAAAATTACACTTTCCTATCCTTATTCTCGTAATACTGATATGCAGATACGCGAGTATATTAATTGATACATTTTCATGCACATTAATCTGACGTAATATAGGTGCTAGAGACTCTTGATCAAAAATAACAATTAATATCGTAATGAGGTTCTCTCCTGTATTTTCCTTCGTTTGATCTTATAGAACTTTTTAAGTGCCGTTATTTAAGAGAAGGTTTCTGCTCCACATTTGTAGTACCAATATTAAATTGTGATTATTATTTAAAAATGGATTAAATACAAGAGAGCGCATCTGAAATTTTTAATAATTGTTTTGAAATAATCGAGGTGTTCGAATAAAATTTATTCTGCATATTGCTGATTGAGCTTTATGTATATAATAGTGCTGTAAATAACAGCTATTATTGTTCATTTATTTGGTTTCATGAAACCGAAAGTTGAAGTAACCCGTAAAGTATTAGTTATTACTAAAAATAATCAAGATAGAAACTTAATTGTGATATATTGTTCGTTAGACTTCTCTACATAATCACCATTCTAAGTTAAACACTTCTCCCAGCGTTTCTTGACCTTTCGAAGGCCACACACACGCATACATCATCGTAGAACTCTGCAGATTGAACTCTTTCTTCTTCATATTACAGATAACTTCAATCTACGGCTTTCTGAAATTAAACAAATCTACATGAGCAGCTGTAATTTACAATTTTATGTTTATAAGGACCAATTAATACGCGGAATAAATTTTATCCAGGTGTTTCGGTTATTTCCTAGCAATAAGTAAAACTTTACATTATTCTTACTTATAGTTTAAACTGTTAGATTCTATTAAGTTAATGATTACTTATCGAAGTTTACAGAACGACGCACAAGTAGCATAGCCGTAGCGTGACAATGTGAGGGTATTTAGACACTGCATCATTTCATTTGCAGCAGTTGCCATTAATCTATAAACCGTCTTGCCGCGAATACACCATCAACTGACTGTCAGGTTGTTCTACCAATCGGACTGCTACAATCCACCTGAATTAAGAAGAATGTATATTGTGTCGAACGGTAGTTAAATTATTGCTTCTTTTGAGACTACCCTAAATATGCCGTAAGTGGGGATCAAACGAAGGTAACTAAAAGCAGCTGTGTTTTGGTTTGCTACAACGGATGTAATAAAGTTCGAAAATGTATGGGTTTTATACGAGTTTCCGTACGATGCGTCAAGTGGGGTTCACGGCGCAGTGCCTCTACCTGACAGTCAATAAACACTACGGAACAGATCGTTATCTTATAGCAGGTAAACAAATTCATCTCGATACCCGAAGCCAAGTAAACATAAAACAAAGAAGAAAAAGAATTGTCGTTGGGCGTTGAATCGGGGAAGATTCATTTGTTCGGTAACTGATAGTTTATGGTAGGGGAAAAAAGCGTATGATGTCTCTTTAGTTTTGTTGTAAACTGCGCGTTATGTTTCTTTCTATCGTTTTTTTTTTTTTTTTTTTTTTTTTTTTTAAAATACAGCAATTTATTCTAAAAAGATGTATTTTTCCCCCAACGTCTTAATTGGATGGTTGCTTCTTATTCAAATATTTCCAGATATACTGACATCAAAAATATTTTTCTTGGTTTTTTAAAACCATGTTCCTTATATGAAATAAAATATGGTTGTGCGCTTGAGATTTTAGCTACTTTTTGAAAAACAATTTAAGTAAAATTATACTTGATCCGCGAAAAAAGAGTTTTAAAGCGTTCATGCATATGGGTAATTAAATTTCAAAAATGATCTTAAAAACTCGTGTGAATGTGTGTGTATGTATATATATATACTTGCCAAAATTTGATCTTTTAAAACATTTTCAGAGACACATTTGTTGTCATTTTGTTAAAACATTGTTTCGTTGCCTTGAATCCTTATTTTTTAACTTTAATTTCAAAATAAATTTAAAATCCACGTCATCAATTTCAACTAAGGCTTGATTGTGTGAACGTTGGTGAGTTCTAAGTATTATGCAAAATAAGTTTCAAAACAGAATCGAGGAATCATTGATTCGTTATGGTTATACTGATGCGATTGTTTATTTACGTCGCACTGAAAAGCAACGCGAGGATTATTAGCGACGGACCTCGTAATATTGAACCTCAGTCAAATGACGAGGACGACACCCGAGTTGCACCTCTATCTTTCACACCAAATGGTAAACTGAAACTTTCTCAAAGGAAGAATGGTAGTATTTTATCATTTTATACGTTGTTTTGTTAAAATCCCTTTCTCGTCCACGGTTAAGACCTGAATCCATATTTCTTAGCAAATTTTCAGACGAAAAATGTTCCAATTTAATGAACATCCCTATGATTTTGCTGCACACGCAGAATATATCCTTTTATATATAGCATCTTTTAATTTAAAAATATTCGATAAAGGCATTACTTTTTTTTCTTCTCTACTATTAAAAGCAAAAATCATATGGACATTGGATGTAGGATACGAAATATTAAATATATTTTATGTGCGTTAAAAAATGATTAACTTTAACAAAGATCGAGTATTATGTTAACTTGAACAAATCTTAAAATATTTATTAGATTTAGACATCCCCTTTTCGTCTAGAAAAATATATCTATTTTGAGTCCTGTTCTTTAACATTTATGCAAAGTTAGACACAATGATATTATAAAGACTTGTTCATATTGCTTATTTTTCGAATTGAAAGAAATATGAGTGCTAACTTTGCACGCAGTGTTGAAATAATGTGAATATTATTCTGTAGTTAATATTTGTATTGACTTGTCATTTATTTTGTTGCAGGAAAACCATTCGAACTACTTCCTCCACATACCGCTCCTATCGGGTACGTGGTGTCACCCTATCCACATCCCCACAATGGGTCGCTTGGTCCAGTGTCCATGGTGAGTAGCATTTCCATTCCGTTTTCTATCTTCCGATTTTTCAGGATCCAGTATGGCGTCAATTGCTGGAAGAGTTTCCTCAAATGAAATTTTGATAATATTTTTTTTTTTATTCACTATTATGATAAATAATACAAAACAAGAAAAAAGAAAAATAATTTATATTAATAAGTGTAAGTGGCAAATTTATAACATGTACTCGTATTTACTTTCTACTAAAGATCACCTGACTTCAGATTTGAAACATATTTTAACTATTGTATAGACCATGTACTTGGAATTTTTGGATATTTATTTTTAAAATTTTAATTATAATTAAAAGCCGAAAATACAAAGAATGTTAAAAAATTTTGAGATATGCTCTTATAAAAGAAATTCGATGAATTTGAAAATTTAATCGATAGTTTCGGATCTCAGCTCTTATTTGAAAATCACTTTTTTTCCCTATAAAGATTATTAGTTTTACTGTTTCCAACGCATACTTTTTGTATAATTTACGGAACATTTTTGGTATATTTATCTATATTGTATATTTGGAATCTATATATAACGTATTCCTTGACTCAGTTGCAAATTTTAATTTTTCGTCTTTGCAATTCGCTTAGATTTTTCAGTTGATTAAAAAAACGAAAAAATCAAGGAATGACCTTTTTTATTTATTTATTTATTGCTAATCGTGTAAAAAGGGATTGTATCTTTATAACAGATGGAGTTTCATCATGAAACAATTCTAATGGGTTTAATATTCCTTTGAATGAATAATAATGAAATATACCCGGGAATCTTGTTTTTAGTTATAGCAAAATATTGTTCTGAATATGCATAGGTCTTATGAATTAATCCATATATATGTTCCCTTTATAGAATGGCAAAATTTAGCTTAGTTTTCTCACGTTACTCCTATCATTTCATGCATCGCTTAAACTGATAAATGTATTTTGGAATCTTTTTTCAGGACTTATTGATCCATCTAAAGACCACTTTTATGATATATTGCTCTCGTTCTTTAACGTTTTTGTTAATGAAAATTTTATAAACTTTACTTAGCGTAATTTTTGGACCTGAAAATGTCCTTTTCACTTGGAAAAATAGATTTAGCATTTAAATACGATTTTAAAAATAATTTTAATCGAAAAGTAACTTTTTTAATACTTTTAAAAACAATAATAACTATTATTGTCGTATAATTTTTTTTAATTAAATCTTTGCTATCCTCTTTGTCCTATCTTTTCTGACCGCAGTAGCCTGTTGTGGTCACGGACGCAGATTTGCGGTGTTTTCGGCGAGTCGTTGAGTTCGAGCCCTGACGCCACTCTCGAGACCCGGTGTGTAATGGGGCTGGCACGTGTTAAATTTGATCGAGATCCCAAGTCCTTTTTCATTGGCGTGGTGTGGAAATTTGGAGATGGTGGTACCAACTCAGGTGTCCTTCTCGTCACTTGACTGTGGTTCTAATTTACGAAGTCTGTCGCCAACATCTTCTGTTCCATTGACGTCACGACTTACTGCAAAATACGGGTACTGACACTATAATTCTCGCCCACAATCAGTCAGCCCGACGATGGCCGACCGTAGAGTTGGTATCAGATATACATATTCAGAAATAGAATCAAACATTGAAACAATTATGAAATTTGTTGAAATCTTTTAAGAGTAGTAAGAGTACAGAATTTAAGCTTGAAATGCAAACTAGGGTTTTCCCGCACGGACCTCAGCTAAATAGGCTTTGCTTCGACAATAGGACATTTCAAATAAAAATTTAATAATAGGGCAAAAGAAGAAGGAAAGAAAAATGGGAAGTATAAGAAGGCACACTCTGTTTACAAATTGTGGGCTATTATTTAATTTAGAATTACGAAATTAAGTAATATCGTGTATACTTTTTGTTCCAATGTGTACTTTACTACCTCACCCTTTATTGTTGTAAAATAATTCTTTTTGCCAATTAATGCTGAGTATGGGGGTAATTGTCTTCCGGTAGGGGGTAATTGTCTTCCGATTTGTAGCTCTTAACCCTTTGAGTGTGCTCTGTCCCCTTAGACATTCTGCCAATTACCTTCGTGTTGCTTCTCAGTGCCACGTTAATAAACATTCACATCACTTGCCCTGTCTCTCCATCCCCCCTTCCTTTTCACACACAAACGAAACAATAAAATTTACAAGACTTAATAAAATATCCCTTTAAAAAATTCGTCCTATAAATTAGGGGTGCATGTTATAATCCTAAAAATGCGTATTTTAATGATTTTTTTCAATTCAAACTCACTTTTGATTGGATGTTATATATATATATATAACCGTAATAACAGTTAATTTCATAAATATTGAGAGGGTAGTTTCTTGACTTGAAAAGCCATCTGGAAATGAGACATTGTATCTTCCTTTTTTGTTCTCAGCTAAATCCGTCATGTTTCCTTTAAATAGTTTCCAATTGAAGTAATTTTTATGTTAGTAATTCTCTCGATAATCGAATGCTCACAGAAATATTGTCTTTTGTTGTATTTTTCCTTGTTCGGCATATGGTTCCATAACGTTTAGAACGACAAACTCACTCATAAGTGACGTAGACGGTCTTGTTTCATCTTTACCGAAAAAAGAGGAAACGCATTTATTATTACAAATTTTCTTTTGACATCTGACGCCAACCAGAATTTTCATGCCGATAAAAAATTACTTTCAGGTTTGATTTTTCTGTTTGTTTGGTGTGGATTCAGTAAATCGTCTATTTGTTTTATAATATGAAGAGATCATTCATCAGTTCTGACGTTCTCTTTTAGATTTATAGGATT
>BMAW01075771.1:424270-604009 GCA_019974015.1 Nephila pilipes
AGAGATCATTCATCAGTTCTGACGTTCTCTTTTAGATTTATAGGATTTTGGTTCTTTTTCTAGGATATTTATTACATCTTGCTGAGATCTCTCGCTCTCTTCTCGCTAATCTTACCTTCGAAGTTTTTTTTATATATATATATATTTAAAACGAAAAGGATGTTCATTTAAGAATAAATAAGTGTACTTATATATTTAAATGTAGAAGGTAAAAAATATTGTTCCGAAAAGCCATAGAGGATGAATCCGTTCGTTTTTGTCTGCATACGAATAAAATAAATTGTTCATACGACATTAATCTGGCGACGTTAATAATACTGGTGCTTCTTTTTAAAAAAATAAATGTTATAGTTTTCAGTTCTTGCCAAAAATATATACAGTAGTACCTCTTGTGAGGGATACCTCTATTTAAGGGACAATTGGCGGAGTGATTTCGGAGGAGGCATTAGTTTTAAACACATTTGATTTTTATAAATAAATTATATAAATGCAGGTGTGTAATGTTTTCTAACTAAACGCTTTTTCCTCTATATTTTTTCCAGCTTTAGCAGCTGTGGTATCCAAGTGGTCACGGTAGTGTACTTATTACCGGTGTTGTTTTCATCGTGTCATGGGTGCGAGCCTTGATGCCTATGAAGAACCGTAGTGTTGCGGGACTCATGCATATTAAATCTGTCGCGGCTCTATGTTCTTACGTTGACATTTGGAGAGTGAGGTACAGCTCAGATGACATCTGCATCACTTAACCGGGGTTCAAAATTATGTGATCATCTCCAAATGCCCTTGTGTTGCTTCTGAGTGCGACTTTAATGAACAATCAATCAATCTTTCAGATTTTACATCGTGGCTAGTTTTTATCGTATTTCTATAATCTACTGTTCATGAAAATGTAATACAGTTCAAGTATTACATATCTGTGGCCGCAGTGGTGTGGTGTTTAGTGTGTATGATAGCCCATTTAGGTTCCATTTCCAGTAGTTTCAGTTTGGATAGCTGATCATGAGTAGATTCAGCCTTTCATCCATGTGGGGTCGATAAATGAGTACCAAGTTCGCTTGGAAAGTTAACTGAGAGTCGAGCATTGGACTAGGTACTCGGCCTGGACACTTGCTATTAATTAGCGGCCCAAGCCTAAAGGCAACAGAAACGGATGCATGGGCATCATCTGATGGGATTTCGTAGGCCAGGCAGACTTTAACTAGTCATCTATTGCTGTGTTTATACTAGAAAGTGTTGGCTTGAAACTTGTGTGTGCCGTTCCTCCTCCCCTTTCCTTTTCTATTAGCTTCATATGTGCGTTTTTCTTTATTTATGTGGTAACCATTATTATTTTATTGAATGATTTAAACATTTTATTCCTATTTTTTTATTTCCTGCGAGAAAAAATGTTGCATAACCAAAACTATTTTCTTAAATTAAGTTTAGCTTTGAACAAAATTTTGCCCTTTTTTTCCAACCTAGAATTAGTTTTAACATTTTATATACTTTATGAAGTTATTAATTTGTTTGAAAATATAATGACACTTACATTCAAGCTAGGGCAGTCATTCTTTTTTTTTTTTTGTCCATGCAATTATGTCAATAACTGCTTGCTAGTTCATTTTTTTTTTTTTTTTTTTTTTTTGATGGAACTCGCATATTGAGTAGCTAAAAAAATCTCCATCTTCGGTTTTGACTTGATTTCTGTTGACTTATTTTCGCTTTCACTTTCTCGAACCTCCACGTTCTGAAATTTCATCTTCTCTAGAATCGATACCATGGCAATTTCCATTCGTGTTATTTATTTTCGGTGATAACTTTTCGCTTTCCAAAAATCATTTCGGTCTTGATAAGCAATACTGTGTGGATGGTATTACTCGGTTATGTTTACTTTTGTTGTGGTTCTTTTAAGGACAACCTTTGTAGTAGAAAATATAATGATATCTTGAGATTGGGAATAAGGTCTTATGACAAAATTGACTCTGAGGAGAGATTGATGCAATTTCTAATATTCGTGGGATCCGTGTCTGTAATGAAATATTTTTATTCCTTTAGTGAAAGAGTATTAAGATATTTTGACTTTTAACTCTTTACTAACTTAATGTAGAACGTTAATAATTATTGTATATAAAACTTCGTTAAAAAAAAGTGTTTCGATTAGAAATATTCAACAAGCATCAAAAGCTTAAAAAGAATTAAAAATTAATATTTTATTATTTTTTAAAAAAAAAACAATATTTTTAAAAAAATCATAATTGAGTTTAAATAATATTCTTAGTATTTTAACTTGTGTATAAAATACATATAATCATATTTTGCATTAAATAAAAAAATATTAATATTTATTTTCCATCACACATATTGTTCAAGTTTAAAAAAAAAAAAGGCCTCTAATTTGTATCTAAACAACTTTATAAATTGATAATAATAATAATAAGTGAAACTATCAGTTCCATTCAATGTTATACATCAAACTTTACCAAAATTAATATCAATGATCTGCAAACGGAAAACTAAATCCGATGCTCAACAATTTTGAAAATATGTATTTAAAGACTATCTAAAAAGGCCTAAAATGACCGAAATTACTGTAAAAAATATATTTATGTAAAAAACCGTGATTTTTTGGGGGGATATTTTTACGAGCTAACAAACATGTGCTTCATCAGTCAAAAGATGACAAACCTCCATAACCCCGTTCGTAGTAATGATCGATTAGTGAGTTAAAATAGAAATTTTATGCTGTAACGATGATCAACTCTTTGTCATGCACAACACTTGTTTTATCTTTTATTCTTCACACGTTCTTGCTACGCTATCCTTTGAAAAGAGATAACATAAGAAGGCTCGTATGTGGATTATGAACCCCTCCTAATTGGGTTGACATTTTTTTTATTATATTTTGAATGTTTCTTATAAGGTACACATATAATCGTGCGTAATTTTGTATTTTGTAATCTACAAAGCTTTTTAGGCACCAAAGGTGCTATTGTTTTGTACAAAATATCGTTACTGATCATTCTTTAAAATTTGATCGTGTTTTTGCGCACTTGTTTGATGCCTGCTTTCAACAGTAATTAACTTAATTTTCAAAAATGTATCAATAAATTTCTTCTAAATTTTTTTATTGGATTGAAATATAAAATATGTATTTCGTATTTTATTTACCCATAAATTTATATATTACCATAAATCATATGCATCAGGAATCAAGAAATCATTGAAAATGAATAAAATTATTCAGAATTTTAAGACAATTATGAAAGAGCCATTTTTGCCTCAAGATTTTCGAACATTTTTTTTTTTTAATTTGGCCTTTTTTTCCTGTGATGTTTTGGAGACAAATGATTTTAATACCGATTTGCCATTATTAGCCAACAAATGAACTTTTGTAACAGATAATGTAAGATAACAAATTAATTAAAAAAAAAACTTATTTAATATGTTGCAAAGAAGAATCTGTTTGGTGGTAATACATTTTCTTCACAACACATTACGTAGAACAATTTGTCGTCGTTGTTGTAAAAGCTGTCTTTGTGCAACCTCGCTGTTTGAATCTAAATTTTTCTGTACCTGCAGATTTACCTATTTTATAATCAAACATCTAAAATCGTTAAAATATTCATCCATGTTATAAAAGTGAATAAAATTCCCTATTATTCTATTTTGATTGCTTATAAAAAGGAAATAAAACAACTTAAACCTTCTCTTTCTGTTATGAGAAATAATAATAATCTCTACAGACTTTTCAATGAGTAAAGGATGAGAAAAATCCTCGCTTGAGCACAAATGGTGAGAAAAACCTTTTCTTAACCACATAAGTTCTATTTTCCTCAGGTCTCCTTCTCGTGGTATTTTCATTTTTCAGGTTTGTGAAAACGATTAATCTCCTGCTCTAGTCGTCAAATAGGAAACCGCATTGTAAATATACCATTACCTGCTTTTTATGATGGCTCCTACTACACGGTCTATGGTTAGTCACCCCCAGTGTTTATCGTCTGCTGCATAGACCGTGTTATTATCTTTTGACTCGCAGACCCGTCCCCCAGTTTAACTTGTGGTATGTGGGTTCGGTTTTACCTTTATTCTCACATGAAGTCACGGGGAAATTCCTTTTCTAAATCATACTTTTTCCTTCTCACTTTCTTTTTTGTTTGCTTGAAATGGAATCAATTAGTATTGTTGACAAGGCTAAGAAGGATGTGAGAAAGATGTATCTGTAATACAACTGTGTTATCTTGAGTAAACACTCTTCAATCCGGCACTTGATAGTTCGGCATAATCTATTATCCGGTACCGATCAAGTTCTTTGCTTTCGGATTTTTTTCCTGTGGATTCGGGTTTCGTTCTTGAGAGAACCTGTAAGAGACTGGTGCTGTTGGTAGAAGTGGAAGAAGGAAAAGAATAAATGAAAGATAAGCTAAAGTCTAATGGAGACAGGCTTTTGATGCATGTATAAAAATTTGTTGAATCTGACAAACAATACAACTCTGCAGAATTTGTATATTTGTACGTAATTCGTGATTTTTTTGGAGATGAGATCCGAACCACGAAAGCATCGTGATATCGAACACTTTTTTGAACAGTGACGCTCATTCTTGCCGTAGAATGAATGAACTATCATTGTATCGTATTTTCCTATTCTGTACTGTGTGTTTTTTTTATCAATACAAGAATATTCAAATTAATTAATGCTCCATTTTCGAATTAAATTTTCTAGTTGCTAGAATGGTGAAATACTTTAACGGCAATTTTTGCACTTTCCGAATTATGTATTTATATCGTCTACATAGCTCAGAAAATGCATAATAGTTTAAATTTTATCAAGAGAGTCTTGGTATACCCGTTAAAACTATGTTAATACTTACCCTTTGCAGCCGTGATCCCGAATGTGTTGGATTTAATAGCGATAATTATATAGTCTTTCGTTTAGAAACTAATAGACTGTCCCTAAGAGAGGTTTTGTATATATAATGCTAATATTTTGTTTAATGGGTATCAGAGGCCGATTTTGGATGAAAACTATACTAGGAGTGATTTTGAAAGAATCGAGAGTGCATTATAACAGTATGCATTTTATTTTTATTAAAATTGTTTTGTATAGTTATTGAAGTTAATTTTTCCTTTAAAATAGTAAATAACCTATCATCATTGTCAATCTAATTTCTTACTTGATATTCACCCGATTCTAAAAAGTATTACTCTGAACGGTGTACTATCACACACATACTATCTTTTATACATTCGAAAATTTAATTCATGGTCCATGGCCATGAATTAAATTATCGAATGTATAAAGATAGTGTATGATAGTACACCGTTCATGTCTGCTTTCACCAATGATGAATTTGATTTTCGAAAACTGTTATAGTGAAATTTTTTCCTTAAAGTTGTTATTCAATTAAGGACATAAAAAATTAGGTATTTTTTATATTTATTAATTGAGTATTATCTCAACAAATAAATAATCAAAAATTCTGATGATAAAGCAGAATAATTTAAAATTTTATGTCAGAATTATCTCGAGACTTTCAAACTTGGTCTTTTATTTGCCGTGTTTTGGGTGGTCAATTGATTTTGAAAAGCATCGGTGCTGTATCTATTGCACTAAGGATACTGAAGTGAATTACCATTATTTTGCATTTCTTTAATTACTCTTTCCATTCTATACAAAATATTTGCATAATACTGTATCTGCGGAAAAGCCGGACAAATTCCATGTTGCACTTTTTCATTTGGAATAGTTAACTTCTAAATAAATTCGATATTAAGTTTAATTAAATATTTTCATTGGATTATCTGTTCATTGTGTGAAAATTTTAAAATTTAATCCATATTATGATATATATATATATATATATATATCCAGTTATCCAGCTAGTTACTGATATAAGAGATATCGATTTGAAGCAAGATTTACTGTCAGTTGTATTCATGCGTGTTTTTTTAGGTGCACGAGATGTTTTTTTTTTAAGTTTTTTGTATCCATAACCATTTAAAAACTAAACGTCAAAATAATTTTGTTTTATTTAAGATATAGAATTCACATTATCTGTATTGAAATTAAACAAAGCTCAAACCACATTTCGGTATAATTTTTTACTGAATATTTTTCACAAAATTAGATAAGGATATATAAGGAAAAGATTTATAAAAAAAAATCTTATAATAATTTTAAGTCTCAATTTCAATTCTTCTCTAGCTAATTATTTAACTCTGCAAAACTTAGTATTCTAACTGATTCTTTTTGCCCCTTGTATTTCCTTCTTTGTTCTAGTTGCGAATTGATTTATGAGGGAGCCGTAGTGTTTAATTATTACTAACTATAACTGAGATAGAAACTTAATTTTTATTTATTATTCTTGAGATATCTCTCTGCATTGCCACCATCCAGAGCAATGCTTTGTTCCCAGCGGCCGCGGTGGTTCTGATCGCTATCTCGAAGTCGACATTCTGTCCATCGTTCAGGCAAGTACAGGCATTATGACCCCGAGGTATCCTTGTGATCTTTCCTTTCCCATGGGGCTTACTGTCTTTGGTAAACACGGGGGACGCGCCCTCGGGATACCTTAACGATCCTTCTCTATCTTCGACCCTCCTTCTTGTCAACCAATTTGTCTTTTCCTCAATTTCTTCTCATTTAGACCACAGTTAATTCTTGTTTGGCGCAGCATAGCCATATTTGGCTCATGCGCCAATAAACTTTACTTTCTTACTTGATCTTTTTGTCTATCAATCTTTTTTCAATGTTTTAATGTCCAGATCACAGATTTACCTTGTTTGGTGCAGTATGGCCACATCTGGCTCTTGCGCCAATAGAACTTCACTATCATCATCTGTTCATCGTTCGTGGCTTCCAGCCCCGACGCCTCTGTAGACCCGCCGTGTTGCGGGCCTGGTGCTCATTAAATCTGTTCGAGGTTCCAATTCCTTCCGAAGGTATGGTGTGGATGTTTGGAGAGGAAGGTATCAGCTTAAGTGTCTTAGTCATTTGACCGAGAGTCAAACTTACGAGGTCCATCACTTATATCTCTCTTGTTGCTTCTATGTGCCACGTTAATAATCAATCGAAAAATCACTGACTTTTCGAAGGCCGTCATTGTAGAACTCAGCAGTTTTAACTCTTTTATCTTCTCTATACCGTGTATTGCTTCAGTCTACGGGTTCCTGAAACCAAACAAATCAACATTAATAACTGTAATTTACAACTTTATGTACAAAGGGTCAATTAATACACAAAATAATGTTTATCCAGATATTTCGAATTTTTTTTCCTCGATAATAATTGAAACTTCATGATACATCTTGTACTGCTTACTCTTCATTGGAATAATATATTCCATGTATCTCTGAATACTTTTTGTATCATATTGGCACACGATGAAAACTGAAAATGTTTTTAATTGTTCTCTGTTTTCCTGACATACATTGAAAATGTTAACTTTGGAGAGGAAAAAATTTTTAGTGAACCTTTGAAAGCATGGTTTGTATAAAATCAACTTAAGAAATTCAAATGTTCTGTTCTTCCTTTCAGAAAACATTGATGTTTTCTTAGTTGCTTTTATTGTTTTCGTGTTTTGCATTATTTTTGAAGTATTGCATTAGGTATAAAATGGTATTTCGTTCTGAATCTACATTTGGAATTCGTTATCAACACCATATCTCAATAATAAGAGTTCCTGTTGTAAATAGTTGTAAAATGCTTCCTGTAATATGTCGGTTATAAATCTACCCCAGCCTTGATAATCTAGTTACGTCATACTGCGATATTCTCGTTCATTTACTTGTTTATATTCGTGCAGTTATATGCATTAAATCAAATTCATAAAACGAGAACATACAAGGCCTACAGACCGAGTTCCGTTCCGACTAAAAGGTCGTAAGTGGGATTTATATTTTTCAATACTACTTTCATTCAAACTGGCTATTAAAAGTTGTTCATAAAACAGAAAAAATCTGTCTATATACATATAATTATTGTACACTATGGGAAAATGCAACCTGAAATCACTGGATTTTTTATGGTCTCGCATTAAGTTGTAAATCGAGGAGAAGGTGCATTTGGAATCGGTGAGATTTTAAAAGAATAAAAAATTCAAATTTAACTTTTAATGGGCTCAACCCACTGTGGCTCTCACCCACAGTTACCTTTTACTTAATTTTAGGGTTACTTTATGACGTTATTTAAAATGGGAACCATTATCATTTCTAGAATCGATAATAGATTTCTCAGTTATAATCGTTAGTTAAGGGCGGGATTAGAGGTGATCGCTCCACATTATTAGATTATTCTGATATTATTTATTGAAGATCGAATAAATTACTTGAATATTTTTGGATCGTGATTGTGTTTATTAACGTTGCATTAAGAAGGAATTCGAAGACTATTGACGATTAACCTCGTAATCTTGAACCTCAGTCTAGTGACGAGGGCGATACCTGGACCGTCATATTCCTCTCCAAACTTCCATACACATCCACTTCCACCAACAGGGTACTTAAGATCTCGCCAAGATTTAACGTAAATTAATGATGACAAGGGATCTCAATGATGACGGGAGCAATAAACTGAATTGAGATAGCGTGTAGGAGATATTGCAATTTAGTTGTAAAGTCCTAATCCTGATATCGATGGGCCAAGTCTAGATTTAGATTAATAACAGTCGCAATTTGCATATGAGTCTTCTGCGTGTTTCCTGGATATATTTAATTTAAAGTTATCAAATATAACTCTTTGGAATTCTACAACATGTGGTAGAATCTCATTAATCTGGGCCAATTGAGGCTCTAAGTCTTCCGGATTAAACAAAATAACCTATAAAATACCCCAAGGTGCTCAGTGAAAGATTCGATATGGTAGAAAGAGTATGTACTTTGAAATAAGAAAAAGCAAAATGTTGAATTGTTATACAAGTGAGAGAGAGAATTCAAATCAATACATTACTTACTTGATATTTATTATTTCGGGGGGGGGGGAAAAAAAAAAAAATAAGGCACAGGAATAAAAAAAAAAAAAATGAAATCCCCGGTAAGAAAAAAAAGAAGGGGGGGGTGGGTTTTAACTTTTCAAATCTCATTTTAACATGTGCTTACATTCCCCCCCCCCTATGAAATTCCCCCAAAAAAAAGTAGGATTTTTCAAATGAATATTAATTAGTATAAAGTAAGCTTACTTCCGAACCCGTGTTCCACAGAAGAAATAACTCTATCAAAAAAAGAATATACTATCTTCAAATTCCTAATACATTTTTATTTTCACAAACAAAACATTCCAAAATGCAAAAACGTTGCCAATGTTAACAACAAAATGAATAAAAACAGATCATTCTGCCATAAAAAGCCAATTATTAATTTAAATATTAAAAGAAGAGCAAACGATAAATTATTGAAGTAGAACAATAATAATCCTCTTGGATATTAAAATAAAAGCAGACGATAAAATACTAAATGAAATATATCTTCATATCTTAAGTAAAGTAAATGTAATTATTATAATCATACTGTATTATACTGTCAATGTTTTGAACCTAACACCATGTATCCTTCATTTTATAGCCACGCATTTTTGTTGAGGCCATTTTCTTAAAACGTCAACATATTAGCATATATTAATAAGAATTATGAAGTCACAGTCAATAGCTTTAGTACAAAATTACGTATCCTGCAAATCTTGCACCTCTAACTCAGCCATTTATTAATTGTGATTTTTTTTTAATTGATTGTTCAGGTTAAGCGACGTTCGGTTTAATAGGTTTGGATTAACGTGCGTTTATATTATTCCTATGTACTTCCTAAGGATCCAAATATGTGTTGTATCATCTTTCTATACCTCCATTTAATCTACTTGTATCTTAAAAATTGTAAAATTATCGTAAAGCTCGAATTTTTTGCTATATTATTAACCGAGCTGCTACCCCTGTCAATCATTTTGTTTAACCAATACACGTGGATGTTTCAACTCAATACCCCTCCTAAGTGGAAAAAAAAAGAACTCTTCTACTTTCTTAGAAGCAAGGAGATAAAAAAGCATTTGTACTTTGTATCGCCCCACAACCTCCAAAGATGATAACATTGAATTAAAAAGACACTCTTCATCTTTCATCTCATTCAAGTGGCAGACGATAAAAGATGACCCCACACCCCACGGAGCGCGTTCCTTTCATCTTTTGTATGGGTGATCAAACGATTTCGATTGCACGTTTATTAGAAGTGTTTCAGTACGAACAATCGATAGCATGATATTGTTTGTTTATGGTTTTTTATGAACGGTTTACTGTGTTCTCTTGAATTTAGATGTTTACTTTTGGATTCCTTTAGTTACTTATTTGCTTTTTTTGAATCTATCACGACTGTTCAAATGATTTCTATATCATGTACTCGGGAAACGTTAATATTTATTGATTTTTCAATTTTCCGCGAACAGTTATATCGTACTGAAACAATAATAATAATATAAAAGAAATTATTATGCAATGCTTCAATTTTTAGCTGTAAAAATTTAATTTTTTAAATGATATAAGATGAAAAAAAATGAGATGAGATTTTAAAAAATATGATGAGAGTTTCTGTATTCAATGAAACATTTTCATTTGATTTACTACCTGTAACTAAAAAAGAAAGAAATACTGCATTTCAAACCAATATTTAATTTATATTGTAAAAAATACCTTAACACATATTCACTGACATTTTTAAAATGTTCCTTCTTTGAATCACTTCTTAGCAGTGACAAGTATCCTGATAATACAGTTTATTTGTATTTTCATACATTTAAGAGGAATGTAACTGCTCAAGCCGTCGTTTATTTATGATGAGAAATAATCAGGACGGCAGGACCTATGGACGGGATAAATATTTACTCTTATATATATATATATATATATATATATATATATATATATATATATAAACTGTACTGTACTTGAATGAGTTAAGAAAAAAAACCCCGTTTAATTGTACTCTATTTAAATCATTAAACTTTACAAATTATTAAAGTACCATGCTTATATCTCATTGCTGAAAATGTATAAATTTTTGTGAGGCTTAAAAAGTTGAGAATTTTAGTACGGATTTTGTTTTTAATTTTCTTCGGTAGTTTACATAAAAAAGGAAGTTCTTCTTCTTATTATTTTTTAAAGATGTATATTTTGTAGGCGTATCTTTTTCAATAATATAAATTCAAATTTCAAAAACAATTTTAAGTTTGTTTTATCCATTATGCGTAAGAGTTTTTTGTTGTTGTTTAGGTCCATACAGAAAATTTAAGTACGGTAGTACCTCTATTTAAGGGACAATTCTTTTCTGGTCCCTTTGAATAGTTATATATGTATTTGCCTCTTATTAAAGGAAATGGACACCGCTATTTTAGGTACAAAATGCTGGTCCGGTTGGTGTCCCGTATTGGGACGTATTACCCTACTTATATAGCTAAAAACAATTATAATATATTGTTCATTTTAAACTTTTGAAGCTATAGATTAAGTCACTGTCATTTGCCTTAAATCAATCTCACGAAGAAAAGATAGTAAAAAAAGCCCCTTTGAGTGAAAGCCGACAATGATATCTCTTATCAATAAGATGCTTATTTTGAGAGTACAATGCTCAATTGAGAAAAAAACAACCCCAACATTCCTTTTTCACTATGTATGTTATCTGGGAACTCTTTACGTAATATTTTTATATTATCTTGAAGTATATACTTAGCGTCGAGAGTTTTAATTTATCAGTTAGATATTAAATTTTAAATTTCTTGAACGATACCATGAGATTTTTCTCATAATTTTTCTTATCAACCTATCTTTGTAAAATGTCTTAATTTCTCAGATAGTTACAAAATTTCATTCGATTCTTAAAATACTTTCATAATTACGGCATCTATCTACCAGCTATTTTGATTTTGTGAACGTAATGTTAATTCTATGGAATTAGTACTTTTTTCTTAAAATGTCGACTGCTTGTATTTGAATGCAATAAAGTGCATCCTAAAGAACAAAAACTAATGAAAGTTTCTACGGAATTTTTCTTGCATTTTTCTCTCCAAGTTTGGAAAATATTTAAGACCGGAAAACTCAAAAACGAATAATTAAAGTAGACGCAAAAATATTTTTAAAATATGAGGAAAAATTTAATTCCTCAGGAACCTTCATTATTTTTGCTTTTCGGATGCACTTCCTTGCATTCGAGTTGATAAAATAGTCTGTTTGAAGACAGTACAAATTCTATAGGATTAACACTACGTACACGAAATCAAAATAGCCTGTAGACCGGAGACTTAATATATAGCTTCATAGTAAATGTATTTTTAATTATTAATAAAACTAATTGGTTATTAAGAGGAGATAACTCTATTGGTTGATTTATTATTAATTATAAATGAATATAATTAATACTATGAAAATAATTAGACATTAATATAAAAAAAAATAAGGAAGAATCACTTTTGGAGAAATTAGGTATATGTTTCTATATAAAATCAAGTCAGAGTGATGGATTTTGTGACGGATTCAGGCGTTTCGTAATAATACATATTACTCTGCTCAAAAAGTGTGAGATTGTATTTTTGGTGTGTAAATAAATGGAGTCAGGGAGGCGTGGTTCGATGCAAGTATTTAGTTGGTCGTGATGCGCATGCTTGAATTTTTCTTCCTGGCAGTAATATGACGATGAATGAGAAAATATTTTTTTAAAAAAACTCGTCGGTTTTTTCTTTTTGACAAAATGTTGGAAAAAATTAAAGAAGGATATTTGTATTAAATTTTAAAAAATATAAATTAAATTAAAGAAGGATATAAATGTTGGATATTTAAAAATTTCGTGTAACGCTTGATGATTTTCAAGTGAAAACGAAACAGAAAATAACCAATTTCGATGCTCCTGCTTTGCTACTTAACATCTGATCCATCGAAACTTACTAAGTAATCAATCAATAAATATTCGCGCAAATATTTTAACTATGCTTATTAATTCTAATTTTGATCAAGCATAAAAGTTTGATTTACGCATGTGGAACGGTAAGTAATGTAGTCCAAAACCAAAATGTCCATGTCGGGGTCATCAGAGATTTTATGTATTTGGACAACTTTTTATCAGCAAGCCAATAAAACAGTGCTTTGTTGTTGTTTATTGTAGTAAACACTTCCGACTATTCATTTAGGCCCAACTCGAAAGATCCATTGAAGCAATTCGCCTCGTAATTTTAAACCACGATCAGATGACGAACTGGACACCTGAATTGGCACCACTTTCTCCACATCCACGCCATGCCAATGAGTGAATTATGAGCTTTTTGCCGTGATCAATCGGTCACCGTAACCGTTCGTTATTTCTTATTACAGTACAAAAACAAATTGAATAAGAAAATGTTCCTTGAAAACTTTGTTACTTTTTTTTTTATCTCCCATACAACCACATATTTAACATAAAATATTCATCACACCTTCAAAAATTGTTGTTGAAGTGTATGTCTATGGAAATATGTGATGTATGGCCAAATTAATTTGGGGCCACGGGCTTCTGCCTATTCATTTTAAAGAACAATATATCCATTTAAAAAAAATCCTTGTAATACTCATATACTTTTCCTTGCATGGAATTTGAAGAAATATCTTAATCACTGTATAATTATTTATTAGTGCAAAAAGAGGCTAATAGATGTACTAAACTTCATCTTTAATAATCTAAGAAAAATAGAAAAACCACTGCGTTGAAAAATTTACCTGAAATAAGCATCTTCATTCTGTTTCACATAAATAAATTTTATTTTAATAGAATCTCTTGCTTATAAAAATAAGTGAAGTTCTAATTAATTTATATTTTGTGTTTAAATAAAACTGAAAAGTCTATCTTTTTTTATTTAGAAAAATAATTATCTCGTCGCTTCTTCTTCTTCTTTTTTTTTTTTTAAATAAGGTAAGTGGAATAACACAAATTTAATTAACTATTTTCTAATTTCTAATTTAATATAAGCGAATGGAAGATTTATAAATTAAAATATATATCTCGTTGTTTTATCATTATATGGTATGTAAATAGAAATACCTTTCGAGCATTTTAAAAAAAGTTTTAGAAATTAAATAAAGAAGACTTCTTAACTTCAATATTAAGTTCAATAGTACAAATTTATGTCTTTCTGTGCTGTATACGTGTATTTACTTTTTTTTTTTTTTTAATTATTATTATTTAATTGATGTATCCCTGCTTTAACGGCAGTTTTGTGGATTTTTATTTCCTGAGATTGAAATGGTGTTTGTTTCCTTTCTATGTTCTGTTTGCTAATGCATATTTAATGAACTGCAAGTGGTGCTTAAAAATTTTGTTCAATTATGTGTAAAAAGTCAGCGTTTTATTTTTCAGTCAATTGCTTGTGCAGTGAAGGAAAAAAATGTTTCTAATGATTTATTAATATTGTATTAGCTTGCAAAGTGTGAGTAATATTAACAAAAAATGATTTTGAAACTAAATTAAATTACATTAAAGAATTAATTTTAAAAAGTAGTATTACTTAAGTGAACATTTCTTATTTTTAAACATGCTTTGCTACTGCTACGATTTTTTAAAAATTCATTTCGAAGCGAAAGAGTTTTGATTACACAAATGTTCTATTGTAATTTAATGCTAAAGATGTACCTTTTTTTTCTCCAAAAAAAGAGGTGTTTGCCTCTTTTGTAAATAACCTATTGACAGTTCTATCTCTCTCTCTTTTAATTAGTTGTAAGATGAGTTTTCCTGATGAAATATTGAAGGGAATTTTTTAAAAGTCCTACTTAATTTTTTTTTTTTTGTTTCCTGGTGCAAATCTGTTTTTTAGGTAAAAATGCTAATATTCTGATTATTTATGTATGTGTCATGTTTTATGTGAGTGTATTTAAAGGAATTGGAGAAAAGAGTGTAGGTTAATACTGAATAGGAAATTTCATTTAAGAATCTTGCAGTCAATGTTTTTTTTATTGTTGTCTAAAATTTATTTTTTGGTTTTACTTAAATATTAGGAATTAAAATGCCCGTTTGTATCACTACTTTTATTATTAACAATCATTTTTCAGCCCAGTTTGAGTATTTTGGAATTCATATTTGTGTAGGAATTCACACAACTGATCAATTTCAAGTTTTGAGTTTTGTGATATTACTTTAAATAGTGTATGGTAATCGAACTTCGTTAGCAGGATTAGCGAATTTTGAAAACAGAAGGATAGAAACTTTATCAATGTTATGTATTTTGTGTAATAACTTTTGTACGCGGGATATTCCAAAAGTAAGCTTCGATATTTTTTTTTTCGCTCGGAAACTTTATTACCAAAATAAATAAACCATGGTATAATAATGGACACAGTCGCCACGGACATTGAGATATTTGTCGTAGTGTGCGATCAGTTTGAAGAAATCACTCTGGTAAAAATAAGTGCCTTACAAAGCAAGGAATTGTCGCACAGCCTGCTGCATCGTTTTGGATTTGCCTGATCACGAAACACAGTATGGACACCATTATGCGCCTGTCCTCTAACATCATGTCCTGTACTCTAAGAATGTTTTCATTCGTGGATGGGGGGGTACACACACTTCGACCTTCATTTTCCACACTACGAACTTTCATTGAACATGTAACACCAACTTCCAACCATTAGACTAGACATGACGTGTTCACCATACATGGTCTGTAGGCATTCATGGATGACTAACACACTAGTCCCACTTCCCCATTCATACCGGATAACAGCACTGAATTCCATTGCCAACTATGTTGTCAGTACACGTCTGTCTGCCGCCTTACTCGGGCACGCCGGTCTGTTGCTACTCTCTCTTCGTCGCTCTGCACATGCATCATTCCTCCTCTGCTGACGCTACTTCCGTCGATGAACCTGCAACGAGTGTGGATTTTATGATTGGTCTTTGTTTCGCCCAGGTGTACCATCTACTCTTTAAAAATAAAAAATAAAAAAAAGACGAAACTTACTTTCGGAACATCCCACATACAATTTATTATATTACTTTTTAGTGTATTCCAAGAATTGTTTTAAAGATTAACTCATGAAGAAAAGGTTATATTTTTAAACAAAATTGAGACCAAATTAACGCGGCAGTAAAGACACGTGGAAGTTTAATTTCGTCTTAAATAGTGTAGTACTTAAATAAAATTAATGTTAGAGTACAAAATTCAGATTAGAAATTTCAATACCCTCAAATATAAAAATTTCGATGAACGGTGAACAATAATATTTCATTTCGTGGAAGGTAAGCATTATCATTCCGATTTCATGCGATTCCATGTCTATAAATCTTCCTTTTTCTATTACAAGCTTTTAGTTAACTTGCTATGATCATGTGAATGTATGTGGGAAAAAAAGCTTTCCCATTAAAAATTTGTGCTCCAATTTCATCCCATTTCCTATCATCCAATCCAGCTAATATTTTGCATACACGTATAACTCTGATAACTGTGAGTTCACTGTTCCTTTTCATCCCACTGAGAAGCAAGATGAAGGATATTGGTGAAGAACCTACTAATTTTGTACCTCGGTCAATTGACAGGGACGACACCTGAGCTGGCACCTCCCACTCGAAACTTCCTCAACATGCCAATAGGGAGGTTGGGACCTCAACCAGATTTAACGTGCATCATCCCTCTATGCTACCGCGGCACAGTACTTAAATAATACTTAACATCTAATTGAGGTGAAATTTTGCATGCACTTATATTAGTCTGAAATTTTCAAACTAAAAGGGATCAATCAAATATAAGTAAAAAAAAAATTAATTAAGCTTTTGATTTCATATACACAACTAATTATTGTACTTAATTGATCTGTAATTACCAAAGTATTTTAGTTAAGCGCCTCAAGATTTTTAAAATTATATATTATTTTATATTAAAAAATTATTTTAATATACCTCTTAGTCCATCTTTAATTAAAAACTTGATTTAAAACTTATATTTTACAGCTGTAGGGTGAGGAGTCTGAGAAACGATTTTACCGTTTTTCATCTCATTGAATATAATTTTAATGCATTCTTGATCTCTAATAAATTAAGTATCGTATAGAAATAAGGTATCGTATAAGGTATTACAGTATAAGGCATCGTACAGAAATTTAAAGATTAGCTAAAGGTTATCCAATTTATATGGTCATGATTTATTATTCAGGTTCTTTAACAATCCTTTGCTTATTTCTAGTACACAGTAAATTGAACAATGAATTCGTTGGTTAGTTTGATTAAGACTAGCACGACAAACATTTTACATTCATAGCCAATAATTAAAATCAGATCCCACCCCTTCAAAACAACCATCAATTGCACCAAGCCGATTATTATTTTGACTTCTTTATAGAGAAAACTTTTGAGAATTCTTTATTACGAATTTAAAATGAAGTGAAAATTAAATGCATCACAGTATTAGAAATCTTTAGATAAATTTTTCAACTATGTTCAGACTCCACTTTGATGTACTTTTAAGCGATTTTAGTTTTAAATTATTCAGAGAGAAGTTTTTTTTTTTTTTTTTTTTTTTTTTTAAATAACTCTGCTCATTGGATTCTTGCGAAAAGGGATGACGTGAAAATGATAAACACTGAGCAAACCCGCCAAAACAACTGGAAATAGCGCAGCAGCGTTTTCTGCCATTTTGTTTACCTATCTTTTTTTTTAAACATTAAAACTTTTTTTTGAGTTCTGAACTGTCTCAGGAAGAGAAATTTTTTTATCTCTGGAATCTTGGTGTTTAAAATGAAATACATCCCCACATTTCGACTCTTGGGCTTAAAAGTAATTGTGTTTCGTCTTTAGATGCAGTTTTAATAGCAATATCTCTAAAAAATTTTACACTTTGTTCACCGACTAATTTTGACTGAAATAGAAACGAGTAAGAAAAAGTCAACATTTTTTTTTTTAAATAGCATATGAATTAAAAAGCTATGTTTGCTCTTATTATAATTATAATCGGTTTTAAATGGACTCTCTTAAATAAATGTTTAATGAAGAATCTTTATTTTTGGATGAAAATTGAATTCTCTACATTTAACAGCTATATCTATAACATTATTTACATTTTGTTCACTGACTAATTTTGACCATAATGGAAACGAATAAGGGATGGGGGGGGGAAATACTGATCATTTTTAAATAGCATATGAATCAAAGCTATGTTTGCACTTATTATTATTAATAGGGTTTGAATGGATTCTTTTTAATAAATGTTTATTGAAGAGTCTTTATTATTAGATGGATATTGAATTCTCTACATTATCCGATATATCATCAAATAATATATTATTTATCAAAATGTACCGTCGTTAATTAAATGTACTTCAGTGTGTTTATCTGTTATATGGTTCTTAAAATATTTAAGCCTAGAGTAATTTAAATTAGGCTGATTTTATTTGTATCTCATTCAAAATAAATTTTTAAAACATTTGCTCTACCAATAATATTTTTAATTAACTTTCTAATTTTTCCTTTTGTGAACTTTAAATTTCTATCTTCCTTTTTTTTCCCTTCTTTCTGGTTATTTTTTTTTATCTTGCATTTTAAAGCAAAATATTAGCTACAACAAATACATCTAAATTTTATCGAAATTTATACGTAAATAAATCTTAAGGAATCTGTTGGATATCTTAAGTATTTTTAATGAACACCACGTTACTCTTTTTACCTTAAAACAATTTACTAAGAATTTTTTAATATATACAGCTTCTCTATTAACTGTAAAAATATTTTTCGTTTCAGTTAGAGAAGGAACAAATTATTATATATCAATTAAATTATTCTGCTTAAAATTACATTTTATTCTGCTTCTATATATTCCGCTTCTCAAATACCTTTCCAAAAAATTTTTCGTTTAACTCCCAGTAAGTACGTTTCTTTCCCTTTTAACTTTCCCCACTGACCTTGAGAAAAACGGATGGGGGAGGGGGTGAAAAGTGGAAGAACGAAACTGCTTCGTAGAAATTGGGTTCCGAGGGTGAGGGAGGGCAAAGAAACCAGAGGGGCGGGCGTGAAAAAAAAGTCAGACAATAGGGAACCAGTTTGGGTCAATTTGTTTTGGGATCATTCTATCTTCAGCAGCAATCGCAAACAGAGCAGGCATTCCTGCTTCTGAGATTAACTTTTAGGGTTTCTTGCCTACAGCCAGACTCGCGCACTTTTTTTTTTATTCTTTCTTTTTTCCCTCTCTTTTTGTTAGAACATCTGATATACGCTTCTGTCGTGATTGAAGTGTTAAGCCTGTTTTCGTACAATTTTAAAAATAGAATCCAAACGCAAAATACTTTTCTTTCTTTTATTTTGAAAAGCATTCCAATATGAATATATGCTATGATTTCCAAAAAATGTTATATTTTAATATATTACTCATTTCTGCACAAATTAATCTTCCTTTTTTTTTTCCACGGATGAAATATATTCTATTTCTAAACGCTAGTGCGTTTAGAAATAGAATATATTACCTCACCTTAATGACACCTCAAAGTTATAAATAATTGATTTTTAACTTTGAGGTGTCACGTTCGCTTTTGTTTTGATTTTATTCAGTTCTACCGATTATACTTTTACTAGCAATCCTTCGTTCATATTCCGAAATTTATGCTAATAGGCTACGAACTGAAGCGAAAAAAACTACCTATTTTTCTTCCAAGTAAAGCTCATCTCTAATCTCTGTAAAGAGAAAGTAAAGTGACTGAAAGAGTGATTAATTATTGAGTTGAGGTTGTGTGTGTGTGATATTGTAATTCTGTTATATTGTTAACACTAATAGTGATACTCTTTTATGTATTTAGGGTTAACGTCGGTTTAATGGTATTTACCACTTTCTTCTTACTTGCCTATTATTATTCAGATGTCCCCTGTTTCCCCAAGTAGAGGCTTAATTTTGCTTTTCTTTTCAAGCTCAGAATTGTAAATACGATTGATGAAATCAAAGAATTATATATAGTGCTCTCAATCTGATATTTTGTGGATCTTGCGCGATTCAACAATGCATTTATTTGAAAGTTATTCGATAAAATTTCTCTTGGACTCTACAAGATGTTAAAGCGAAAAATTGGGTATTAATTATATGTTTATAAATTGTTAAAACGTGGCATGATAAAGCAGTATATTTGAAGGCACACATACCTCTTAAAATGTTAATATTGAGGTATTCTTCTGTCCGCTCAAATTATTCCGAGCCTGTTTATGTTATATAACATTAGTCGAAGATAAGCTTCAACGTTTTTATCCTCGTCTGGTGTTCGTAATTAAATGACTCATAATAAGCATCATATTATTAAATTATTTTTTAAATTAGTTGGGAAGGGATTGATTTTAGTGTTTGCAAAGGAACGTATAATATTCAGTTAAATTGTAATTTTTAAAAAAATTTGTTCTTGGGAAATAAAACTGTGAGGTATATCTAAATAAAAATAAAATTTGTAATTTTTAAAGGGACTGCTTCTGTCTTTGCTAACTGTCCCAATAATTGCAATCCATGTTGGAAAATAATCTTAATTTCAAGAATTTAAAACTGGTGTGGATTTATGTTGCCAGGATCAATTTCAAAACCAAATTTATCTGTCTTTCATAACAAATCATTAATTCAGAAGTAGAAAATTTGTAAAAAATGGTTAAAAGAATTGACTGAGAAAATAATTGGTACCTGAAAACTGATCAGTGAAAACTGATCGTTCATTATAAATTTAAAAGAACTGAGCTAATTAAAGAATTTAGTTAATGTTGCATTTCATTCTCTGATTTATTCTTTCGGTCTTCTAATTCTTCATTTCTTCTACAAAAGAGAAGTAAGCTTCCAAATCCTTGAAATTGATCTAACAAATCCTTAAAACAAGCAGGCAAATAATCTAACTTTACTAACTCTTTATTATTTTTACAGATTGTTTAATTTTGCCAACAAAATTACGCTTAAAATAATTTAGTTTGCAGAAGAAAAAAAAATTTGCTACAACTTACGGTGAAATCATGATTTTCCTTTCAAATTTTTCTGCAAATATGTGATGAAAAATACAGATAAAAGAAGCATTGACAAAATTCCCGGAGAGAGTTGAAATGAATATGCACACTCCATTTGAAATGGACTTGATTGATTGGGCCATGAGGCACGGGTATCAGCCACGAAGCCTAATATCCTGAAATGGGCTTTCGCAAATGTTGTAGAAGTAGCCTGACACACATTTATAACAATCTTTGACATGTACTTTTCCAGGAGTATGAGTTATAAGAGCAATAAATAGCAGCAATTGACGAAGTTGGTTAGCAATAGCGTTAGTAACCATTTACAGATATTATTCGACTCTATGGGTGAAGAAGATTTGTACATCCTCTTACAATAGCAATCCTTGTCACCACAATGGTGTGATATACAGCTCCAATTCTAGCAACCCCACCAGACACCAAAGAGTTCTCACTCTGAACAGGATGAAGCTTAGCTTAGAGAGTTCATATATTTTCTTTAGACCGAGTGGATGGCATATCGTTTGTCTTACCTCCCACTGCAACCCAATACTTCATCCCCACAGATGCCTGGCACCACTGGCTGTCGGGAAAAGGGGGACGCTTCATTTATAATAACTGATTCAAAAGATTTCGGAATGGTTTCCTGTTACTTTTTCCCCCTAACAGGTTTCCTTGGAGGTCCTGCTTGATATTCAAAATGTATTCTCTAAGTTGTAGTTGAACAAATAAATCTTTTCAATAACGTATCGACACCATTCTAGTTGTTATTCATCTGTATTGGTGGTTGTACATCCCCGAATTTTTTTTCTTCTCACTGTGGTTCTTCCACTTCGTGGTTAATTTTGCGGAAATTCAATGATTATGTCCTCGTGACCAGCAATGTGTGATTCAAGGGATCGAATTCTAATATTTTGAAGCTAGTCCTTTGGGTCAATGAGGGCTCGATTAATCTAATGGGGCTCAAAATCTTCACATAGTATGTTGTGGAAGCTCTTAAAGGAATATATGCAACTGGTTCAAAATGTCCGAATGCTTGGAATGGAAATGAGGTAACTCACTGTGGTATTGTTCACAGATTGTTTTATTTAAGTCTCGTCGATGGTGACAAGGCTCAAAATGATGACTATTCATCGCTGAAGCAATCAATATTAACTGTTTGACTAGTGTCAAATTTATTACGTCGCCATTTAACATATGATAGTACACTATGGTAACACCAGATTTCCGTAGCAGCGCCATCTGTCATCAAAAACGTGACATTTCCGAAGCACTCTTGTACGTAATTTTTAATAAATATGTTCAATTGCTAAAGCATATCATACTTCATTGGCCCATTCATTGCTCGTGTTATTTATTACATTAAGAAACTGATAATTTGTCATCTTTGAATAAACAATGAATTTGAAAGTGTTGAATGAATTTTTATTGATGTTCAGTTTGTGCGTTATTTAACGATGAAAATAATTTTTGCCATTTTTTTTTAAGTAAATGATTAAAAGCAAATTTTAAGACTTAACTAAAAAAATATATTTCACCTTCAGGAATGGAAGCGTAGAAATAAACTGAAAGTAATTGTACGAAGAACGTGAGGGAAAAACGGACTCTTGGTTTTTAAAAATGTATATGAAAAAGATGCGCAGTATTGTTTTGCAGTTTGATTTGTAACAAATGATGAATGTGTTTTTAGAATTTTTGCATTTTGTAAATGTTACTTTCTACTATATACAGGGCGAATATATTTAATATACCATACATATTTATATAATAAATATATAGATAGATAGATAGATAATCGAGTAAAATCATTGGTATCATTACTATTCAAAGGAAAAATGTACAGAAACCCGCTGACAATCTGTAAGAAACGCGACAAATTGGCAACAATTTTCAGTATTTCATTTGAGCATATTGGGTGAAGATTTCCTCTCGTTAAGAACTCTTCGAAAAAGCGCCCAATCATTCTTAATTATCGCATCGCCAATCTGGCAACAGCTCCGTCCCTCTGTGTTTCGGTTTTTCATTGCTTTATTTTTCTTACTAACATATTTTTTCCCCTCTACATCGTAGTCCAAACGTTGCATCACGATTTCTTCCTTTTTTTTTCCTTCACCAACTTATTTTCACGAAGGTCCAAACGATCTTCTTACCCTCCCCACCCCTGTACTTCTTTCTTAACCATCCTCGCAGAATTTGTTTTGGAGTTGTTATTCTTTTTTTCTTTTCTTTCTAGAGAGAAGAGAAAGAAAAAAGAAAATAAAAAAAAGACCCTTGCGTAGCTCGTTTGTCTAGCGCATCACGGGCTTGTGCAGACAGGTGGGAGTACCCCAGTGCCTGGGGCTGAGAAACCTAAAGATCGTGATTGCATTTCGCCAACCCCCCTTACCCGGTATCTCCGAGAGTATGGTCATTTCTTCTCAGCTAGAGGAGGAGCCGTCACATTCTTTCACTGTTTCGAACCCTCAGGATTCGGAAGAGGGGAGGGGGGATTGGTTGTTAATGGGGGATAGGTCCCGTTTCTTGTTCAGTCCGTTGTTGGCGTGTTGCGCTTGGCGACATACGTGAAGCTTGGCACAATGATAAGCGATAACGTAAAAGTATTTCAATGAAAATGATCTATTCAGCTGTTTTTATTGCTTTGAGTTTTGAGCAGATGTTTTGTCTTATCCAGTTTCTTGTCCTTTTTGGATTTGTTTCGAATATATATGTCAAAGATAAAACTGCTAACATTTGAAATATTTTACTAAGTTTTTGTTTTGAGATGGAATTACCGTCACTTTCTTTTTTTTTTAAAATCCTCAGATTGTTATATTGAAAATGAAACGCCGCAAAAACACATGGTTTATGAGCAGAAAATTACTTGATTTAAAAGGATTATCTTTAAATCTAATAGTTATCAATTTATTTTTTTATTTCTTTCTTATGCCTGAATGATGATCTATAATATTTTTACAAAAATTATTTTTGAAGAGGATGCTCATTTATTAAAATAATAAAGATGAACGTTTATCCTCATTAGTCTAGAAGAAATGTTTATGTATATATATACTTATTTTAATTTATTATATTCATACATGAAACTGAAAGGTCTTTTTTTTTTTTTCATTTTCCAAGTAGTAAATTTTAAATAAATAAAAAAAAAAAACATTCATTGGAAGATAATTGTTTTTGAAAAATTGCAAATATTTTGTATTGTAATTTTAATCATTTTATAAACTCAATGCAATATTTACTATTTAAAATGAATTTTAATAAATTATATTACCAAGCCTATTAGTTAAGTAAGCTGTAAAATATCAAAATAAAAAGGCTTACATTTATGAAATATGAGGACGTATGTTGAATCAAGTTTGCTGCAGTTGAATGAGACGTACTAATATTGTTTATAAAATATAGTAAATTATAATTTTTTAGATAATTCAACCCGTCTCTCTCTCTTGATACGTTTTAAATAATTTAATAAATTATTTATATACATTTTTTGGGAATTAGAATTTAATTTTCGGCGCAATTTTAAAATGAAATGTGATGAAAAATTATTTTCATTTTCTTTCCACCTTAATCATAGCTCGCGATCAGGTATTTTTAAAAATTTTCTTTTTATATCCCTGTCGTCCTTTTAAAAAGATTTGCAATTGCTCATACCTCTATCTTGCTACACCCTACACCCACATTATAAAAAACAACTTTAGAATCTTATTCAAAAACCGCAGTCGGGTAAAACGAACAAAGGCAAATCGTGCTCGTAGTGAAACATACGAGTACTTAATTAGAAACATAATCTAAAAAACCGTTCTGCGCAATCTTCCATTATTGTAAAAAACGATAACACTATTGCATGTTGGGCCTGTCCCTCGATATGACATGGCTTGTGAGACAATGTTATCGACACTTCCTTTTCATTTTGTTGTTTCTGTTGCCTGCGGTCCTCTTCGGTTAACATCTTTTAACGAGCGCGCAGCAGTAATTATTATGCATTGCACGTTCAGCAGCTTAATCGTAAGTATAGAGAGTGCTAGGAGAATAATTTGTTAAATGATAACTAGGGTTGTTAACTGGCATTGGTTGTCAGGCTGTGTGTTTCTGTAATGGCGGTAAATGTCATTAGCGAAGTTTGCTTTTAAAATAAATTGTCGGGAAAATGGAATTGGAAGAGAAATTGATGAAATTTTTGGAAATAAATGGATTTGTAGTGTTGTTGGGTGTTTGTTTATAAGCTAGCTATTAGCGAGCTGTCTTAATTCGCTTTGTTTTGGTTGAAATAATGGATAACGTTATGGTTAATGTTTCCGCTTTTATAGATGTAATTGCCTGTTGATGTAAAAAATATTTTGCTCCAACAATAAAATTAAAAACTCGTTGAAATTTTATAGATATTTGATATTTTAATATGAACCATTTTGAACTTTTGATTCTTTTATGAGACCTTTTAAAACCGTGCATTGTAAATGACGCTAATTTTCACCTTTGCTTACTTGGTACGGTAATAAATTGTTCATTCAAGAAAGGCACTGTGGGATATCCCTTCTTTCGTGTACCTTAAAATGACTGAAACATTTTCCATTGATCGTAAGTAGAAATTATTACTATCTTCGTGAAAAATCACTGTTTTAAGAATGAACCTCAATGTTCTTGTTCCTATTTGGCCAAAATTCTGTTCGTTATTGGAAGAAAATACCCCTCTTTCAACCTTTCCTTTCTGTCCTATTTCAATCCTTTATTGAATCCTGCGTTGGTGTTGCGGGTGAGATACAGAGACAGGCACCAAACATCAATAAGTGTCGCAAAAGCAACTTTTTCATTCTGAGGCTCTTACTTAATGTAAATAATTAATCCTAGTATCAATTAATTGTTTATGATGTTTATACTAATATTTTTCTTTCTCAAAAAAATGTGAGGCAGTCAAAAATTACATGATTTTTCATTTTTGCGAATGATGTTAAAATTTTAATTTGGCATTAAAGCATAGTAAGCGAATTGTAGAGTGTAATTTTTTTTTATTTATTCAGAAAAAAATGAGTCATATTTATTAGTACGTGCTACTCTTTTTTAGGATAGAAAAATCATGTGATGTTATAAAGTTGTAAAATTTTCCTGCGTGAATATATATATATATATATATATATCCCAAAGTTTGGGTTTTATTCTTAAGAATCAACCAAAGAGAGCCATGGCTAAGCATATAATTACCATAACTATTCAGTGCAATAAAAATATCTGCAATATACATTATATTCAAGCTGTCGTTTATGTGTCTAAAGAGGAAAAAAAACTTTTAATGGTATCAGAGTAATTTTTTTCCTTATGTGGCTCATTATCTGTTTACGATGAACATTTTTTTATTGTGATCGCTTAAAAATTGAAAACTGAGAACTTTTATATATTGAATTTTCGAATTTCGTTATACTTCTAAATTTAGGAGACTAATTGTTATGAAAAATTATTGTTTTAACAACGTCGTTTGCCAACAGTAGCGATAATCATTACCAGCTAGCAACCCCATCTATCCATCTCGTTGGAAAAGGTGCCTAATATTTCTGAACTTCGCCAAGGCCAAGGTAAATGAGGCAAATTGGGAAAATAATGATAATACTAAAGAGAAAAAAAAAAGTCAGTATAGGAGTTGGGAGGGGGGGGATCACAGCGTTAAAAAGGTCGGTAGTCGAAATTAGAGGCTTTTGGGTTGCTCTATGTTTGCACTGTACTGTTGGCTTTTTACCACTCCCAAGCTATTTTCCGGATGTGTACATAAACTGTGAATTATACGCACTTTTTTGGCTTGAAAGCACGTGCTTTTATGCGTCAGATTTGAGTTTTCGTTTTCTTTCTGCCATTTTAAAGACTGAAAATAAAAGTCTTATTCCATTTGCACTTCAGTATCTGAGTTAGATTTGATCTGAGTAAAAGAGTTTCTGTGAAAAGAATTCTGATCTGAGTAAAAGAATTGTCCAACTTCGTTAAGGCGTCGTATGATTTTCCTTAAGATGTGGTGAGATGTTGATTAATTTGCGCATGAACATGTTGCTCTTTCCATCTGAATATTTAACTGATCCCTTCTCTTTCGTGTTATGTAAACGGAAATGAATATAAAACAGGTATTTCAAAACAATCTGTATTTCGTAGATTGAAAAAAAAAAATTGGGATTTTTGGAAATGAGAATTTTTATATCGGATTTATTGTTGCTGGTTTTGTTTTATTTAATAGTATTAAATGAATATATATGATATTTCATTAAAAGTAGTTGAAATATATTTAAAAATTATGTAAATTAAATTCACTGAATAGAATTCCGTAAAATTAACAAAGATTACCTCTATTTAAGTCTTTTTTAGATTATAACATATTTTAATGGACCAAAAAAAAAAAGAAAGAAAAAAAGAAGGTTACATAACCAATTTAATAGAAAAAGAATATTGTTGAAAGAGTTGAAAGAAAACTCGAAAATCACAAAAAGATTTACCACAAAATAAGCAATAATACAAATCTGGGAATGAACTATAACATTTGCAAATTCTGAATCCAGCTTATGACAAATTTTCAGGCTTTCATTAATTTTACAGGCCCAACATTCACCTCCAAAAAAGAAGAAAGGGGGAAAAAAAAAGGTACTATCATAAGGAAGTAAAAAATATCATCTCCCCTCCCCCTCATAAGACCAAATAACATTATAAACCAAAGTATGTATATACAGAGAGAGAGAGAAAGATAGAGTTTAAATGTTGTTTGGGAGATATATGGGTTACTTAAAAATATTTAATAACCTTTAGTTTTGGGTGAAAATATGATTTTTTTTCTCCCTTATTAAAGTAGTGTTTCAATTTACTATTCATATTTTGCCATTTTTTGTTTAAATTTTTTTCTATTTTTGTAATGTCCGACTCTTAATCTCATTTGCAAGAAATTCGTTTTTTTCTCCCTCTCTCTTTTTATATTCTTCCATTACTGTTCTTTTCTTTTATGATAACATAAGACACAAAAACAAACCTAAGACTCAAAATCGACCTCAATACAATACTTTTATCTATGACTTTATCAGTTTACTAATAAATTTAAGTTTATATTGAGCTTTTGAAATCAGAGTGGAATGAATACCGTTTCTTCTGAAGTTTTAAATTCATTTTTATGAAATATATCAGTATCGATAATTTATGAAGCATTTTTGTTCCACTAACGGTTTAAAATAGTTTTTTTTTTAATTTAAAAAATTACTTGTTAATTAGGGGAACTTGTTTAAAACCTTTTATTCTGCAAAAAGACATTAAGAATGTTTTTCATTTTGAAGATACTGTTTTTGTATTCTTTACATTTTCTTTGGGGTTGTGATTATTACAGGGGGAAATGGATTTGTTATGGATTGTAAAAAATATCGTAAAAATGTTCAGATAATTGTTCGAGTTCTTTTTCTTTTTCAATAAATAAGTATAAAAAAATGAATAAATAAATAAAATTTTTAAAGAAATATATATTCCCGATTTATAAAACACACATAAATTGAGCTTTATCAACAAATATCTGTTATTTTCAACCCTTTCTTTCCAAAATGTATCAAAGAAAATATCCTGTTAAATTTTGGTAAGCCACTTTTAGTTACAACCTATGTTGGAATTCTTTCAAACTTTCTTACTTTTCCGCAAGGAAGGGGGGGGGGAGATGAAAAGATAAATGCTAAGAAAGTTACTAGATTTTACTCTTTTACTATTTACTTGCCTTTAAAAAATATCCTGTATAAAAATCAACAGTGTGTATTAAAATTTACAAAACAAACACTTCTAAAGGTACAACCGGGTTCCAAAATAGGCTAAAATAGAAATCCATTAAAATTTACAAAGCCGATATTATCTCAGCTTTCAATTGCAACTCAACTTGTGGAACAAAGAAGGAATGGGGAAAAAATTGAAAATGCGTCCTTGAAATCGTTTCATTGGAAAACCAGAAGCACTAGAATAGTGGGTTGGAAAGAAGAAAGAGAAAAAAAGAAACAAACAAAATCCCCTATCAATAGGATTACCTTCTTCGGCTGTTTGACCATTCTTAAGCCGCTTTGAGTTAACTATCTGGACATATTTTACCGTTAAAAAACATTTTATGAGATTTACTTCTTGCACCCTCACTTCGTTATTAAGTTAAGCTGATAAATTCCAAAATACAGAGTGGGCATTTTCAAGAGGAGAGTTGTAATTTTTTTTCCAGTCCTCCAATAAATCTGTTTTCGAATATAGCGGATTATCTGGCATTTTATTCCGTTCCTTAAAGTCCTCTATCGGATTGTTCGGGAGGTAGATCCTATTTCGATTATTGTTCAATGAGGGACGAGAAATAGGTATTGTGGAATCAGATTTACTAGAGTAGCTAGCTTGAAGTAAGTGTAGCCGAGGTCGTTAGCCTGGTTCATTATGTCGCGGATGATGTATATGTTTAAAATGTATAAAATGAACTGCCGAAATATAAATTTCGATAAATTATTACTTCAATTGCGGTGATTGGAAAGATGCTTTCAAAGACGAGTCGGTTCTTTTTGAAGCTATTGTTTAGTAGTTATTGTAATGCAATGGTCGTTTAAATGTATATCGTTTGAATTGTGGTCGGGAATTAAAATTCAAAGTATTGAATTAATAAATTTTCCTGGAGTAAGATTCATCGAGTAATTTTGGTATTTTGACAATGCAATTTAGAGTGTGGTTTTCGACCCTTTTTATTCCGTAGCCCCTTTACCACCGAGGTGAAGGCTGTGAATACCTCATTTGATGGTCGGTTAAGATGTCTAGCATTTCCTCTGATACAGAAACGTGATATATATATACGATAAAATAAAATAATGAATATATATATTAAAAAAGACAATTAACATTATAATAAATATAATCTAAATTTCAGCTTATGAATAAAAATAAGTAAGTGATAAATCATGAGTAATAGTTAGTTAAATAGTTAGTTTTCTTATGTATACGTATAACGAAAATGCATTTAATCTGTATAAAGATTCAAATACTTATTCAAGTCTATTACTGCTTGTCTTGAGCATTAAATCACCATGTAATGTATTTGAAAACAAATTTAATTATTATTACTATAAATGATTACATTATAATTATTATAAGAGAAAAAATTTAAGAATTTATTATTTAATAAAAATGAAATGACTATTAAACTCATTCCAGTTTGTGGAATACCAGGTTTAGAATGTGTTTCTGTTAATATTTCATCTCTTCAAATCAAATGTTATTTAATAGCTTTTTTTTTTACTGTAAAGATCATTGTAACCAAAATTTTATCAGAAAATGAGAGTAAAAGAAATCTGAAATAACTCACTTTATGTAATGAATAAGGTAATTGTAAAAAAAAAAGTTATTTTCAAATTATCTTCTGCATAGAAGATAATTTAAAAAAATTTGATATTCTTTTGCACTTAAAGCTCAACTGTTAATCATATGAATGAAACTATTTCAAAAAATTTGTATGGGTAATTTGATAACTATTTTATTTATAACTATAAAAATACATCAAAGATTTTTTTTTCTTAAAAAAAAATTAATGATATTGTCTTTACTAAAGCATATTTGTATTCCTAAATTCGTTCAAAAAATTACATACCTACAAAAAAAAAGTTTAAAAACCTCTCCCCACTCTTCCATAACAACTCGTGTGTCAAAATAAATTTCTTAATAAACATGTAACATTTTTTGTGTGGTGGCTAACATTTAATCATTTTGGTAATTTAACTTTCAATCATCATTTACTCAATCATGTCACAAAGTCTTTGTATGACTGCCCAAAATGTCAAGAAAAACCTCACTCATGTGGAAATTATGACTTGTAGCCACTTTCTTTTTCTATGATACATCACATAACATTTAACTTTATACACATTTGTGTGTCATTCGGTTTTAGTTGGGCGCACAATGTAAATTCTGCATGGTTACATATTTCCAGCAAAAACGCAAACCGAGCAAGTGACCCCCGACTGAGAATCGGATGTCCATTGTGTCAGGTATCACGACATTTCGTTACGCTCCAGGACTGTGTCACAGTGTTCCTTCCTACCCATAAAGATAGCGCGTGTATTTAAGCCTTATATCAGTTTAATCATCCTCATTCACCTGGTCAGTGTGCCTTCGCTTCAACCTAACCTTCAAATCGTGGAGGGAGGGGGAGATTTTCGGCATTAAAAAGGTTAAATTCAAGTGCAGTGTGATAGTGATCTAAATTTTTTTCAAGGTTTATGATTGTTTTCTAATTTATTGTGCATGAAGTGGTGTTTTGAAATAAGTTTGATCTTTGGCTAAAATACAACTAAAATGGAAATTTTAGTCTTTTGTTATATTTATAATATTCGTGAAGAATGGAACACATGAATATATATAAAATTAAACTGTGGTGATATTTTAATGGAAGTTTATGGTAGAATTATTAATTATAATTTTTATTTTCTTGAAAAAAAAAATTATTTTATTGTTTAAAGTTAATTATTCTGATAAAAACATAAATTATGTTTTCCATTTTTCTTGACTATTTTAATGGTGTGCCGTTTTAGAAGAAAAATGTAGTGTAATTTTAATTTTCATGCAAAATTTGGAGATTAAAAGCGTCATGAAAATCAAATAAATAATTATGTAAATATTATTTATACTAGTTTTAAGACAAATTATTGCGAGACGTAAATAATTAAACCAATAATGAAAACTGATAAGATATTTATTTGGTTTAATTCAATTAACGCTGCAATGCCCAGTTATTTATCTTTCTCCGGCTAATTAATTAATTTGTAGGCTTATTTACTCTAATTAACTAAACTTATTTAAAAAATAACAAAATTACACTGCCACATGAATAGAACCCAATAATGACTGCCGATTTATTTTTATTCGAGTTATGAATTCTTAAAGTTCATTCTTTAACTTACTTTCTCTGTGGAAAACTTGCCTAAGGGCATCTGGTCTAATGTTTACTATATTAATTAATCACTTATCTGATCGAACCAATTTTTTTCGAGTCCTTCACCTTTTGTAGTTCCAAAATCTCACTGCACCGCTCAGATCTCAAAGGCTTCACTGCTTATATATGCTTTCCTTCGGTCCTGTTCAACAACTATAATCCAAACTACATGAATCATATTTTACGAATTAGGAGAAATTTTCAATTCAAATAAAATCGTTAAGAGTTCCCAAAGTGTTAGTTGAAGGGAAAATTGCAATAGAGCTCACGTCACAATGTCATTTAAGAGAAGTGTTTTACATATTGGCACAGATTCTTGAAAGCGCAGTTTAGACAACTGAATTGATATTCCATGTTCAACTTCATACTACGTTACACAAGACTTTTTTCGTTTTACAAAATTAATATGAAACGATCTATAACTCCACACAATTAACTGGATGAATCGAGCCTTTTTTTTACTATTTTCTTGCATTCATTCCTTTTGCTAATGATTCTTCCACAAACGTGGCCGCGGTAGTTGAGTGGTCATGGGTGCTCATGACTGGCGTTTTTTCTGTCGAGTCGCGTGTTCGAATCCTGATTTTGCCAAGAATTTGTCGTGTAGTGATGCTGAAGCACTTTAAATCTATCGTGTCTGAAACCCCTTATGTTCGCATAGTGTGGAAGATAAAATAGTTGGGAAGGTGGCATCTTAGGTGTCACTTGATCGAAACTAAAAATTACGAAGACTGTCACCAAGAGTTCCCATGTTGCTTTTTGAGTGCGACGTTAATAAATAATCAATAAATAAATCGAGTGATATTAGGCTGCATTTTGATTTCCTCTTCCAACTACAGCTGTCGATTTCTTTCTGATTGTGTTTGATTTCCATATTCCTCTCGATAAAATGAAACGTGACCTATGAAGATTGGTTTGAAATGATGAAGTGTAGTGAATGGATTGCATAAATTACATTTATTAGCAGAGAAAAGACGAATGATTATCGAGTATTGAGAATTGGGAATGGGTAGAATTTAGTTGCTGGAACAGAATCAATAACTGAAGGAGTAAATACCGTTTTGTGTGTCTGTGAAGGAGTTTCTAGATCATAGCTCGACTAAGGATTAGAGACTCGAACCCTTACCTCCAATTATTCTTCTCAATCGAACCCGAATGAGGTTAATAGATTAATTTAATATTCTAAACGACAATTAAGACATGTTAAGAAAAGTTTTCTGCTGAGAGAATAAAACATAAAATTAATTTCTGAAATCTATAATATGAAGACTGGGTATTATTACTGTGTGAATGCTATTAATTGGACTAACTATAGTTTTTATATATATATATATATATATATATATATATATATATATATATATCTGTGTGTGTGTGTGTGTAGAGAGAGAGAGAGAAAGAGAGAGAGAGAGAAATAAAATTTAGTAATGGTCGTCGAAGGTGTTAATAAAGAAGCGTCACAAATCTTTTGACAAATTCTCACTATCCATTCCAAGGGTGGTAAAATAAAAATAATTTCAAAGAATTGTTAGTAAATGAATTACAGATATCGGATCAGATCACTACCAGATTACAGGCAAAACACATAACACATTTTTTCTAACAACAACACATTTTTTAAACAGTTAAAGCTATGTTTTATTGTGTAAAATGTATTAAAGTACTTTTAAACAAAGTGCCATACATATAAATAATACTAAACAAAATCGGAAAAGTGGAGTACTATGATTATAGAGGGTTTACTATATTCGCTACAACTTTAAGTAACTATTATCGCAATAATCTTTCACTGCTGGTGATATGATTATATTTTACCCTAAAATGGATATCTGCAAAATCTCTTGGGGAAAAAAAGCTGTCAATTTATGTATTAGTTAGCGTGGTCACGTGTGAATAATTTACTATTATTTCCTTTTGACAGGAGTGACAAGTCAATCTAGACGTTAGAATTTTTTTGCTTATGATACTTATTCAGTCATGAGGACTTATAAAGACTCATCAATATGTCATATTGATACAGATAGATATATCTCACGTAATAAGTTTAGTTAAAAGTTGGTAAATTTTGATTGCCTGTAACTGGAGACTAAGTGGTATAATTTAAAACTGATTACAATGTCAACTGACTCAACGTGCGATCGTTTCATTCTGTGAGATGCATCGCCCATTGTTTACAAAAGCATCGTTGCAATTATGGCTCAATTTATTCGTCCATGGAGGACGTGATTGGAATAACATTGCTACCAGAACCAGATGGGAAAACAAGAGAACGTTTCATATCGGAATCACACAGCTGGACGAAAATTATTTCCAAGTGATTTAACACGCTTGTGGTAGCGTTTAAAGTTGTTAATGAAGCAAGGGAGTACTTCATTTAAAATGATTTCCTGTAGCTTGATATTAAGGATCTCTGACGTGTAAAGGTTCCCCCTTCCCAACCGTTTTTATTAAAACTTGTTTTTTTGGTTCAGAATTCAGTTGACTCTTATTTATACATGAAACGCGCTTTTGGTATAAGTGCGTGTTTTTTTTTTATTTGAAAGTGAAGCTCTAATTTTTTCAAATGTCTTAATGTCATCGATTAAAAGGAACTCTTTCTTTTAAGATGTAATGTAATCAAAATATGCTTCTTTCTTTGTTTGATATCAACAGTTTCAATTATATTAGCCGTAAGACTGAAGCTATGGGTCCTTCAAAGGTCAATGATCTGTCGATATGTTTTATTATTAAAAGTACGTAGGTAAATTGAGTACGAATTGTTAGATTTTTTTTTTTGAACTACCTTAAGGTATTTACCTATTACAGTCCAAAGGTGCGTAAATAGACTTTTCAAATTAATTTTTTTTCGAGGCCGCAAGCGATATTTAGCACTTCTGATTTTACAACATTATTTATTTTAAGGATTTTTTTTGTATGAATAATTTTCCTAATTCATTAAAATTTTATTCATTAAATTAATTATTTTAAAAATTTGTAATGCTTATATATACAATTAGCTTAGTTTTTTATTTTAAATGTACTTATTGACAATTTTTGTGAAAATTAGGAAGATTTATCACCTTGGCAAAAAATTGGTCTAAGACTACATTACACACACATATAATATATATATATATATATATATATATATATATATATATATATCCAAGCAATAATACTGTTGCAACGTATTTTTCGCACACGTAACACAAATAATCTAGGTTTTTGATCAAGTGTTAATTGTATCCTTCAGTATAAACAAGATCTATATTAATTTATTGCAAATCATTCTATGAATATGTCAATTCATGTAAGAATCCTTATCCAGTAAACAAAAATTTCAAATCTTCATAATGTTTGTTTAATTAGATGCCCCTTGTGATACCATTCAAATGGACCAGGATCAACAGAATTGTCCCTTATTTCCAGGTGTCCCTTACAAGAGGTACTACTGTATTTAAAAGTAAACATATTATACTGTTCCTTACATTGGATTACGAAAAAAGAGAACTATAATATCTCCATATATAGTCAATGAAAATACGAGGGTGGTTCAAAAAGTATCCGTGTTAGAAATGGGAACGGGACAACGTCCATTGCACGTTTTTCCTTTTTCTGTGAAGTACATGAGTACGATGTATTTCGAATCCTAAAAAAATGGTCGCCACAATTTTTCCGGTCGTTGAAACCACGTTTGCTTTCTTTGAAGCAGATTCAAGGTAAGGAACCCTTTATTTTGATCGTTAGTTGGTTTCCGCGGCATAATGAGGAATCCAGGTATATATGTATATATTCACACACAAGGTATCCTATAAATAGAGGTACAAACTTCAAAGAAGGCAGTAAGGCACATCAGAGTGATTGAGAATTGCATAGTAACACCATGACCAGAAATGTCTAAGGAAAGTGGTAGCAGGGGTATTAGTAATGAAATGACACAAGACAGAGATTACCATAAGTATTACAAATGCTGCTGTAAATTACTTCATTTCATAATGTTGCAGCCGTGCATGCTTTGCACTGACTGGTCATGGATAAACGGACACGGTTTTATTTGAATATCCATAGCAGAGTAGACGATTCTTGGAAACCTATCCATTTCAGACTGGACAGATGTTTCTTGCACAATAATTATAACTTATCCCTCCTCCCCTCAAAGAAAAAATCCAAACGCCTTAAGTCCGGAGAACGTGGGATCAGGCAACTGATCCACTATGCCTAATCCATCGTTGACAAACAACAAATTTCAAGGGTGTGTGTAGTAGTTACTTGTGTCTGCCCTTTCTGTTTGTCACCTCTTACAGACACAAATTTCGGACAAATTGTGGTGTTCTTGCGAAAACAAATAATTTCCCCTGATACACGTCTTTGTGAGAACCATTGTCCATATTGTCGTTGAGTTGCATGTGCATTGCCATCAGTCAATCCATTCACTAAATGCATGTCTGCCAGCTACATATTCGTATAACGTTGTGTTAACAATGTGGCTAATCTCAATATAACCCTCCAGCACTCTCGTGAACAGCGCCACCTACCGACGATGACATTTCCGGTCGTGAGTTGCAGTAAGTTATCCTTTTAATGCACTCTTAACTCTGCAAAAATTTGTACCTCTATTTTTTGGGCATAAGAATTGACAATCCTACTCGAATTTTTTTTTGTAAAAAAAGTGTCTATCTTGGAGTTGCGATAAAATGCTGCTAATGGCTTAAACTAATAAGACTTTTTTGTGTGAATGAAATAAAAAAAATATTTAAATTTAATAGTTAACGTTTATTTCGTATGGGCAAGTCATGAACTCCGAAGCATTTTCATTTAGAGATCGACAAAATTTATCTTAAACAAAATAAGTGAACTTATGGTTTTCACAAAGTTTAAAGTATTTTTTTACAATACATTGCTTACAACTGTCGTTATTTGTAAAAAAGTTTTGTCTTTGTTTATGCTTTTTAAAATTCTGGTATGGAATACTGAATGCATTGTAACATTATTTGGAAGTAAAATCATTGCTGAGTTATGGTAATAGTATCTGCGTTGATTAAACTATATTTGCATTATGTTTGTGTGTATAAAAATGAAATCCATCATCGGATGTGTGACTTTCGTTTCGTATATTCTATGATCTTATAACTTGCCACATTTTCTTTAAATTTTGATAATTATTCCATAATATTGATATATCGCTTGATATTATCTAGGTAATTTTTGCGTTTCATGGATCGATAAATTGGCAACATAAGCTTTTACATTTCTTTTTTATGTTAGTGAACTACTTAGTTTTGTTAATTGTTTCCTTTTGATACATTTTATTTGGCGCCTGAGGATAACAATGCGTCTGATTATCACTGAATTTTTATTAATTAATTTGATGTTTTACTGCGTATCAATATTTGTTGAGGCTCATTAGCAACGAGACCTGCAAACCTCCATCCAAATAAAACCGTTAAGGATGTTTTAAGGGCCATTTCTCATTATGTATAAACCAGAAGTTTAATTTGCAGATTGGTTATTATCCATTGGTTGTTTGCAGAACGCTTGCAACATGGAATGAATGAATGGAGCTTTTGCTTTAAAAATTACGATTGCAGCATACCACCGTCGCCATCGCTGTTCTTGTTTTGTTTTGCCTCCTCTCTCGCCAGATCGTAAACTTCAGTAGCTAGTTTCCCGGAAGCAGCTACTATAGCACTCAATAATTACAGCCCCAATCAAAGGCGAGCTATAAAAACACGCTATGTTTGCGCAAAAGGGCTATGAAAATAAATACCATCTCCCAAAAGGATAGGCTCTTGTATGCATTTATAGAAGGAGAAATCCGTCGTCCCCCAAGTAATCCAGAATCGCCCACTTGTCGTGAAATTAATTAACGAAAAGCAAATTCGTTTGGTATCATACCTGATTGCACAATAATCTACAGACGACACCTACATGAAGTGCACCCTTCACATTCAGACCGGGGCAGGCTTTTAGTACTGTTTAAGTGGATTAATTAGTCGAAAATTAATTCACTTGAGTTCGGTACACGAAGTATAAAGGGCGGTTCGAACTTTTTCTGCTGAATTTTCGATCATGGGGTTGAAACGGAAGCGCGCTTCTGCGTTGCCACCGTGGTTGGTAAAACTAGATCGTTTGTGGTAAGGTTTAGCGTTGGTCGCTTTTTTTTTTCCGCCTGAAGGTGTTTTTCTCTTTTTGAGTTCAAGGTTTCTGTGAAATGGAGAAAGGAAGAGGGGTGGCTGATTTCATTTTTAAATTGGTGTTTCCTGTTTTTGGTTTAGTTGTGCATTTATTTCTCTGAGCGAAATGAAAATTTTTAACTCATCTTAATTGGAGAGCTTGACTGTCTCATTTTAATTAGAATGAATAGTGCATATTTTTGTCGGAATGAAATTCGATGTTATTAAATATGCTTAGGAATGTTTCGGTTTTTTTTTTTTTTTTTTTTGAAGAAAAAACCATTCGTTGTTTGCTTTCATCAATTTCAGTTTTAAATTTGTTAAAAGCTCCTAAAAATCAAATTTTCTTTTTAGTTATTTCACTGAGAATAATTTCGTGAACACCATAAATGTATCTCTGGAATTGTAAATTTTCGATTTGCTCTATATTTATAAAAAAAGTAGTAGTTTAAAGTAAAATAATTTGTGCAACGACTTGACGGAAGTTCTATTTCATTCCACCCTTCCTCCCTCATTATAGATTGAGTATATGCTGAACCATTGGAATTTTTTAAAAATATTTATACATTAAAATACGATATTTTAGTTTGGCGACAGTATCATAGTAAGAAATATTTGGAAAAAAAACATGTTTCACGTACTAGTAAATGTCGTTGAATTAAAAAAAAAATGAGATGAAGAAATTTTTTGTTGGCATTATTGCCCATTCTTTGAAGAAAATTTTAATTATACTTAATATCAGAATTTGTGACGTATTTATTCGTAATTAAATTTTACATGAACATTATGTTCTCACATGAGTAATTTTAGTTTATATTTTTATCTAATCATTATTTTGTGAAACTAAATTGAGATAAATTACTTTTCAGATACAAAATAATATATTAGATGAAGCAAGCATTTTCATCATTTTTTTTCCAAAAAATGATCCGAAGTCCCTATTGTTAGAAATGAAAAATTAAATCTGAGACATATGCATGGACGAGAACAATTCCAATATTTGTTGTTTATTCAGTCATTATTTTGTGAATCCAAATTGACATAAATTGCTCTTCAGATACAGTATAACTTAACAAATGAATCGAGCATGATTTTTTCTCCCATAAAAGTTAAATAAGTCTCAATTACCATACATATAGTTAAAGTTACGAATAGCGTTTAAACGTTGCAAACTAATGTTACAAACTTTACCTCTGTTTCTTTTCAACAGAGCAAAGACCTTAAAATTAACTTTAATGAATCTCGAACCTAGTATTACACTGAAAACATTCTTTTTCAAGTGTGTAAAGTGATAAAAAAAAACATATTCAATAACATAGTGGACCTTTTCCATTACCATGCGTCGCTCTTTTACTTGAACTGCGCCCCTCGTGCAACATTACGTACCGCCATTCCCTCTAGATATGCATAATTCTTGACCTTCATCGCATGGTTCACGCATCATTAATCTATCATAATCGTTAGGATAATTACCCTTTCTCTCCCCTTTTTCATAAAGAATCGTCCACGAACAGATTAGGCGAAATGATGAGAAAAGAAGCTAAGTATGAAAAGAAAACGATGGTTATGGGACGGGTTTTCTTTTGGTGAGTAATTTCTCTGAGTGGTGGTGTCTTTGTATAAGAAAAGCTGGGTAGTAATTAATCTATAGTAATAAGTTGGGTTCATTTGTAATTTTATATGTTTATATAATTGTCTATGGCTTTTTTGTATTAGTGGCTCGGAAGTGGCAACGAGTGTAAATATAACGCCAGTTTTAGCTTAAATATTGTTAGAAAAAAACAAGGTATGAAAGGAAAACGATGGTTACACAGGATGGGTTTTCTTTTGGAGAGTAATTCCTCTGGGTGGTGATATCTCTGTGTGAGAAAAATTGGGTTAGTAATAAATTATATAAATAAGTTTGGTTCAACTGGAATTTCTCTTGTTTACGTAATTGTCCATGGTTTATTGTTCAATGGTTTCAGTATCAGAGGCAACGAATAAAAAAAAAATGATAATTTTAGTTAAAAAAATTGTCACGGCTTTGGGATCGCAGATTACGTCAGCAAATAAGGTGAAATGCATCAGTATGGATTTCAAAGCGTATTATTTTGTGTTAATATATTTTACTTGATGAATTATATTGTGAATTACGCTTATCTGTCATATACTCAGATTGCTTATATGCATACATATGAATTTACATATTGTAAACTTCATGGACGTACTTGTTAATGTACTTGAATAAAGAACCTAAAAGATTTTATTTTCAGTCAATAACGTTCCAGAATCAATAACTAAAGAGTTAATTATACAAATTTGGTCAATGTCTGTTTTGTAAAAACTCATTTTTTAAATATGTATGATAAATATTTCTAAAGTTAGATAAACTAGTGTTTTATATAATTATGATATTCTGGTTTTTATTACAGTATATTGATCAAAATTCGACGACTGAATTGTTCATGTAATATTCTCGACTTGCAAATCGTTGACATTCTATATGTTTTTCTTCCAACATTATCTATGGCGGGTAATTGAAAATATTCTTTTATTTTCCCGATTTTAAATAGAAACATTGGATGCCAAATTGAAAAAGAAGGATTTTGGTTGTTATTATTATTAAATATGCACTGTAACATGAAGTAATTAGCTCATTAAAATATATAATAGCTCATTAAAATATCGGCATTCTCTTAAAAGTGTGAATAATAATTTTTCTATTTTGTTAGACAATTATTAATATTATTACAATGCTAAAACTTTTTTTATTTTTTTTTTATTTTTGTTTTTAACGATTTTTTAAATATATTTTGAAATTGCCAACTATTCGAAACGACAATAATTTGGAAGATTGTAACATACTAGTTAGAGGCTACAGTTAACTACTCTTTCTATAATTTTTATTTTATATTTTTAACCGGACAAAACAATTCAGAAACAAAATCAGTTGTAGAAAAGCAAAAAAAAATTCGATCGGAGCATACGTTCTAATCCACTTATTGCTACGTCAAAACTTTCATGCTTGTTAAAGCCATGTGCACGGTTGGATTCTAACTGTTTGTAACACTGTCTCGAGCTATGACGCGCCTAGTTTGGGCCGTACATGCATCAGAACAAATTAATATGTTTATCCCCCATCTTCGTAACAACACCGGACGTTATTCTAACTCCATCTCTCTTCTCTTTTCGTCTGCGTAATTCTTGGAACGTCACTGGATAGAAAAGAAGCATAAAAATAAAATAAAAAAAATGTCTGCTTCTGGGAGGGTGGAAAAGGGCTCTGGAAAGGGTTGCCGTTATTTTTTACTTTCCCCTTGTCAATCACTACAGTTTATTCAGCCGCCAGTGTTAACAGAATTAATCGCCCCGTGTTGTTGCATTGGCGAGGATCTGCTTTCGAAACCAGAGTAATGTCAGCACGTAAGAAGTGGTGAATTGATTGCTGGCTGCTAGAATATGGCCAAAGCGAGGTGCCAGGGAAGAGGCGTGAATGGCAACAGAGTGAGAAAGTTAATTGAAGAATGGAAAGATTACCTACTACTTCGTACCCTCTTATTCATGTATTCATAGTCGTGATTTTCGTCGGTAGTTATAAGTAGGAAACAATGAGGCGGCTATTAGCATATTTTTACGGCTTTTGTAACAGGCTTACTGTATAATGAGGATGCGTTACAAGCTGTTAATGTTCGTCACGTTAGTTAGATATCTATGAGAAAGGCTAATAGCTACGTTTTTTGAGAACTTCAAACTGATCTGAAAGAGATTGAATAATAGCAATTTTTTTTTGGTTTAAATGTTTTGTTATATTTATTAGCCCAATGTATTCAATTTATGCGAAATCCATTTAATCGAATTTTATAAAATGGAATAAAACAATATCCATCGAACTGAACTTAAAAAAGAAAAAGAACCAAGGATCCCGATTTTTTGGTTTATATTTTATTAGCTCAGTGTATTTAGTTTATGCAAAATCGATTTCATAAAATGTTATGAAATGTAATAAACCAAAGTCACAACTTAGTTTTTTAATTTTTGGAATTTTACAAAATGTGCGATTCGAATTGAATATGCTATAAAATAATTGCTCTTTTGTTTTATACTTTTGTAACGTGATAGAACATCAAATTTCTCTAAAAAAATTAAATATGGGGTACAATCTTGTTTTAATAAAACAGTCGAATCATTTGGAATAATTTTAATCAAATCGGAAAACATACTGTATCAATTACTGCAAATGATAAATTTAAACTTATGGAATCAAAGAAAATGAATAATTAATCTATAATTTTAAAGTGAAATTATTGTTTGAATGAAACAATATGTTTTGATTTTTACTTTAAGCATACTATTTAATGCTCTTCGCGAATTTATTTTTGTTATATTTCAATCATGCTTTGAAACAATCGAAAGACAGCCGTATATGTTACACTTGAAGCAATGATCGAAATTGAAACCGATTTTTTTTTGAATTTATATGTATTTATTGAATTCTTATAACAATTATTTGCAATCGATATATTTCTTAAAATTCTCTGTTTATAAAAATATTTTTTTATATATTTTGTCTTCATATGATTATCCAACGTTCTTTTATATAAAAAAATTCTGACTTTATAATTAATGTTTTTGGCGAATACATTCTGATGATTAAAAAAAATCACAGAACGTCTTTATCAGATTTTTAACGCGTAAGTAAAATTGAATAATAAGTTGATTGTATTAATATAATTGCTTTGTGTGAATAATAGAATTATATCTAGATCAGATCTCTTTCAAACAATCTGGTTGATTATTATGAATTAAATTTTTTTGTTATTCATTGTAAATAACACTGTTTTTCTAACTCTTCATGCATTGAATAATTGTTAACAAAATCCCTATTTTAATAATTTGAATAAAATACTAATTCTTAATTTTATGATTCTGATTATATTAATTCAAGAATTCATAAAATTAGGAAATTACAAGTAATATATATATATTTTACTAAAATAATCCAATTAAGTCGGCACAATTGTAATAGTTATAATTAAGAGGGGCATCTGGTTGAATTAAAAGTTCTTTATATATATATAAACTGCTCAGTTGTATTTCTTTTCATGTGACTTTATATCTGTAAGTTGTTTCACAACTGTTTAATGAAATTAACAATTAGTGTACACTAGATTTTTTTTAAAAAAAATATGGGTGTTTTATTGATCATTATCTATATATAAAATGGCTTCTATTTTAAAATATGCGTACCAACCATTTCAGCTTTATATTGCGTTACCTTAAAAAGCACGACGTTCAGATTCAGAAAACAGATATGGTGAATTAAAAAAAAAATTTTTTTAATAAATTATTGAACAGTTGGTATTTCTGAATATGTATTCATAGAACATTAGAAATAAATATCAACAGTGACTTTCAACAAATTTTCCTTTTTGGTTGCAACAACAAAAAATATCTCTTCTATCTACTTACTTATTTGATCAATCAGCCAAATTAGCGTGCCAAAAACAATGGCGATAAATTTGCCAAATTCGGCATGCCCTGCTCAACTATCCCCATCCCCTCCGACCCCAACTGGTTGAGCAACTTTCGCCGTCTTGTTAGTAGCTGGACCGCATACCTCAACACTATCCGCATCCCTCCCATCGCCCCCTCCCTTCTCAGATCGTTTTATGGGAGAGGGGGGATGGTACGGAATATCACACATGACATCCCATTAATTCTGGAACTCCATTCATATTTCTCTATTAGGGGAGGGAGACCCCCTTTTTGTAACGCCCTTAGTGACATCGCTTGATTCAGTGTCAACATATCGCACGTGCTTACGTGGAAGGGGGGGGATAATATAATACTCGTCGAATATGGTTTATTGTGCTGAGAAGCTTCAGGTGCGTTTCTTTGTTGGACCCCAACACCTGTATTTAAAGCGGAATATTTCACGGCTATAATCCTACCTGACAAGTTTATTTTTCGCCGTATTAAAAAGAGTGAATGGATAGATAAGAGTTAAGGCTTGCGCTTAAGGTGTTCACTTCGCATTTTTTTAAAAAAATTTATGAGTTTGCATAGTATTTGCAATGTGACTAATGCTTTGTTCAGAGTAAATTGTTCGATGTCATACGGTTGAATGCTCGTCTGAAATTCTATATAAATGGATTTTCTCAGTCGTGTGTTCGTTTTCGAAAAGTTCAGGGTGTAAATGAAGTCAATAACGCGAACGGGGATTCGGGTTAGATGAGTGATTAAACCGTAAAGCCGAAAAATATTGTTATTTAAAAGCCTGTGAAATTGTGTGAATTATTATTCTGGAAGAGGAAAAGAAGTTACCGAGTTAACAAAAATAGAGTGGGTGACAGTTTACGAGATTGGCTCATAAATAAGGTTAGAAAGAATTAGGGGAAGTAAAAACTAGGTGCTTATATATACCATGTTAATGAAGTATACAGGTATAGAAAATCGGAGTGTAATTTCTTTGGTGATCCCAAAAATATGTAATTTATTGAAGTAATGAATTGTATCCATTTACAAAATCTCGCGAACTGTAACATACGACTAAGGAAAACATTGTATATGATCATTAACAAAAAATGTTATTAGAATTTTTTTTAAAAAAAATGTGATTTTAGATTGCAATTTTGATCCTATTGCTTATCACCGAATCACTATAATATTTAATTCCACTTAAAATTACTTTGAAAATTATCTTTCCAATGGTCTTATCTTCCCATTTAGGAACAACTTTTGGCGGGACTTTTTCCCAGAACAACTTTTGGCGGGAAAAAATCATTTTGTGTTTTTGATTCATTTATAAAATGCCCAGATAAGAAATTAAAATGTGCTACGTATGTGTTCTGAATATCTTTTTTTAAAAAAATAAAATCAAATTTATTTAAGTTTCCTTTATATCTGAATTAATTTCCTTTTGATAACTTTTACATTTGAGTAATTTGATACAATTGCTTGTAATTTTTTTCAATCCACTGAGAATAATATAATCCAGTATTACGTTGAAATTTGACTTGGTTGTTTAAATCCGATGCATAATTACTAAAGCATCAATTTGTAACGTTTTAGTTAAGCCTCCATACCTTCCCACCATTATAAGGGAAAAAAAATAACCATTGTATACAAATACATCGTAATCTATGTCGTAAACTCTTTCAACATTTATTTCTTTACGGCTGTATTGTTGTTCTTTCTTTCTTAACGTAAAGGTGGATGTCGGCTTACTTCTAACTTTTTACAGTAGTATGCCAGCAAATTGTTGTTCTTTCTGTTTCAGTTTTAAAGTAGATGTCTACTTGCAATGGCACTTAATCTTATTAATAGCCTCCTAAACTGCTACCTTTTCGTTCGCACCTTTTCTTGAAAGGATTCCAATTTTTACCTACACGAACATACAATGCCCTAGAATTCATTATCGCTTGGTGAGACGAATTATTTGTTAGAGAAACTTCTCAGCACCACGACACCCTTGCAATAAAAGATTGTATCCACTACATTGTAACAATCTCGTGAAGTTGTGAGAAAACTTTTAACAAAGCCAACTCTTACTTGGATAATCAGAAACTAATAAAAGCATCAGGACGAGCGGCAGAATGACGAATTACGATCTTTTTATACGAGTTGTTAAGTTGTCTATTACCAATAAATCACCTCTAAACCGATGCTATCTGGTTCTACAGGCAAACGTCTCTCTCTTTTTTTTTTCTGTGCTCAGACTCATTGCTGGAAAGAAAAAAAAGAAGTGCCAAAAGCGAACAAAAAACATGGACGTATTCTTATCTTTTCCTTTTTCTACGGGCCCGTTATCTTGTGCGTGAGGATCATAAAATTAGCTCGCAACATGCGGTGGAAATCGTAAAATGTGTCATTTCGATTCGAACACAGCGTGGTGGCGCGCTTTTCGCGTTGCCAACGGCTAAGAAATGAATAAATACATAAACGACCAGGGAGCGTCCGGTTTCCCGCCAATTCCAGTGACGTTTTCTTCTTTTTTTATTCTTTGGTTCTTCACCTTCGAGTATCTGGATACACGCCTACCATCTCCCTCAAATTATAACGATCTTGTTGAAATTCTTATGCCATTCCTGCGGTGTTGCGCGAATTTAACGTCGATGTAACCCTCGATGCGTAGGATGGATTTTTGTGCCAAGTAATTAATTTTTCCGGATGTGATTGATCGCGAATATTTAAATTGGATGGAATGGCAACAACATACAAGGTGAAATGAAAATTATATGTTGAGCAAAGTATTCTAACACGCCTCTGTCTTTAATTCACCTGTTAAGTGCTACAGTACGTAAGGCAACGTTTTAATAAATGAGATGGCTTGTAAAAAAGCATTTCAGGCATTAATGAATCCTAGAATATACAGCAGCTTGGACCTTTTAAAAGTCTTTGCTCTCTGATTATTTTTTATTTTATTTTAATCCAAACTTTAAACATGCTAAAATATTTTTTTAAATTCATTGCTAATTGATCAAAATTCATTCCTGTTGTATTTTTACGCCACAATATTTGAAATTCTAATCATTTATTGCATGTATATGTGATATGGGAAAAGAAATACCTAATTGAAATTTTAAATATTGTTTTTTTAAGACTTCCATCCAAATTATAATTAATTTCCATTAATAAATTCAACATCACCATCAATAATAGAACTTGCAAACTGATGTGTTGTGAATATACATTTTTTAATGATGGTTGTCTCAGTTACTGCACGATTATTAATCACTTTGATATAAATGTATTGGAATATGCATACAACAAATAATAATACCAGTTAATGAATTATAATTTACTGATTTTAAACTGACAATAAAGTTTCGCATCTTGAATTTTTTAAAAAAAAATACAAAAATTTAAAAAAACAATGATAGTTATTTAAGTTTGTGATTGTTTGTTTCGAGACTTTTAGATTTTGTAAACATTTATTTTTCTGCGTTTCCAATTGCAAGTTAATGACTATCTGCAAATAAATACATCTTTTTTTTTTTAAAAAAAAAAAAAAAAAAAATGATGCTTAATTTACAATTTCTTTATCTGTATGTATTCTCTTAATTATTCAGTTAAACTAATATCCGTGTTGATCGCATTATTTCTACCGAAGAAGTGGAAACGTAATCATTACTGCTCCTTCGAAGAGAAAAGAAAAAAAAAAAAGCTTTCGAGTTAATGATAAAACATTAGTTAATAGTTATTTGCTGATTATTAGTCTATGATAATTTATTGGCGCTTTAATAACTATATTCGTTCTTTTCCCTCTATACTAATGTCAACACAGCCCACGTTTGGTACAAAAACGAGAATAAATAATTCATTCTAAATTTATACATTACATTGCTGTTGGTTATCTGACTTATTAACATATCTTTGAGATAAATTAACCATTCAGGTTTACTTAGCCGTTAATTAGTTACACTTATAATCAAGATACACGCATATTAGAATGCAATTCATGTGCAATAATATTTTATAACTGATAATGATATCTGAAAAGTAGAATTTAGTGTATGGTTAATTAGTCATTAATTTGAAAATGTAAACAGGTTAAATGCATTTAAAAATTGGCTAACTTCCTTCTAGACAATACCAGTAGATACTGATATAGCCCAGTCGGTTTAAAAATGCAAGAATTACTGTTTGATCACTGAAAACTATTTATAAACAACATCTCTGTGGCATTGTCTTCCATTTTCTGTAATAATCGAATGGAATCTGCTTTTCAAGAACATAGTTTTAGTATCATCTCCTTTTAGAGAAAAAACTCAAAATAAATTACTTTTTATTGAGTGGGGATATTTTATTTTTTGTGAGCTGCCGGTTGAGTTTAAATATTTTTATTTTTAATTTTAAAAAAAATATATTGTAGTGCGTTCTAAAGTGTGTGTGTGTGTATGTGTGCAATAAAAATAAGCAAATGTTTTAATTCGTGCTCATAGCTTATATGTCTCATATATTAAGGATGAAGAAAATATCTTTTAAATTTTTTTTAAAAGATTAGAGAAATCAAACACTTAGAAGCGATTTATTTGGGTGAACTAGGATGTTCTTTTTTATTTATTGTGTTTTTTTAATGCTATGTGTATGTAGATCAGTGCAGATTTTAATCTCTTATCTGTATATTTTCTGTATAGGAACTATAATCTGTATGTATCTTATGTATGTATCACAGAGGACCTTAAGGCAGCTGTTGCTTAATGTCCGACACACCGATCCAACTTTGAACACATTTTCAGTCAGAAAAGTGTTCAAATTTTCAAATAAATCCGTGACGTAGTAACATGTTACATCTGTTTGTTGCATCGAATTCTTAAAATTTAGCAAAATTTCAAAAATTCATGATTTTTCGCTTGAACTCTTTGAGTTAAAAACCATCTAGCATTACAATGTGGGAGCCAAATTGCGGAACACATTTTACATCAGAAGAAATAGACAGACTCAAACTTAAATGACATTGCTTTCTAAAGGATAGCGGGGTCAAAATATAATATTAATTTTGGAGCAATTTTCTGTCGGAAAAAATGTGTTCAGATTTCAGGTCCTATTTAACATTTCGCAAAACATCCTTAAGAGAACCTTCATTTAAATTCCAGGAAAGGATACAACCCAACTCACTAAAAGAGATAAGAACCTTACCGTGTTTTTATTCCAACAAATCGTATTTACAGCTATTAGTTTGAAAGGAATAACAAGAATAAACCTTTAACTGAGGAAAACAGAAGGCACCTAAATGTAATGGGGGGGGGAGGGGGTACAAGTTGTAACTGGAATTAAATCTACGTCTAATTATAAGTATATGCGTGGTATATTTTAATTTTTCAATTCTGCATCGGTGGCATTATGGATATGAAATGAATATTACGTGCGTTAAATACAAAATAAATCAATATCACCTTTGATTTATTTTGATTTATTCTCTTTGCTTTAGAGAGGGTACTTATGTAGAAAAAAAAAACTGGAAAAGCAGTTCATTTAAGTTTGTAATATGTGTCCATGAACTTGGGCTCACTGGTGGAATCGACAGAATAGAATAAAACCATTCAAAATGTCACAATAAAAATAAGAGCGGACTTCACGATGGCATTGAACCCAACGTATGTTTAACATCAGATTCACAAAACATAAAAATCAATCATTTGAATGAAATCACTGAATCCAATCTGATACCTCACAGCACCGTGCTCACGTAAGGTGGCAAAAACCATCACCTGCCGGCGAGAGAACAGTTTTTTTTCGTAATGTCCCCAAATTCAATCAATAAGTCGACCCCCTGAATCCCTAACCGCGATTACAGCGGTGCGAACTGATAATCTGTTCTCGCGTGCTCTTATTAATTAGAGCGACCGGGGAAATGTGAGAAGACAATGCCGTGGCAGGCTCTCCGGGGACTGGGCGGAGGGCCCTTTCATCCCGATGGGCCCTCTCATTAGTTGGGGCCGCCGATGTGCCTCATTACCAGGGAGGAGGGGGCCGAGGTTTCTGTCACGGGGCTCCAGTGTCAGAGCTTCTACTTCGTTAGTGCCTTTCCGCCGGATCGGTTTAAATTGTGCAGAAATTTTGGATTTAGTGTGTAAAGAAAATGCCATGGTCTGGTGGACGTAGTGATAGATTGTCCATGCTCTAATTGGCCTGTTAGAGTTGTAGCTTTGCTGATAAAAATATTCCTTCAGGATATTATTTCGGATAGAGTTAAGGATTACCCATACTTAGTTCGTTATACAATTAAAGCATTTATTAACAAAGTTTGTCCTTCACAATACTAAGCATTTTTCGTAACCATTTAGAATTATATAATCTTAATTAATGATCTGTATTCAATAGATACTGCAGAAATTTATTCAACAAAGATAACATTCTAGAGCCTCTATGGGATTTAATAATCTCGATGTCAAATTCTATTCCAACATGTACTTGATTTTCTGTTCTTCATTCTATTATAATGTACTCAGTATTGTATTCTGTATGTTTTTAATACAGGAACTTATATAATAGTTAATTGCAGTATGAATGATAAAAATTGCAAATATCGAGAATTTTGTTTTCAACACGTCTTGAAATAACTTGATAATGAAAAAGAATTCTAAAAAATAAGTTGTTGAATGGTAACCAGTAGTTTCCATGTCATAAAAAATGTTAAGATTTGAAAATATACAGTTATAACAAATGGATCAATAAGTCCCGAGACTAACATTGAAAACAACATTTTTTTTGCAAATTTTTTTTTTATTCATCAACATAATCACCTTTTAGGGTGATACAATCGTTCCAACGCTTTTCAAATTTTTCAATACCATGTTTATAAAAAAAATTATCTTTCGCTTCAAAATAAGCTTCAGTTTCAGCGATGACCTCCTCATTTGAGCCAAATCTTTTCCCTTGGAGCATTTATTTAAGATCAGCAAAGAGCCAGTAGTCACTGGGGCTAAATCTGGCGAGTATGGGGGGTGGGGAAGCAGATCAAAGCCCAATTCGCTCAATTTTGCCATTGTTTTAATCGACTAGTGGCAGGGTGCATTGTCGGTGAAAAAGGATTTTTTTTCTCTGCATGTGCGGTCGTTTTGTTGCGATTTCCTCCTTCAAACGCACCAGCAAGTCAATATAATAATCACTGTTGATCGATTTACCTTTTTCGAGGTAGTCAATGAAAATCACGCCATGCGTATCCCAAAAAACTGACGCCATGACTTTGCCAGCTGATTGCTGCGTTTTCGAACGCTTCGGACGGCTTTCTCCAGCTGTGGATGACTGCCGCTTCGACTCCTGGTTACTTGTTTACTACGAGCGCCATCTCTGGGTTAGTCTCGGAACTTATTGATCCATGTGTTATATATATAATTTGTTTTAGTGAAAAAATAAATTTTTCTATGGGAATTTCTTTTTGGATCATGTGATGTTCCATATTTCTTAAAGCTACAATATTCGTCATTTTTAAATTCATAAACAAATCAGTGAAGAGTTTCTGAAGTTCAAACTATGTTTACTTTTTCATACACACAATTACATTGTGATACTTGGTACGAATGTTGAATTCTTATGGGATATTTTTTAGCCAATCAATTAACCTTGTACTATTAGCATTAACATTTGCATAGTACTTTTGAAGGTTAACTTGAAAAGTTCTATTTCATTCCTCAAAAATAATTATTTAGTACAGTCTCATTTCTTCTTTTCTCCTGTTAGTGATTTTTTTTTTTCGAAAGAATAATTTCCACCTCTTGATTGAAGTTTACTTTGATCTGAAAAAATGTTGTACATATAGAAAGAAGTTTGGTTTGTTCTTATTAACGTCGCACTGGAAGCAACACGAGTGCTATTGGTGACTGACCTCGTAATTTTGAACCTCGGTGACAAGGACGACACCTGAGCTGGCAGCCCTGATATCTCCTAACTTCCACACCTCGCCAATGGGAGGACTTAGGGCGCCAACAGATTTCTCGTGCATCAGGTCCGGCAACATGGAATACATTTCGAGAGAGAGGGAGAAAGAAAGCGAGATATAGATGATATATCAGTAGTAAAACTTTGACTCCTTTATAAACGATATACCAATAAAAAAAATTATAGAAAAGAATTTTGACTATACAAACAAGTAATTATTATTTTGAACTATATAATGGTTATTAAACATATTTAAAGTAAGCCATATGTCAATGATGTCTACTACTTTATCTAAATTCTAGTAAAATTAAAATGTGGCTTCGATTTCTAAGAATCGTGAAAAGGAAATGTTATTTCCTTATTCACAGGAGCAAAAATGATCTACAGTTTGAAAATGTTTATTTAAAAAAAATTAACATATAAATTAAAACTCATAGAATATCTTTTTTTAAGAGTTACCGCTAACCTAACTTTTACAAATGAATTCAAATTTTTATCTTACGTTACTATTTATATGCTGTTTTGAACCAGAAATAGATTTTAATGTGGAGAAAAAAAAATATTTTGATCACTTGAGAATCAATTAATTTCATGTATAAGGCTCTGAAAGAACACAGAGATCTTTATTACTTCAATTACATGCCATTGAATATTTGTAGCGAATCAATTAACGTATAACATTCTTTGTATCTTAACATAATTAATTTTTGTCCTTCATAACTTAAAATAAGGCATATTATCGCGTTCAAATTCCAATTTCAATTCATTCGGAGATATTAATAGCGTTTAATTCGTTTTTAAGTATCCAAACTACTGCATTTTCCATTGAAATGCAGGAAATGCCCGGAGTTGTATGCGAGAGGATAAGCTCTACGGGGATCTTTCAGTTTTTCTTTCATGCAATTCGAAACCTATCATTTTTTCCCGCTTCGTTTTCAATGCCGATTTTTGAAGTGTCCTCTCGACTCAAACCATTGAGACGCTTCTTCATCATTATTTAATCGAAATCTTGTAAGTAGTCAATGAAAACCAGGCAAAAATTTTCAGACACTCACAGCGTGTGTGTATATATATATGCTCGCATCTATTTCTCTATATATTTAAATCCACCTGCAACGAATTCTATTCAAAACGGTTCGCCTTATGTCCCATAAACGAGTATTCAATTTATTTTAATATTTTTTTTTATCCATCCTCATACCCCGCAGTTATCACGAAACGGAAAAAGATTGCGCATTTTCGGGAAAAAGAGGAATCTTTTCCCGCTCAGAGAAAGAGGGGGTGGAGAATTGAAGGGGGTGTAGTGGAGAAATTGAAACAAAAGAATCAGCTCTTCTTTCTTTCCTTCGTTTCATTATTTCCCGGAGAGGTTGAGTTGAGCTGCATTTGGCTGCGTCTCTCTCAGAGCGTAAGAGAAGCACGCACCACTAATTCCCGAATATCTTTTCCACGACGAGTGTCCCTACTCCAGAAAATCCGATGCAATAATTCCGGCTCCGGGAGCAGGGAGTCAGATTCTAAAGTGTTCTCGAAAACTTCCCCCTTTAGCGGAAACGTCGGTTGAGGCGGAATGCCCTGGTAAAGAGGAGCCACCAAATGTCAGACAGCCAATCAAGCGTGCGCTATCGGTATTAACAGCCAATGACGGAACGACCTGAAGAGTTTTCGAGTGGATTAGCGTAATACTTATAGAGGATTGGTTTTGCGGCGTTTTCGAGTAGTAAGCACGGCTCCTGTTTTTTTCCTACATTTTTACGTCGTATATTTTATTTGGCTTTTTTTTTACTTTCTCATCCTTCGACTTTTGATGCTGCTGTTTTATTGCGAAAAGCCTGATGTTTTAAGTGGGTTCTTAGTAAAAATGCACAACGAGCTATGTGCTGTTTGCTTCTTAACAAGGAAAGACCGAAACTGATGTAATTTGTTTCGATTTTGTTTGTTTTGCTTTTGGCGCATCGTCGATGATGTGCTGCTGGAAGGTTTTCTTTTTGTTTGCCGCCAACAAAGTAAAAATGTTAGCAAAAAAACTTTTTATGGTTATTTTTTTCATTAGAAAATCAGCTTTTGTTTGTTTTTGTAAACCTCGTATTTGACTAACAAATACATGTATCAAATAAAATTAAAGGCAAGATAATTAAGCGTTGTTTTTAACTATTAATACCTTAAGCTTGATTTTACAAGTTATTTGTTACTGAAAATAGTTGTCTATTTAATAAAAAATTTGTCCTTTTTGAAATACATTCGCTTGTTCTTTAAAAATTTCTTCAATATCCTTTAAAATTGTTTACTCGCTCTGAATAAAGTCTTTTGAATGTTATTTCTATGCTGCATGCTAAATTGTAGTGGAATATTATCTTATGTTTTTTCCCGTATAGTTCTTCCGTGGCGCCATCTATTTACACTTTTTTGAATTAAAATGAATCAAAAACTTATAGGTGTACCTAATTGCTTCTTGAAAAGTGTAGGAAAATCAGAGAATACCTGGCTTTGTATAATGTATATTAATTTTTTACAAAATTTAATTTTTGTTCGAACAATCTCTGCTTTCGACAGAAATTATATTTTGACTACTTTCACCTTGTAAAGAAGTATTCAAAAAAGTCATGCTTATATAAATAGGTTATTTTTTACCTCCTCTTTTTCCTATTCATCGGCTTTTTTTGAGAGATGGAAAATTTGTTTGAAAAATGCAACTTCCGCACGCGCACGTTATTAGATTTCTCATCTATAATCCTTTCTCTGTTCCTGTCTTATCTAATATCTTACTTCTTTTCATCCGTAATATTAGTTAAAGATAATTTTGCCAGTTTCTATGTATCACATTGTTAATTTAATAGCAACTTATGGCACATACACTCGCTTGAAAAAACGAATTTTGAAGTCTAATGTATGAAGTAGTAATTGTGAACTTCATTCGTCTTGTGTGAAAAATACTTTTAAAAACAATTTTTTTTCTTAAGTATTATTTTGAAACTTAGTATATATATTATTTTTATTCTGAGAGAGAGTTCTTTCTCTGTGTGTGTGTGCGTGCGCGTGTGTGTGTGTGGAATTCATCTTGAATTCAGCTCTTTTGTGGGACTATGCTTTTGAAATAAGAATGAAACATGTTTATTACCGTTTAATGTACTGAAACCTTTTTATGAATAAATTTATTTCACAGTTCTTCCTTTTAACTGCCATTTTTTATACTTATTGCTCATAATTCTGTTCCCACCTACTTTTTATTTAAATTTTTGAAATTCAAACTATTATGGTTACATAATTTAATTTAGGGAGTTAAAAGTATTTTATCCAAACTTTCAAATCAAAGTGATATTACATATTTCTGATTTTGTTATAACCCTGTTGCATTCGACACAATACAATCTAAGTTATTTCCATTGATTCTAAATCGTACGAGTTAAATAATTTAGTTATGTCCATCCTTCCCACTCAAATTTATACTGTCGACTTTTGAACAAAAATCTCATCAGTATTTTACTTTTCTGTAAGTTTTTGTTAAAAGAGATCTGCGTTCAACAGATTTCTTTTACCATGCTGTTTGCAAATATTGACGTCTTCGTTTTCCCGAACACTTATAATTTATGATAATATAAAATATTTAGCATTATGTGCTGATAAAGATCCTTTTAGGAAGTGGAATAACAATTTTATTTACAAATATTTACGTAAGGCTCATAGAGAAAATTATGAAATCTATTTTTTTTTAATGTAAAGTGAAATATAATAAACATCTTTCAATGATTATGAAAATTATTGGTAAAATCAGTTTGTTTTGATATTTTCAAAGACAGCTCTGGAGCAGTATTATAATGTTTTAGGAAACTTAAGTTGTCATTAAATGAATACTTGTAATTCTCAGTTGAACAAGAAGTAAGAAAGCAATGTGAAACGATTGTAATCATGTGGCAAAGGTATCTTCACAATAAATCTCTTCCTCTTTTGATGTCAAAGAATATGTATGACTAATCTATATATAAATGAAGCTTGTTTTTACAATCGTAAATATGGAAATAATTTACATTAAGGCAATGAAATATGTGAAGTCTTTTGTAAAGTCGTAAGGTCGTTTTAGAGAATTGGTGAGAATAAAAACCAAATTATATTATCTTTGAGATCCAAAATCGTATTTCACTGGCCAACGAAACGTTTTTGGACTCCATTCTTTTCTGAGGTTCCGTTTTCTTTTCCAGAAAAACAAAGCTTTTTATTTATAAAACTATCATTAGGTTGGTCCTATTGCAAAGCTCGGAAACTTGGTCTCTAACTCAACATGGAGAATGCAGAACTGCAATTTTTGAGAGAAAGGTTTTCAGTATTCTCGGTGGCGTTAAAGAAAATGGCCTTTGGCGAAGACTTTTTAATTCTGATATTTATAGAATTTTTAAAGAGTCTGATATCATTAAATGTATTAAAGTGAAACGGGCGAATGAACTGGGCTTCTCATATTGTTAGAATGGGCGAAAAAAATCCACTAAAGAAGTGTTTCGTTGCAAAGCCCTTTTCTAGTCAGAAAAGAAGAAGACCAAAACTGCGGTGATTTGATGTTGTTGAATTGGATTTTTAAGGTGACTGGGGCGAGGTATTGGTAGTCTAAGGCAAAAGACAAGTTATATTTTGGAGGAATCTTCAAAAGAAGGTCTTGGCCTACCCTGGGTTATTGAGTTAAATATGATGATGATGGTGATGAGAGAATAACGCTCGAGGTTTACTTTCATTGTAGTAAAAAATTAGCTGCTACACCTGTTTATTCAGAAAAAAATCTTTCTGGAGTAATGAGTTATTCAATTCATAATTCCGACCACAAGAAATTTTTTTTGCAAACCTCTGTAATATATACACTTTTTAATCTCATTTTGAGGGGTAATTCAGACCATTAATAGTTAATTATTGTACCCAATGTTCTGAACTTATTTACTACAAATTTCTAACTTTCTTTCCCCGTTCCAATCAAGCGCTAGTTTCTCGTTCCATGTCTTTACTGATTCCCAGTAGACCGTCGTCTACTTGATCAGAACATTTTTACTTTGTCATCAAATTAAATTTCATCCCTTATTCCAATTATCAATTTTCATCTCGTTTAATTAACCGTCTTTTCTACTTAAAGATAATTCCCATCCTCTAATTGATTATTCAATTACAGTTTGAGCCGTAATCAAATCTCTCGCGATTAATAACAGTCGAATGGTTGTCAATAATCAAATTTCCCGCCAAAAGTCTTTTTTCTTTTTTCGCCCAGAATTCAAAATGGCGGCCACGTCTTTCTGATTGGTAGAAAAGAAGTCCGATAAGCAGTTTCGAATGATTGACGCGGCTAATGAGACGCTGTGCTAATTAATATCATTAGGAGCATCTGATTGCATTATGGCAATTATGTAAAGCTGTCTCACCATATTTCTGCCATTTTTAATGATATTTGAGGGCCGACTCGCGTTTGATGGTTGGTCTAGTGCTAAAAAGAAGACTGCTGCTGCGTAGTTACGCCAATCGCAGAAAGGCCTTGTTTGCTCTACTTCGATGTAGCTAATCGGGTTAACTTCTACGAGAATAGAAAACTTCAAAAGTTAAGACTCTTTTTCTTGCCCTTTAAGAGAAGCGAAAACGATTCGACACAGAAATCGACGTTTCTAGTTTGTTTCTTGTTCCCGTGTAGACGACGCGTTAATATATCTATTATTTCTTAATAGTTAAAACTTTATTTTAATTGCATTTGTGAATGTTAGCGACGCAATTTCGATATATTGGCTGTTAATTTACAAATAAAAAAACTCGTATAGCGGGCCATTATTGTTTATTAACATCTCACTGAGATGCAACTTTAGGACTATTGGTGACGAATCTCGTAATTTTGAATATCTGTGAAGTGACGAGGACGACATATAAGCTAGCATCCCCCTCTTCAAACTTCTACACCTCTCCAATGGGAGGACTTGGGATCTCGACCAGATTAAATGTGCATCAACTTCTCTATACGGGTCTTTAGTGGCATTAGGGCTCGAACCCACGATTCGACGAAAGCAACGCCAACTGCAAGTCCGCGACCGTGGCCACTTGACAACCGTGGTCACACACATATATGTGGAGTGTGCACACTTGAAATCATTGAAAATCGCACTCCAGTTACATATTCAACTCAAGTTTTAAATAATTTACTAAGTATAAAAGTATAAAATATAATTAAATAGGATGAAAATACCCATTAATATTTTAAAACTTTCGTAAGTAAAAAAAAAAAGTCGCGTTTATATAAATAATAATATTTAACGAAGGTCTTATGCCACAGTAACCTACTGGTCATGGTCGCGAACTTGCAGTCGGCTTTGTTATCGTCGAGTCGTGGGTTCCAGTTCCTGATGCCTATATAGACCCGCTGTGTAGCGGGGCTGATGCACATGAAATGTGCCGAGGCTCTAAATCCTCCCTTGGTGTGGTATGGAAATTTTGAGAGGGAGATGCCAGCTCGAGTGTTGTCCTTGTCACTTCACCGAGGTTCAAAATTGCGGGGTCCATTGTCAAAAGTTTTCATGTTGTTTTTAGTTTGACGTTAGTAAACGACCTATCTTTGAAAAGTGACGTAATATTTGACAAGAACCGGTAGTAGTAGTAGTAGTTCTGTGTGATGGTGATTGGTTAATTCGGAACGGTATTTCGACTTAACTAACTTCATTGTGGAGTTTGATAGTAGTACCAAAAATTGAAATTCGACGGCCAAGCAGCTTCCTTTAAATGTGGACTTATTTAAACAAAACAATTAAACAAAATTTATTTAAACAAAATAAGTTCTAAAATCAACAATCTAATATATCAATCTAATTTATCAACAGATTTTTTTAACAGATTAATTTTTTTAAGGAGAGCTGTAATTAACTTAAGAAAAGAGCGCATTTACTTACCCTTGACATAGAGCTTTAGTTGTATCTTTTTTTTTTATTTGCTGCATTTGAAAAGTATTGTTATAAAAATATCTATAAAAAATTTTAAATCGCATGTTTCCCCTCCTGTCTGAAAACTATAATGTTATAAAAGTTTATACATTAAATTCATTTGTAACAAATATATTAACAGAGCTGTCACTGACAAATTTAATAATACTAATATTACAACTCATAGATTGTATGCAAATTTGAAATTGATTTTCGTTTGTTGCAAGCAATTTAATCGTCGTTCAACGACCCTTTATATACTAACTAAATGCTTCTTTAAACTATCAAATGTAGTAATTGTAATTCTATCAACACAGACAGTTAACAATAATAATTGAGGTTCATTATCTACCCAGTGTCATTACATCAGATGATTGTTTTCTGGATAGTTTATTGACTTCCCATTTGCACATGTCAAGTTATTAGAATTATTGTATGAATTTGCAAGTATTAATTTAGAGGAAATTTTCATTTCGCTGTTTCATTCTTAATTATTTCATTTTTGGCAATGAAGTGTTTTCCCCATCTGGTTCTGGAGAGAAGGTCGGTTGACCGTAAACAAAGTGTTCGATTTTAACCCTCGATCTATCGATCCCGAGAAAACTTGTCCGTTCGATTTTTGCAGTACTCTCATGACAATGTGAAATGAGATTCCCCTTCGGGTTAGTTATTGAGGCGTTTTGACTTCTGTCATTGTTGTTGAAGAGAGCCTCCGCATACTCCCTCTTCAGTATCATTGGGAAGATACAAAGTGGAATGTTCCGAACGACATTTAAGACATGGTTGTTTTTCTTGCCATTCTTGCAATTGATATACATCCCCTCCCTATTGTATCAAGTTTCGTGTGGGGGCAGTTTCTATTTGACGTCATTGGCTGTCTCTAATTGAGGCGGTGGATCTGTTGAACTGTAGCTGGTATATCGGTTGTGATTTGTGTGCAGTTGTCTTAGTTAGACACACAGAGGCAAGTTTTTCTGTGTGGGATACGTGCAACCAGTAGTTCTAGACTCTGTTGTGTGCTAATAGTTCCGTGGCCCGGCGGTTTCCGTCTAGTCGTAGGTTTGCGTCTTGATGCTACTAAAGAGCCACCGTGTATTGATGCACGTTTAATCTGTTGAGGCTCAAAGTCCTCCCGTTGGCGGGGTGAGGAAGTTAGGAGAGAGAGGTGCCAACTCAGGTGTCGTCTTCATCACTTGACCGAGGTTCAGAATTATCAGGTCCGTCGCCAATAGCCCTCATGTTGTTTCTCATTGCGACGTGAATAAACAATCAAACTCGAAAAATAATTATAACTCTCCCTGAATATTAACTGGTTCACCTTTCATAATAAATCTAATAATATAATCAGGGCCGACAATCTGGGGAGTGCGGCGGATGCTATGCACCGGGATCCCGCGAATTAGATCAACATGATCAAGAACTAAAATAATGATTCTTGCACATAAAAACTTGACAATATTCCTATCATTGTCAGTGAGACGTAAAGTTCGCTTAATCGTAAACATTACTATAGTAGATCTATGAATTCCGACATTCTTCTCAAACTAAATTCTTGATAATGCGAATGGTTAGTTTTTGTTACTTGATTCGGGGAACTCCCAAGTATCCCCGCCTAAACTGAACCTTTTAGTTAAGCCTATGTGCAGAACGCTTAAAAATGCACTTGCTATGATAAGCATCGAAAGAAAATTGCAAAAAAATTTAATTTTTCGAAAATAATTAATGTATTAGCAAAAACAAAAACACGCATTAAATAAGCATGCGTTAGTAATATATGTTCGTGTTTGCAATTTTTTTTCACTTTACAAAAATGCAAATGGTTTCTTACATTGAATGCGCAGATGGTTGCCTCAATTGGCGACGTATTTATTAAACTACATTCCAAAGAAGACCAATTTAATTCGTTTCTTACGAACTTACTCGGATTTAAATGAGTGAATAATCTTGATTAAAGGTTCGAGTTTGGACCCTTCTTCTGTTTCATCCAGAGTCTCTGAATGTTTCTTATAACGAACGGCTGGGTTTGGATGCCTCCCTCGTTAAGTCCCAACTAACTTTCAGGTCTCTGACTCCCTGTTAGTCATTGATTAGTTATTTTTATGGCATATAGAGCGACAAAGGCCATTATTCTTTTGACAATGTTCTTTTAATCCATTAAATTTATATAAAAAAAATTCTTTTTCTACAAAAATGTTCTGAACACTTGTTTATTAACTACTACATTTTCAAAATGCTCATTGAAAGTAACATTACTCTGTCTGTCTTGAGTATATATTCTGGGAATGATTTCTATGGGAAGCGTATTTTCTATTGGAGAAAAGTAAGTTCCAAATCGTTTATATAGTTATAAATGTACTAAATATTGCATTCATGTAAAAGGAAGTATCGAATGCTTAGTATTTCTTATGTTTTTGTCCAGTTAAGATTTTATATCTATGATCGGGATGTTCCCAAGATTCCGAAATGTTTGCTTTAAAAAAATTTTGCGTTGGTTATTTTCATTCGATTTCTGAAAATATTGCTTTTGATGTGTTTTGGGGCAATCTACTTTATTATTAATTGCATCCCGCTTTTAATTGCAATTTATCTTTATCTGTTTATTTAATATCGTTACTTTAGTCTAATCCACATGATCCACGTTTCAATTTTTTGAGGCGAAGTTTTATTTTAAATATCAATTCAAATAGAAAAGTCCCTGAGATTATAGTGAAAGGAAAATCGCAATGTTGCCCAACGTCACACAGTTTTCTAATGATCTTCCCCATTCATATCCAAACATAGAATTAAAATCACAAATTTCCTTCCGAAGAATGTCACATTGTTATCTTTGGGGCAGGTTAAAAAGTGTTTCCTTAACTAATAGCGTCTGGAAGGATCCTTGTTTACTGGGTCGCCCATCACATCACCTTCGCCGTTTTAAAGCCCATATTACGGGATCCATTATCTACACCCATCTGACCCCTGTAACAGGATGCAGAGGGGACTTATCATGAGAGCCTTTATCGTAATGGCACGCCGGACCTCTGGGGAAATGGGCTTTTTCACCTTCAAGTAAAACGAAACCTTCTCCTCTGACGTTCCTTGAACATCTGAGAAGAGTTGTGTTAACAAGGAGGATTGCCAGTGTCCAGCCTTTGGCGCCCTTTTGGCGATCTCTTGATTGTTTTCGAATTCTGCGAATTTTTATACTGCACATTTCGATTGAATTCTTTGAGAAGATATAACTATAACTGCATTTGTAACGCCCACTTATTGTTATTTGGTTTTATTTTACAAGAAAATCTAACAATATAGTCGCAAAATTACACAGTAAAATGAAGAGGAAGACAGATGAGCTAAATCATATTTTTGTTCAAGTATGAATACTTCAAATTCTGTTCAGGGGCTTTTAGGGATCTTTTTCTTTTCTATGGGGTTTTCTGTCATTAGTAGACACTGGTAACGCACTCCCTGAATACCCGAGCGATCCCTCCCTATTTTCGACCTTCCTTCTTGTCGAAATTTTTTATCATTTTTTTCCACTTTCATAAACGTCTAACAATTGCACCATGTTTGATACAACATAGCCATATCCTGCTCTTGCGCCAATAGAAACTCCACCATGCCTTTCTCCCCATCCCTCTAAATTCTGTAGACAACCTACTCTCTCTCTAAGGCTACTTTGCTTAAATGAGGCCTGAAATATCGCTTACAGTACTAAATTGGTTTATTTCTTTCCGATTCACTCGGGTTCGAGTCTTGAACCTCTTACCTATTTTCTGTGATCTTTTTGATCACTTCATAAATTGAGAACGGCTTGTTTTGGCATCTTTCTTTGATTCACAAACATCAACTGATTGACTAACTTACAATCATTCTACTGAATTCTTCACAGCATATATATGTATTTGATCAAATTTATTCATTACTCTTCGTAATTTAAATTTAATATGCATGAGATTCACACTTCATTTTATTGGGGCGAGGTTTCATTTTAAACAATTAAAATAAAATAAATTAAAATAAAAAAGTTCCTTGAGCTAGTTGAAGGGAAATTCGGGGTATTGCCGAAAGTCATACATTCATCGACCAAAAAATGTACCATAATTGTAATAGAATTTTTAAGCTGCCTTAAACAAATTTTCAATAATTTCTATTGTCGGAAGTTATTTATCAACTTTAAAATAATTGGCAATTTTATGAATGTCATTTTTTCTTGACCAATATAATTTTAATTTGAAGTGGAGAGTTTGTGTACCGATTGCTGGCATTTTGAAGAAGAAAAGGCGTTACTTTGTAAAAATGTTTACTAGAAACTAATTTTTGAAAGTGTACGCGTACTTGAGTTTTTTCCGATTTCATGACTATAAATTTTTTAGTACAATGTAAAAATATAAGATTATGCAACTATCTCTTATGCCTTGGTTATGCAACAAATATACCAAACATATTTAAAAAATAAAAGGCATCTTTATTGCTGATATGATATTTTATTCACATTAACTGTATGTATAATGACGCTTACAGACTGGATAATAAAATTTATGTCCAATCGAAATAATTCGTTTTTAAAACCCCAAAAAGTTAATACAAATCCAATGAGCTAAAAAAAGAAGTGAAATCAAGTAATTTTTTTTCTTCTGAATTCATCGAAGGTAAAAGAGAAAACCAGTGTTGTGCCTGAAAGAATTATTATATTATAAATGGATAACTATCAGAAATGTTAAAAATTACATTCTGATTATGAAAACTAGTTTACTAAAATTGGATAGCCAGTTCATTAAAGCCTTAATACATCTTCAAAAAATTTACGTTACACAACCGTTAACGATACGTAGAAACAAATGTCCCTTATTTTCCATTCAAATTTTATCATAAAACTGTCTCAGAAACAAACACACTTGATCCTTCACCTGACATCTCAGGGGTCGGCCATAGAAAGATACTCGCTTCCTCAGGAACACACCTACGATTGAAACAGACGATAAATACCGCTGGGGGCCTCCCTCCAACCGATCTCATCAGTTATGCAAGCGGATTGCTCGCTCTGTGTGAGAGAGGAGGGGTGTTCCAAGGGGGGGGGAGTGCACGAGCGACAAATCAGACACTTCTTGTGTAATCATCCGAACAGCTCCTGTAGTGTGTACCAAAACCAGAGCCTGTATGTAGCAGCAAGAGAGATGCGAGTGGAATTTATATTGCCGCCCGCTTGGTTGATTCCGATCGGGGAAGTTCGGAAAAGTTATCGCAGACGATCTTCACCTCGCTGTTATCTGGGGTGGTACCGAGGGGTGAGGGATGCCATTAATCGTTTGGTGTGTGTGTATGCAGTAGAAGAGAAGTTTTGTGTTTGTTGTGAGAGGAATTTTAATTTTTTTTATGAAGGAGGAAAAGGGATTTTCGAGATAACGTCCACACCCTTGTTAAGGAATAAAAAGAACATTAAATGAATTGATGCAATTTAAATTCATTATGGTTTACTGCCCTTTCTTTCCTTTATATATATAACACAAAATGGTTTTTGATTTCTTTAAAAAGGAAAGATTTTGAGGTAGAATATGTATTTATTAAATGAATTTTGTGTAAGATTTTGTGAAATGATGAGTAACTGAAGGGAGAAGGCAACACCTGTTTGACTCTTATAGGTTAAATAATTTGTTTATCTTCGATATTTTACCTAAACATTAATTTTAGTTTCTTCTTTTTGGTCATGTATAAAAACTATCAACCCCATTTGTACTTCTGTTGAAATCAATTTTTAAAAAAAATATTCAACAGGAATTAATTTTTATAAAACTTACATTAGGTTATATATATATATATATTGAGTTAATTTTTTTTTGAGGTAATTTGGTTCAAAACTTTTTAAAATGCACTGCAATGTCCCTACGCAATTTTTCACTCAATTGGTGGGTTTTTATTTTTCTCTCTCTTTAAAATAAGGTTTTTTAACATTAAATGTGCCGACAGATCCATTCTATTCAGCATAGTTTTCGATTAATTTGCACAAAACTGAGTGGGAAATTGTTGTTAATTTTAAGTTATATTATAACAAATGCTTCTGAATCAAATATTTTTTCTTATGAAATCTCAGTAATTTTGTACTTTTAAACTGCAGTACTTTATGTATCATTCTTGCACAGAATAGATTAATTGAATATTAATAGTTAACAATATATAAAGTGCTTAAAAGTTGCAATAAATAAAATTATTTATAAACCACATATGTTCCACAAAACAATGAAGTTTTTTTTTTTTTTTTTTTTTTTGCAATTTAAAAATCTATCAACTTGTAACTTTTTATTATTTTTTAAAAAAGTAAAAAAATTGATACTGAAATCGAATTTTAAATCGTCATTGCTACATACTTTGTAAAAAAAAAAAAAAAGCTTCTTTTGCTGTGTGAATTGGTACTTCAAATAAACGGTTTCTAATATATAATTTTTGTCATTATCCATACATATGTAAACAGGCACAAAAGTAATACATATTTATTTCTTATGGTTTTACGTTCATGAAACTGTATAATTTTGATTAATTTTATCACCCTTACATTTTTTTTTTCTTTACTGCTTTGAATTCATGTCCACACCTAAAATATTCCCCATTTTTAGTCTTTTATATGCTGTTGGTATTACCATTTAATAACTTTATAGTTGTTTGCTCAAGTTTTCTGAATTTATTTATGTGTTTTGACGAAGAAATAAATTACACAATTGATTTTCATTAATATCGTGCATATTTCCTGCTTTTCACTTTTTAGACATGCTCAAATCTAATTTTTAGATTCTGTGTGCTCGATCCCCCTTTCTCGTTCACTTTCGTCCGATTCAAATCCTTTTAGACGGGTTGAGAGAAGTAAAAACAGAGCTATATGCACACTGTCATTCATTACCAGTAGTGCACTTATGTGAGGCACATGTTACGTGTCAAATCCCTGATGTGTCAGATCCGCGTTTCATCAAGAGGAGGGGTGGGATTACAAAAGTGAATCAATCCCCTCACACCCCTGAGTTGTCGCCTGCCATTGGCACAATAGAGTCCGCCAATCACCGCCTTTGATGTCGGAATTACTAAGCTCCGATTGGAAATTTGAGAGTATGTATCGGTGGAATAAAGCATTATTACCTAATATATCGGATGTATTGTGCATGTATTTCACACAAGGTAATTTTTAAAAAGCCAGTTAGATCTTAAATGTGAACATATTTAATTTTGTTTCCTTGGCTCTCTATAGGTGCTAAATAGATATGGCTGGTTAATTTTGGTATCAATTTGTTTAGTTTATGTATTCATAGTATATATGATTTAGTTTTCATGGTTAATTGAGTAAAATGTAAATACGTTTTTATTCATTTTTTAAAGGATATGTTTGTATCAAAATCAATCAATAGATGAATACATTGAGATTAAGAAGCACACATACATAAACACAGTTACTCGTATTATTACGATTTCCAAATATAATTAATTTCAAATTGCTGTTTAGGATTATGTATTAAAACGAATTCGTTTGGTTGTATTTGTCTGTAATTGAAGGAAAAGAACTCACACACACAAAACACTTTTTCTTATAAAAATGCTTCCAACTTTAATGGCATATTCTGACTTCACTATTCCATACATAGAATCATGTTTTACTATACAACTTATTTCTTCTTGAATGGATTCGTTTTTATTTTCATGCATGAATTCTGAACCTTTTTCATCTCCATTATTGTAATAGTTGATTGATTGTTAACTCAACACGTTAAAAAAAACTGTGTATTTATAGAGTGTTTCTGGTGTTAAAAGTTCTTATTAATACATTCTGATTATTTTACATGTAACATAATCCAATGAAAATGCCTATGAATTCATTATTTTTTTAAAGTTAAGTTCCAACTAATAAGCATTAGACGACGAATTGTAGCATTACATAATAAAGCATGCAGTTGTGCATATTTTATTATTTTCTAATTAAATATTGATTCATTTGTTTATTTATTTTCTTCTGACATTTTTATAAACAGTATAATCTTACATATTATGCAAGCTTTTATTACAATAATGACTTCGAAATATCAAAAAAAAGTATCATCCAGCAGTTTTTGTAAACAAAAATATTTCGAACGAAAACACGTTTATCGTCTTTTAACGATAGCATTAAAAATAAACTTTTATTGTTTCATTTATGAAATTTCTGCGAAAATCCAAGACGAATTGTAATAAATTTCTATGAGTTTCTGGACTGTGTTGATAAAACCCTGAGCTCATTTTAGCTGATAATGACCTCTAAAAGAATAAGATGTATGTTTATTGCGAGATACAAACATTATTAGCACGTAAATAGAAAGGCAAATAGTACAAGTACAGCACGTTCAGAAATAGATATCTAGGAAAACATCAATGACCACCAACCAGGAAGCAAAGGTCCTGTTAGTGTACCTATAGAAGATTGATTGACCCTTGAATCCGGAACGAATCCTATCTTTGAAGTGTGACGATTCAATTCGTTTTAATTGCCGTCTGCTGAATGCGTAATGTGACGCTTTCATTTCTGGGAGCTCTCTCGTTCATGGGTTTTGCTTTTAAGAAGCTCACTTAAAGCGTGCTAATGGCGCAGCTTTTATGGTGACAGTTTAGTGTGTCTTTCACGGTTTGTGTGTGTGTGTCGATGTATCAAAACTTAAGTTAAAGAATGTTATTATTCTCTATGAAAAGTTACGTTGAAAAATAGGATGCAAACACACACACAATTCTAATATCATGCACTTCCCATATTAATGTAAACAGAATGTTCTTTACTATACTACATTCTGTGTATTTGGCTTTATCTATTTTGGCTACACACGTCTATATTGGCTACACACGTCTCATATACTTTGCCGTATACAATTGAAAATGTATTTTGCAATACATTGGAAATTATTTTGTTTATTATTATTTCTAATATTAAAAGTCTCTAAAATAAATCTTATTTTATTGTTTCATAACGAAAGATAAGAAGTTGGACCAAAAAATTAGTTCGAGAGTGTCCTTGAGTCCGTTTTCCGAGATATTTTATTTGCAACTACATCACCGTAAGAGGGTGCTGAATCCGACAATTCCACAACTTACCAGACGGCAGAATTTTTAACTTGGACGGACTCTTTTGTACGGAAAGAGTTATAGAATTAACAGTTAATAGAATAAATTATAAAAAAAAAACATTATAAAACATTTGTTGGAAATAATTGATAAATAATTTTAGCGTGAACTGTGTTAAGTTATTGTATGTTGAACATTTGGCACACTATATAGCACAATCTGATCATATGATATCGCTAATTCGAGCCAGCATTCCTTACTTAAAATAAATTACAATAGTCTTTATTTGTAATATTTCGATTGTAATGTTTTATATGTTATTTATAACTACACATAAATTTACATTAATGATAAAGATGTGCCCGAAAAAAAAAATGCTGGAAAATAATTATTTACTGAAAACAAAATCCTATAATAAATTATCCATCATTATCAACAAAAAATTATTAGAATCGGAATATTTCTCAGTCATTTAATACCTTTTTGGGTATTTCATTCAAATATTGTATAGTATAGGATTTCATCAGTTAATTTCATTTTACATTCCTATGCAAAGTATAGTGAGTTGAATACTTACGACCTAATGATATGAAGCAAAACTATCAAATATTCTACGCGTTAAGTTTTAATTCAAATAATATTTTTCTATTCAGAGATGTAAATTAAAATTTTGAATAGTAAATTATTTCATTAATTAAATGAAAAAAAAAAGTAGATATCATAGTAATGATTATTATGACTATTGTTGACTTATTTTGCATAAGAATAAAAAAAAAAGAATTTAATATGCTCTAGTACAACCTCCACGATAATGCAGAACCATTGTCAGTGACCGAATAAATTGGTTTCGGCTTGATATTAATCACATTCAAAAGCTAAATTTTGGAACAAAATTTATAATATTCTCTAATTTATTGCTCTCATACTTCCTATCAAATTAAAAAATAAAAAAAAGAGGAAAAAACGTGAAATATAGTCCTTTTTCTTTTCTTTATATCTTCGTATGGTACAATTAATTTTATCTAGTTCTAATAGCATTAAACACGTCTCCAGTGCTTCAATAAAAACTTTTTTAATACCCTGTTGCCGCTCTCTGAACACGTAAAAAAGTAATCTGGCAGGTTTACGCTTTTACTTAGCTGTTGAAAAAAATTCCTTTCTGTGGAATTTCACAAGGTCTAGACACCACTGTTTATCAACTTCAGTGTGTTTGGTTACAAAGCAGGCCAGAGCCTATTCACCACAAAACGCATTAATACGCATGGCAGAAAGTTTGAAACCACAAATCCACCTTCTACAGGGGAAAGAGGAAAAAAAAAAAAAAAAAAGACAGCAAAAAAAGATCTAACCCCCTTCATTACAAAACCAGGTGAGCTACGTGATAAGTTCTAGCGAAAGAAGTTGGAAATCCTTTCAGAAAGAGCTGTTTCTTGCAAAACAATTTTAAGTCACGTTGATCTTTAAGCGTCGGACATCTTCTAAAATCCGAGCTTTGACAATGGGGATAACTTTCTCTCTCTCCCCCTTTCTTCTATATACTTTCTGGATACTCTCCCCCACCCCCGTTCTTGTCTAGCTTTGGCAAACAAGGTAAGAAACTCTTCATGAGGAGTTTTAGGGTTGCCGAAAAATTTACCTTTTTTTTCCCCTTTCTTTTTTTCTGTAACATTTTTTTTAAAAGGTTTGCGGTCGCAAAATTTTTCACCAGAAGTTGGGGGCACGAAATCTTGCATTCTTCTTTCGCGCTCTTTCTGTTATAAGTATTATCGAATAAGATTTTTCGATTTTTTTTTTTTTTTTTTTTTGGTGAATATTAATTTTATACATAGTTTATGCGACTCGCAAAGGTTTCTAAATCGTCCTAAATTTCGGAGTCCTCACCTTTCTTGGAATGGAAATTTGGCGAGTAAAGTTCTTCTAGTTCAGGTGTCATTAGCATCTTTTTGTTGTTATTCAAAGTAACATTACCAATGCCTGTAGATTGTTTTGTTGCTTTTATGCGACGTTAATGCAAAACACAAACAAATTGGAAGGCAATTTCATAAGGTCTTTATTATCTCCATTTAATTCTTGCAAGCATTTTGTGGGGAAAAAAACTATTTTTTTTTTTGTTTAATGATATCAAGAGCACTTTTATTGTGTATTAATTCTTATACAATAAATGAAAGGAATGCATAATTTATAATACATTTATAAGTGACTTGCGTTTTCATTTATCAAGCCTTTAGAAAATAATTTGGAAATGGAACAAGTTTCTTTTTAAAAACAAATAACGAAAATCACTCTTCTTGAAATTTCTGGGCGATAAGGTAGAAGTTCTAATCAATTTTATGGAATGTTAATGGTTCTGAAAGATAATTATTTAGTTTGTTTTCGTTGTTTCTAAATTCAAAACATATTTTTAACGAAAAGTGTGCAGGATTATCAAATACATTGTTTTTATACATCGTATGTATTTTGAAAGCTGATTTATTGGAATTTTTATCGTATTTAAACAAGATTGATGTTGCGCGATTCTATTTTTTTTCCCTCCTCCTTTAATACTCGTTTGATTGCATAAACCAGGCCCAGTCAACCCGCGGGTCACATGCGCCCCTCCAGGTGTCAACCTGCGGTCCGTGGAGTGTCATCTGAATAAATATTTAAACTTTTATTGTACAGAAAAGTACTAAAGAACATTCCACCATAAGTCGTTCGTATTTTACCCTTCTACCATGTGAATATCTCATTACCTGACTTAACTATTATCACAACCTATCTTTAACCTTGTTCAGAAACAAGTACAAAGCTCGTTTTAAAAAATGCACAGGCCATCTGGTGCGATTCACAATGTATAACTAACTAGCAAACTTACTGAAGAGCGGGGTCTTGCATTACTAGACGTAGGGAGGGAATGCGACACGCGGAACATGCGAAATAGCAGCAGCCAGTCTGTCTACAGCAAGCCTAATATATTTGACGCTGAAGCGTATTGTTCCAGACTGACTGCCCGGTGTCTTTTGATAGCTAATAATTTAGCACCAGTGTTATGCTGTAACTGCGGGACATTTTTTTAAATTGTATTTCGTGTAAATATATTTAATTTAATAAAAAGAAATTTCCCTTAAATTATAACAGAATGTTTTTAATTTCTCTATTGAGGCTTGGAAGGAATATTCGCTTTCCACGACTCGAAAGGCAAAAGTTGTTATAGTTTTTAACGTGAGCATTTTGAATCGGCACCGAAATCATCACTTGCGCGAACTCGCGCACATACACACTACATATATCTTTAATGTATTACATTTGATTTTAAGCAGTTTTTATTTTGTTCGTCAAACTCTTTTATTCTGAAAGTAGCTATCTTTCAATGAGGAAAAAAAAGCTCTTAAGCGTAAAATTTAGAATATCTTAAAAGAATTATCCTGAAATATTTCAATTTTGGAAAAAAAATGGGAGGGACATATGTCTCTGCATATTCCCCCCTTGGGTATGCCACTAATTATACATATCGTCTATTCCCAAAATCTTGTACTATATATACATGTAATCAATAGGTTCATGAAATAAATAGTGTGTTAAATTGCTTTTGATATAACCCAAAGTTTTGTTTAAACTGAAATAAATTAATAAATTTCAAATTTGCTGCATTCTATTATGTATATTACGCCAATTGAACAAATTTTACCATTTTTCAAAACCTGCTCATCTATGAGTGTTTAAAAACAAGTAATAGTAGTACTTGTTTTCATTTTTAAAAGCTTTTATTTAACTTGCTAATTCGTATGTATGTATATTTTACCAGAGGAATTTTAAAGTTTGCACTCGAAATTTAATCCACTCCCTATCATCCGATTGAGTTGAAATTTTGGAATTACGTTGAATTCCAATGAAAATGCGATACTTTATGTTCAAACATTGATTGACTTAGGGAAGACCCGGGCATTACTTAACAACGTCTAAATGAATTGAAATTTTACACACACATATAGCTCAAGTAATTGCCTTTTAGTTTCAAATTTCCAGATTAAAAATAATTAAATAAATATAAGTAAAAACATATTTTTACATCAAGATTTATCTTAAAATGGACTGAAAGTTAAAAAATAATTTTTTAAATGTAAAACAATGTGTAATTTGTAAAAGCTTGAGGCGTTAATATTTCTTTTGATCTCATATATAAGTAACTATTGGGTACTTATTTAATAGGTGAATACTTATTTGATACCTTAGTCAAACCCTACAAGTTTTTACATGTTATATATTAATTAATATTTTTTCTTAAAAATATTGTTTTTATACCTTTTAGTCCATCTTTAGTTCATTAAAAAATTTTCACTGATATTTATTCATATTTTTTATTTATGTAGTATTTTGTATACTAAGAGCAAATCGTTGTTGTGTTTGTTGATTACACGAAGCATTTGTCGCGTATTGTTGATACGCCCGAGAGAAAAAGTAACTTGATTGTTACAGTCGAGCCATTTGAAGATTGGTGAGGAGAAAGATAAAAATTAAGATGGATTGACTATGATAATAAGAACTTCAACGTTTTAAAAACTAAGAAAAGTATAAGATGGAATAGGCTCATTTGGAAGGCCAAGGCCTTTTATTGCATTGTTAAGTCAATGAAGAAATATCGTTTCAACAATTGGTGTAGGGTTAAAATTATGATTTATTTGTTGAACTTTTAAACTGTCTATAATAACTATGACGTCTTTTAGAAATAGATGTATTTGCTTACATTGTTAATTAGTGTGTGTTTTGAAATATTAGAAGTAAAAGATTGTATTTTCAAGGTCTGAAAAAGAAGAAAGATGCCAAATTGAAAAGATGTTGCATAATTTTATTCGTTGGTGATTCCAAAATTTTATGGGAAATTTTTGTTTTATCTCTAGTAAATTCAGTATTACTTCCGAAATAAAATTTTGCTCTGATAAACTATTAAAAATGTTTAAATCATTCTATTATTAATTACAAACACATACATAAACAACGTTATCGTCTGCCCCTTTTCTCCTCTGGAAATTATATATTACAAAATAATCAAAACTGTGACATTTTGAAATCGTTTTATAAAATCTTTCATTGATTTCTTTTAAAATTCTTTTTAGTCTACATGTTAAATTCTCATTTGTTTTTTAAAAAAGGCTCTTTTTACACCTATAAAAAAGTTATTAACTCATCTGTAAAATGTATACTTCCTTTTTTTTTTTTTTTCCCTTTTCACGTGTATTTAACTAGAATTAAAAACTCCTTTAAATGGAATTTTTGAATAATTTAAGGAGTTTATTTATTTATTTATTTATTTTTTTGAATTGCATGTTTTATTTATTTTCCACTCCTTTTACATATGATAAAATTTAAAAATTATAAATCTATGCAATTTTTTCTTTCTTTCTTCCTTCTTTACTTACTTAGTGAATCAATGTTTGTGCATTTCTTTTCATCGCATTGGAAACATTCTTTCTGGATGTTTATAAAGTCTTGAATATAAAGATCCCTTTGAAATATGAAATAAATGTAAATCATAATGATAATAAAATTTTGTTGAAAAAAAGATGAGCACAATAATAATACTATCTTTTTTTTTTTTTTTTTTTTCAGAGCTTAATAAAATACACCATGACTTCGATGAAAGTATACAGCTTGTAAAAGGAAATCGAAGGAAAAAAATAAATTATTCATATATTATTTTTGCTACTTAGTTGATTGTTTGCGCTACTGCGCATTCTGAAAGAGACATAACAAAAATAATTCTGCTGATTTTTAAATCTAAAATGTTTCTGGATGAAAAACAATGTGAAAATTTCTTACAGAATTAACTAAAAAACTGATTAAGTCACATGACTTCCCCATATATACTTATATCAATATATTTTTCTAGTACTTCGGTTTTATATTGTTATTCATTATAATATTTAAATTTTATGTTCCCTCTTAAATTTGTCTGATCCTTCTGAAATTGCAAAAGTATATAGAGTAAAACTTTGATAATTCGTAGCTGAAGGAACTAGGGAAAAAAATTGATTCATCAAATATTCGAATTACTCATGTTTTCCTAATGAGAAGAGGTAAATTTTTAAAAAGAGTTATCGAAGATTTAACGGCCGTGGTAGCCTGGTGGTCATGGTAGTGGACTCGTGGCCGGCAGTTATCATCGAGTCATAGGTTCGAGCCTTAATGCCTCAAAAAAACCTGCTGTGCAGTCGGGGCTTATTCATTTTAAACCTGTAGGGGATCAAAATCCTCCCGTTGGTGTGGTGCAGAAGTTAGGAGAGGGGATGCCAGCTCAGGTGTCGTCCTCGACACTTGACCGAGATTCGAAATTACGAGGTCCGTTGCAAACAGCCCTCGTGTTGCTTCTGTGCGACGTGAATAAAATGAACTAAACATTTAACATACACAAGCTTTATTTTACAAAACACTTGGATATTAAAATACGCATATTTATATATTTCAAGTTAAATTCTATATTTTTATTAACCTCTTGAAATGCAGTCTTTTGAGTCATTGCAAATGACTCCAACCTATCAAGTGATCAAATATATACTTTATTGACAGCTGGCCTTCAAAAAACCGTCAAAGCTCATGTGTACTGTAATGATGTAATAATCGCCCGAAATTTCGAAAACTATCCTCATCCCTGTTTTAATGCAGAATTCTTGGAACTGGAAAGAAAATGTATTATTCAAAATTGCAAATTATATAAATTCGACATTCCTGTTTTGATGTTCATTTTTGTTTTGTATTGCTCTCATGTCTATTTTTTAAATCATATTATAATTATACTGACATCATGTTTATGGCTATTTTCTTTCTTTCTTTCTTTTTTTAAATTTTTTTTTTTATTTGTCCTTTTGAGCTCTTATTTTTAAAGTTTGTTTTTAATCCTAATTCTCTCGTATCAGATGGAAAGCTGCTTTGTTGGCATTTTTGCTTGCTTTTACTTTAGTGTTGCAAAAAATAGATGTATATCCATTGATATACATCATTAGAACGTGTCTCTGCCCATTTGTGATTTTGTTATCGAATAATTCTGTAACTGAATATCAATGACTTTCTTGTTGAGTTGTCATTCTCTTGCGGAAACACTAAGGTGATGTAGCATATTATTTTAAAAGAATAAAACGATTTACCAATAGTTTGTTATTTATGTTTCTTTGAAACATCTGTAATTATTGTAAAAGAACAAGTGCCGCATTTTTTAATTTGTGGATTAATTACCTGTTTGAGCATTATACCCTTGGAAGAGCAAGTAAAACACGAAGGGGTAAATATAATAATTTTTACAAAAGATATATTTAAAAAGATTAAAAGTTAAAATCAGAAGTAAGATTTCTTTAAAAAAATAATAATCATTAAAACAAATTCAATTCTCTCTCTCTCTTTCTGTATGTAACAAGTCAATTGAAAAGTCCCTGGCCTGACTTATAGATGGCGCTACTAGAATTAAATCCATATGTTTTTTAGTTAGCCCTAACCCTCAAAAGATGCGTGTATAAATTTGACACCTGTCGGATGTCGGATCATTAGTTTGTGAATTATAGCATTGTGAGTGAAGCAATTTTTGTTATTGTGAAAAAAATGGATAAAAAGGAATTTCGCGTGTTGATAAAATATTGCTTTTTGAAGGGAAAAAATACAGTTGAAGCAAAAACTTGGCTTGATGCCGAGTTTCCGGACACTTCCCCAGGAAAATCAACCATCAAGGATTGGTATGCTAAGTTTAGACATGCTGAAATGAGCACCGAAGACGGTGGACGCCCAAAAGAGGTTGTTACCGACGAAAACATTAAAAAAATCCTCAAAATGATTTTGAATGACCGTCAATTGAAATTGAATGAAATAGAAGACACTCTAAAGATATCAACTGAACGTGTACATCATATCATTCACGAATACTTGGGTATGAGAAAGGTCTGTGCAAAGTGGGTGCCGCGCGAGCTCACTTTTGACCAAAAACCACGACGAGTTGATGATTTGGATATATATATATATATATGGAGAGAAAGAGAGAGATTTTTTTTCATGATGAGATCTGAATTTTCTTTGCTCATTCACAGAAATTTCTTGATGCATAAATTGCTGTCGAAGTTTTTTTTTTTAAAGTTCTGTGAAGAAATACATACGAGCAACGGATTATTCGAGCTCACATAGCCCTGTCGTTCTTTAATCTCAGATCTGATAGAACTTATTTGTACAACAGCCCAGGATTTGAGTTTTAAAAAAAATGTTTTTTTTTTGGGGGGGGGGAATAGAAAGGTAGGAAAATATTGCTGTGTTACACTTTGAAACTAATATTTCTTGGAATATTCGCAAGATATTTTACTTCGATTGGACGCCAAATATGGCATCCTGTCTTAGATATAACTTTTTCTCCCTTTTTTTCTCATGTATTGAAGACTTAGGTGAACTTTTCCTGAGTTTTGACAAATTACCAGTGCTGTGCTGCTCGTTAGTATACGAGGGGTAACCAGAGAAGACGAAATTTTCAAATATTTTTCCATTTCACCACCCCAACTTTTGCACCATCCTCACCTTCCACCCTCAAAACCGAAACAGAAGGTTTTTTTTTTTTTTTTTGCTTACGAATAAAGGGTCTTAGCTGTTACGGGAAGAGGGGAGACATGGGGGAAAAGAAAAAGAAAGCAACAAATCTGTATACTCCCTCCCCTACCTTCTCTGTATGTGTTTGTGTGTATGTAAAAGTCTGTAAAAAAAGTTAGGAGTGGAGGGAGGGTGGAAGAGAGAGAACTGTATATTTATTAAAGCGTAGCTCGGAGGCACAAGAAAAGAGAATTTTCAGGAAAGGGAAAAAGATTTTTCTCTATTTTTAAGGCAGTAAACGGGAAATGGCTGAAAAACTCAAAACAAGATCACGGTTAAACCGTTTCACGTACTCGCCCCCCACCTCCTCTTACTCTTAACCTTAGTTTTCTTTTACATTTATTTTTAGCGAAGAGAATCCTTCCGTAGTATTTTTTTCCCCTCCTTTTCTTCTTTTTTCCGTGATCTGCGCTGGAAAGAGGGAAAAAAACAGAGAAAAAGAAAAAGGTAATCACTTAGTTGTAATATGTTCGCCCCCTCAGTATAGATTTAACTAATATTTATGCACCTCTTTTCGAAAATTTTTGTAGCAATTTTATTAATACATTAAAAAAGCTCTTTTTTTTAACTATAAAATTCCACATATGACATTAATTTATCCTTTCATAAAATTTTAGTTCGTCATTTGAAAATAAAAATAATTCTGAAATTTATAAAGCTAAATAAAATTCTGACAGCCAATATGAAATAAATTTTTTTTATTAAAATAAATTTTTAAATAATTTGTTTGTAAATCAAGAAAATGTATAGAATATGATATTAATTAAAAATAATATTATAGTTTTTCTTATAAAATAACCAACATTCATATAATAAAGCTAATTGTCAATAAGGGGATTTTATAAAGAGAATGAAGACGATAGAAAACCTCGATTTTTCAGGTTTCGTAAAGATAACAATAATATTTTAAATTCGATGTTATTATTTACTATTTCAAGAAGATAATTACCCAGGGATATTTAATTGCTTCACTTTTGATTTAACACCCATAACCTTTACTTCACGTGATGCAAAATGGCAAGTTTTGTATATTATATTGCAATTGAATTTTCTTGGACCATTTTTTTTTATCAGAAGTAAAATAAAAACTGTAAATATAGTTGATTTCTCATAACTTCTTAATGTTTTTGTGCTGACAATACAAAAAGAACCTTTTAAGTATTATAGAACGGTTTTTTAACAATAATGTAACTTTGGTTTTTTGTTTGTTTGTTTGTTTATTTGTAATTAATTGAATTTCTTCCGTCTCAAAAAAATGTCAATATTTATTTTACTTTTTTTTTTTTTTTAAAGCGTACTATGAAATAAAAATAAATTAACATTTAATTGCTTCATAATTTTTGTTAAAACTCCGTTTACTAGAGGATTTTCCATCTCCACTTCAACTTATAAATTCATCTTGCCTGCCTTTTGGGGCCTCGTATTCCCACCCGCTTGCATTCTGAAGCCAAATGCTTTGCATTACAGACTCTTTTTATCCCACTATTTACATTGAAAACCCAATGCCACGGTTGGTTTAAGTTCCCTTTGTTCTAGAATAACACCTTTAATTTTGAATCTCTGTCAAGTAACAATATATCTGGCTGAATGACCCACTGCTTTATTTGGGTTTGAGATCCCTGCTGTAAACACGAGACCAAGACAACTTATTTATATATAAAATTGATTTGAGATATTTAATATAAGTATTTACATTCTTTTTTCGAAATGTTTTAAACTTTTAAGTTATTAATTAATTTTTTTTCGAATTAAACTTTAATTTTGTGAAAATTTCGTTTCACTTTATTATATTACATTAAAACGCAAACATTTAGTATACATTTTTTTTTTTCAAGAATATGTATTCAAATATAAAATCAACATGAATTTTAACTTTTCTTAGTTAAGTAGGGATCCGTTGTTGTAATGTGTATTTAATACAGCTCTAGACGTAAAGAAACTTTATTTTACACAATAGATTATTTGGAAGCATTATTAAGTTGAATGTATAATTCGCGTATTTTTATTTAATGATATACAGATGACAGAAATCCTATTTCGTGAATCAACGTTAATGTATTCTGTGAAATGAGAATTCAGTTTTGAAAGGGAATATCGTATTTTTGGAGCAAAAAACGCGCCTTAAATTTATAGAAAGATTTTCATAGAAAAGAATACTTGTGTGTGTAGCTTATTAAATCAAGTAAACTTACTACTTCATCTATGTTCAGGATGGGGGGGGGGGGGAGTTGGGCTAAAAAAATTCCAAGTTTAAACTGAATAAAATTTTTCTAGAATAAATTGATTATGATTAATATTTTTTATTATAATAATTAGCTCTGATACTGTATAAAAGAGTTCGTATTTTAATTTTACTTTCGGACCATAAAGCGATCTCTAATTTTTCTGACTTTTTTAAATAAAAAAAAGTGCGACTATGGTCTGAAAAATATGGTACTAATTGGTTATTTTTATTTCTTGTGACATAAAAAAATCATTTTTGGTTTGGTTATATTAACATCGCACTAAAGCAACACGAGGGCTATTGGTGACGAACCTCATAATTTTGAACCTCCAACAATCATTCATATTCCTATTTTACGAATTACATCTATTATATTTTAGACGGTATTAGTCTAGAATTTTTCTATATTGCATGAAATACATGACTTGTTCTCTGAACATTACCACAAACTTTTAGCTAACAGCAAAACTCGTTCAAAAATACCTTTGTTCAAATTCCGCTAGATATGACTCCCAGCGATATATTCTTCGAGTGTGTCAAAAAAAGAGCATTTTATGATCTGAAAAATACGGTATGAATCACATAAATTAATAATCAAAGGAAACTGAAACGTCTTAAAAATGGAAAAGTAGGCTTATTTTACGCCAAATTTAAATAACGTTACTTTTTTAAGTTTAAAAACTATAAAAGTCATATTTTAACATTCAGATACGTGCATATTTATGTATCTGTTTATGTACAGAAAATCACATTCATATATATAAATAATTATGTATGAATAATTAATAACCAATAGTTGAATTTGCGTTTGTAAATCGTATGCTTACATTTAGGTGCATCTTGCGAAAATTCTATAGCATTTATAACTTTAAAAGTTTGCAGAGTACTTAAACATATGACATTCTATATATTGAATTAAATTTACTATTTCAAAAAACAGAATTTAATAAAAATAATTATTAATTTTGTGATTTAAAACTTGTGAAAGTTTATTAGAAAAAAAAATCTACGTTTTCTGTATAGTAAATAATTTCATTTCATTATGTGCAACATATCAATTCTGTGGATAAAGTAGATTTTGAGGAAAGTGTACCAAAATCCTAAAAAGCGACAGTTTGAGAAAATTGTAAATACAAATATTTTCTTCTATGGTGTGTGTATCGTGTTTGTTTACAATTTTAAAATCCAATTTTGGAACGTTTTTATTTATCAAATTCTCCTAAATAAAACATCGATGGAATAGGTGGAGCTTTATTTATTAACTGCAAAAAAAAAAAAAAAAAAAGCTAAATCCGAAGCATTTTAGTGTCTCATTTACCTTCAGAAAAAAAATGATAAATGATAATAATAATAAATGAATAAAATAGTTTCTTGTATATTGACGGGGGCATAAAATAATCATTTCATATTCCTGTTGCAAATTTTCTCTGTAAGATTTTAAATTCAATTAGTCTAGAATTTTCTCGTTTTGTGAGGAACACGTGGCTTTAGTTCCCTGAGTATTTCCACGAACTGATTGCAGATTGTTCAAAATCCGCTAGGTATACGATTCGCAGCAATATATTCTGCGAACGCAGGTGTTTGTTAGTAACTGCTCATTCTACATCGAAGTTGCTATTAAAGGATGGACTTTTAATTATGACAAAGCAGATCTGTACCTATCCTGCATGTTGATTTATACGACACAGTGAGACTGTTCCTTTTGATAAAGACATCAACTTAGTTCATCCATTTTTAAGTGAATTATTACTGTTAAATGATACATCTTCTTACAGTGATTTACATGAATATTTAAGAGGAATAATTGAGACAAGTAGTAATCGATATGTTATTCCTGGTATCTAATCGTAATCGTGAGTCCCTTAGGTAATCGCTTTTCAAAATTCATTGCGAATCAGATTAGAAAGAAGGCATTTCTGTAATATATCTTTGCCGCTGAATTAATTGCCTTTACATGAATACCGACTTCCTCATTTCGATTAAGTACAGTTGTTCGTTTCCGACGATTTAAACCGAATATTCAAAGGACATATTTCTGGAGATCCTGTGTAATTGATTCATCAATAAGAAATGAATTTAGTTAAGTACTATTTGATCGCATGAAGTAGAGAAAGAATGTTTTCAAGCAATGAAAATAATTCGTTTACTATACTGATATTAAAGGTATAATCATAGTTCCCATAAGAATTTAAATATTGACTTGCATTTATCTTGGTATTTAGGGTCTGTATAATAGTTGTAATGTTTAAAAGCTGAATTAATGATCAAATTTACATTGAATTTTGGGTGTGTCTTTATGAAGTCCTGGGAACAAAATAAAATCTAATATTAGACATTGGAATAAGAATTTGGATTATCGTTAAGATTTTTTGTACTTTGGAATGGATATAAACAGCTATGGAAGAGTCGATTATTTTTATTATGCAGTAAATGATTAAATAATGTTTGCGTCTTTAATTAAAATAGATATTGCTTTGAGCATATATCAATTAAAACTCTAGGCATTTCACAATAATTATTGAGAGATGAATCAGTTGTTAGTATTATTTACTATAAAAAAAAGTTTTTTTTTTTTTTACTATTTAATTCGTTGTTTTAAAAATAAGTGATTTTGTCATACATTCCTTACATTTTCTTTTTTGTTTTGCATCCCTGTAAGAATTTCTTTACGGCGAATTAGTCTTTCTTCATTTTTTAAATGATCATGCAAAGCTTTCGAATGAAGGAATGTATGGGCATGAATGAAGTTTTTATATTACCCAAAAATATAACTATTTTCACTGTTTTCCAATCTCTTTATTATATTCTGAAGACCGTGATAGCCGAATGGTTATGGTCGCGAGCTCATTGCTAGCGTCGCTTTCTTCGAGTCGCGTGTTAGAGTCCTGATATTGTTGAAGTCCAGTCATGTTGAGGAGTTGATGCACGAAATCAGTCGAGGATTCAATGTTCTCACGTTGTGATGGTGAGGGGTCCGTATTCTCAACTTTGGAGAGTGTAATGCCAGCTCAGATGTCGTCTTCGTCATTTCACCAAGATACAAAATGACGATGTCCGTCGCCAGTGGCCCTCTTGTTGCTATTTTTAATAACTATCTTTTGACTGTGAGACTCATTTTGATTGAATGTTCTACTTTCAACCCTGTTTTTCTTTAAACATTTTAAATCTTACATATTACTTTTAATTGACTCTCGGTTTTTAGGAAACTCCCTCACCAAATTTATTTTATTCTTTACTTGTGATATTGGTTTTACTCCTTTCATATAATTTTATTAAAACCTAACTTCATTTTATATATTATCTTGAGATTGACTTTTAAACTGTTCCACCTGATAAAATGATAACATCTTCACCTTGTGTTTGGCACAAAATATCCCATAAGGATTCAATACCAGAAATTTTATACAACCAACCAACCAATAAGCAAATAATTAATGTTATCCAGAAAGGAAATTCAATTGTACTTCGTCGAATTATTACAGAGAGATCGCGATTGACAACTTGTTTTTATTTATCTATTAGATATCATGAATTATTATTTTTTTACGTAAGAAATTCAGATAATCGAGAGACTGTTTAAAGAACGTGTGTGTGTTTACCTCTGATTAAATTTCTATAAATGCAATATATTTGTATCACGATACAATATATGATCTCTTTTGAAAAGAAAGCTTTAATTTACAATATAAATATACCTGTTTTGCGTCTGATTCCCTCGTTTCTAATTACTTTAAACAACGACAACATCTCACGTAATTATTATTGTTACCATCTACCCAACCTGTGAACATTGTTCCTATTTTGCGCGAGCTCTAAAATAAAGCCTCGCGATTTAAAAGCTAATTCCAAAGACCAGAAGACTTAAGCCTCGTTTTCTCTTGTTCCTGGAATGATTGGACCATCTCATCAAACGAGGCTCTGAATTCCAGCAGCTAGCTTCCTTTTCATTTTATTATCAGGGGAATTGTGTTATTTATATCGCATCTCCTTTGTTTCAAGCTCGTTATCGGGGACTTGTGGTTAAAAATGAATCATATATTTACGCTGATGGGGTGCACCGTATTAATTGACGCCCGTTCAATATGCTTATTTATATTTCAAGAGGGGTGGGATCGCTGAAGGGATAACAGCAGCTTTGCGGTATTGTTTCACTGGGCAGATGTAGCGGGTATTATAATATTGTGCTGTATTAGTGTGTGTTTCATAAAATGACTTTATTCTTTACGGATTTCTCGAGTTTTATTTGCCTTTAAGTCTTCAGGAAAATATGTAAAACAAATCGTCAAAAATTTTAATATACATTTTTAATTGTTCTTCATGAATAAAAATTATTTTATTCGTTAAAAAATGAAAATAATGTTTATTTTGCTAGCATTGTAATATTGTGGATCTATTTTTCTTAAAGGGATTTTATTCCTTCCAGGTTTTCGTTCTTAAAAAAAATTAAAATATGGTGGGTTTTTTTTTTTTTTATAATTCTTTCTATCACGTTTGATTAATTGTAAATTTATGAATACAAATAATTTTATTTGTTAAAAAGGAAAACGCTTATTAATTATTATTATTATTATTATTTAAAAAAAAGTTCTTTTGTACATTAGTTAAATAGTTCGACTTTTAATATATATTAACCTAATATTTTTTTGAGTTATTTTATTTGTGTATTTTATTTATTTGTTTATTGCGTTTTCTGTTTAAGCGATGGAAAGAAAGGTTTGTTGGTAAAATTTTATTTTATCTGAATACTATTGTTTTCTTAATCTAAAGTGGAAGAGATGTCAGATTTTCAGAATATGTAAATAATTATAATTTCTTATTGAAATCCGCTGAAAAAAAAATTACAATTTATTTATATTATTTTAGATTTAATCTCGTATTTTTCGAAATAGTCTTTTCAAAATTCATTTTACTTCTCATGACTGATAAGTTAAAAATTTTATAACTACTCGAGAGCGCGCATTTGATATATTCGAAATTAAACCTTTTCGACATACCTGAATTGTAATAATACAATTACATTTGTTTTTACTTTTTTTAAAAAAAAAATCAGGATGTAATTGTTTTCAGAATAATTATCATTTCCCTGAAGCAAAGAGCTAAATTATTTATCCTTCAATCAGTTTCATGTGAATTTCATATTCTTAAAAAAACTAATTACAATTCTCTGACTTAAGTTCTACGGGAAAAAAATATTTAATTATCTATTACTATTATTCATTGTCATTTTTTTTTTCAGTTTACTTTTATCAACATGACTATTACGAGTCAAAAAAACAATCTATAAAACTTTGTATAATTAAATACTCGAAAGAATTTTTATTTATTTATTCTTTTACAAAAGTGATCGAGAAAAGTCAGGACAAATTGATTATTCCAACTTATACCTGGAAGACCAGCTCAATAAACTTGGAAAACAATCAACATATATTGAGAAATAACCCGTACACATACTTTTAAAATTGAGGACACATTTGTGGGCTGAAATGACATGGTTTCTTTTGTTATTTCGTTATCTGTTTCCTCAGTTCCGCTTTCAGATATTAATTTTCTTTTCTATCTGATATTCAAAGCTTAGTTTTTAAATAAATTTAATTGAATGTTTAATATTCTTCCTACTTACATAGAACGCAGTAAAGACATTGTCCTTGCTCTACTAAATGAAAATTGTGAACTAGATAATTATTTTTTCCCTTCTAGAAAACCAAATTATTAAGATTATTCCATTTAAACCCAAAATAGAACTATACCTTATATATATATATATTTCTGTTTAAACCTGTCTTCGAGTGATATACCATATGATTGTACTCAAATTTAGAACGTATTTTCATTGAATAAAATATCTCAATTTTAAAATAATTTCGTATAGCTACAACATGTATCCATTTATCAAACTTTGTACTTAAACCCTCGAAATATATTGTTAAAGTGAAGAATGGCGCATTTATACTAAGTAACGTTAAATATGAGTTTAGCGCTGCAGTATAGGAAATTAAAGGTGGAATTCATCTTGTACTGAAAAAAAAGTATTGATTCAAACAGAATGAAGCATGTATTGAAATATACAGCTCTCTCTTTCTGTTGGATTGTAAAAGTACAATTGAGAAAGTTGAAGCACTTTAATATGAAAAAAAAAATGTATCGAATTTATGTCCTATTCTTTAGCAATGGAAGAAGACATCCTTAAACATAGTTCCTCTGAAAATAATACTTTTTTAATGCTGAATGCAATTTTAATATACATTTTGAAAATGAAAAATGTCACTTTGAATATTTATTATTATTGTAATGATATGGATCTCCAATCATAGAAAAGTCAGAATACTTCATTCCTGAAATTGAGCACAATTTTTGTTAAAATTTGTAGTTATCTGAGGCTAAAGCAGCCTGATGCAGACTTTCTTTGAAAATTAATTTTTTTAATGTTGAAAGCATATTCATTACACATTTTGAAAATGAAAAATATCGCTTAAAATATTTATTATTATTAGAATTATATTGATTGCAAATCACGGAAAAGTTGGGACGCTTCATTCTTTGAAATTGAGCGATGAAATTCGCTTTTAATGATGAAAGCATTTTAATTATGTATTTTGAGAAGAAAAATGTTTCTCAGAATATTATTACAATCATTTTCATTCTAAGTCTTTAGTACTCCACTGTTTTTTGTCTACCTTGAAATATAGTTTTAAGTTGTTTTCGTTTTAAAAATATTTTGGATGCTAACCTTGTGTTTGGCACATTACGTAAGTTGAGGATTTAGTGTCATAAATCCATCCAATCTAACTTTCATTTCACAAGTCATGGATCAGTTAGTCAACTGAGTTCTGTTGAGATTTGTAATAGTCATCGAATTGTGCTATCGTATTATAAGCCAAAATAGCGCCAACACCATCCAGAGACACAGGAAGCTGGCAACGACTTGATCGATGAGCGCGGGGCTAAATAATGAGTCCATATTAACGTGCTAAGGAGTCGTAGGGTTGCCGTAATTTTCACTCAAAGGACGATGTTCTTCTGAAAACAAATAACGGCTTCGCTGTTATTACACTAGCTCTGAGATGGCGCAGGAATTCTGATGAGTCAAGAGATTGTTGATTCTCATTTCCGGAATCACTTGAAAAAATCTTCTCACTCTTTCTTTTCATGTGAGGAGTGTCTCCGTGAAAAATATCAGAATTTTAATGTTCAGAAGAGATTTGATTTTGAATGTTCTATTGTGCACAAAGAGTTTTTTTTTTTTAGCCGATACCGAAATAACTAAAACTCTGTGGTAGTAAAAACGAGTTTGAAAAATAATAACCTGAAGATATATTAAGAATGCAAAATACTCTATAAAAACAAACCATATATTTCTATTCGTCCCCTTCCAGATTTTGTTCAAATAAAACTGTTTAGTTGTGTAGTTAGATTATGTGTGAACAATTTCTAAGACTTGGCGCTTAAATATATATGCTTTCGGGGGAAAATAAGAAAATGCAATTTTAGTTTTTGAAACGATTTCCCAAGGAATTTTTCAATTTTCTAGCCAAACAGCATATAGTCGTTTTGTTGCAATTTTTAAAGTTTCTAAAATTAATTTTTCTTTCTGGTTTTAGTGTTAAATATTTACAACACATTATTTCATTTTTTATTTCTCGAAATATGGTACGATTTCAGATGTAAGCGTGTAGTATTTCTAGGATATTAAATTGAATTTTCGTAGACCAATTTTCAACCAATGTAAATTTATTGTTCTATGTTTAGCGTTTTATTAAATAAAATGATTTAGATAAATGATAATGTGTTATTTAAATTATTTCTGAGCGAAAATCAGGTATGAATTATTAAGTAGTTTGAGTCAATTGTTAACTTTGAAAGTTTATATTTCGCATAAATCCTTTGATGGTCGATAGTAAAGTATACATTTTCTGTATGACAAGCTTCAGAAACTGAATTCTTTTTTAAAAAAATAAGATAGCCCAAAGTTAATCGTTTTGAGAATAATAATTTTAATTATATTATTTAAAGTAAATATTGTGCTTTGAATATTATTTCGTGTGGAATTTTAACTTTTTAATTAAATTATTCTGAGTTTTATCTCAATTTGTAAAGTTTTTTTTTTTAATAAACAAAGCTCTGTAAGATGAATTATACCTCAAACCAGCTTACAAAGAAATTTTTGTATTAATGTAGACTTTAATTGCTTGCGTTTTCCAAAAGGAAAAAAAAAAGAGCGCTATTTTATTGAAATACAATATTCCGCATAATTATTTCCAAGAAGTTTTACACCAAAAATGCTCTTCCTACTTGTTTACAATAACCTTAAAGCAAAATAAATAGGACAATGTCATGCGTCAACCCATGCCGAATTACGTCACACCACTCAACTAATTAACCCATTCAACTAAAAATTGTATGAAATAAAACAACTAGTTTGAGACCGACACAAACCAAAAAACCCTTGACATTTTTTCTCCTCTCCCTTGACTGTCACCATCATTCATTTTTCTTCGAGCCGGAATGATATACTTACAAGAATTCGTCGCTCCCCTTAAAAAAATAAGAAAATTAAGTTGCTTCTTTCCGACCCTGCACCGTTTTTTCCCATGTTTCTGGGTGCGCATCCTTTCCAACCGAACTGGAAGATGGGGTGTCACCATCGAGGTCAGAGTTCGAATCCATTAGTCTTTGAAATGAAGATGGAAGTGTCCAAAGTCTGGCGTGGGTGGGCTATCTCACACACTTAGACTTGCTTTTCACTCCCCCCTCTCTATCTGTTCTGTACGTATTACTGCTTACAAATGAAGGATGATGGAGGATAGGAATAGACAGGGAAGTTAGGAGATGATGATGATGCTTTGACAGGCTTTTTCCTCTCGCAAACGAATTAACTAATTGTGAAAAATTGATCAGTTGCCTACCATGTGGCGGGAAGGTGTTTGACCCTGATGGTGGTTGGCTTTTTGAAGTCGTCGGGTACTATTGGTGAACGGGGCTGTTTCTTTGACTTATGATAATTCATGTTTGAAGGAGGTATTTAATCATTATATTTATGGCGAAGTAAATAAAAACAGTTTTGTGCTCTGCAGATGATAGTCGTTATAATGTGTAAGGTTGAGATTATATATGATTGATGCTTTTATGTTCAAGTCAGCTGCAAGGTCATTTTAAGTAAAAAAAAAAGTGAATATCACGTTGATAATTACAAATTGTTGAAATTCCACTATGTATTCGGATTTGGATATATTGTTCTTTTTTTTTTCTTTCTTAAGTTCAGAAATTATCATATTTAATGCTGGTAGTTGGATTATGGCCATTGCCTTGAGGCCCTTGTTTATATGGTGTTTTTTTTTTTTTTTCCATACATACTCATATTTGCTTTTAATATTAAAAATACTTTTTTTCTTGTATTTGTATGGAATTTAAATTGTTTAATTTTTGTGTAATGGTAGTATAATTGACGCTAAATATCCTATCTTATAACTTTTATCTGTAGCTTAATGCTTTGTTCTGCACCGTATTGCTTAATTGTTAGAACTTTTACTTATGACTATTTTCTCGTTGATTCATTGTGTATTTTTTTTATAAAGCATTGTGAGTGTTGCTGCTTTCTTCGATGTTAATTGGGTTTTTTTTGTGATGTTTAGAGTTGTTTATGTGTTACATGTGATTTTGTATAATCTTTGGTATGTACCTGGAGGTATAAAAAAAGGATATCTTTTGTGTTTTTAGTATTCAAAAAAGAGATAAGCTTTTGATATGAGTTTTTGCTCTTTTCATTTTTTTTAAAGTGATGCTGTTTGTAATTATTATTTGATATAATTAAATTATATATTACGAATATTTATCTTTTATTTTTGCCCGAAATCTCAGACTGAGTTAATTCAATTCGCCAAAAATATCTGCTTCGAGCTCAATGCTTGGTTGTTAGCTGCTTGTTAAATAAAATGAACGCTTAATTAAATGAAAATCTAATCCAAATTATTCATATTATGGTTTAAAAATGAATGTGAAGCATTCTGTATATTTTTAGTTGTAATGCATTTGTATGAAAAAAATTTCTTAAATCTGCAGGGGGAAAAATGAGAAATTTAAAATTTTGAACCTTATACAAATTTGGAGCAAAAAATTCTCTGTATGTGTATTTTGGTATTACACGTAGAAACGGTAAAAAAATGTGATGAAGTAGTTATAAAAATAATATAAAATGGAACAACTCAAATTTCTTTTCAAGATAAATAAATATTGTTGTACACGTTAATAATGTTTCCATATTACATATGCATCCTAAAGTTTAAGAATATTTTAGTTAAAAATAACTAAATTATTTCTACAGTAATCAAAGCAGAAAATCTTTAAAGCCTTTTTCGTGCTACAATTTTGTGTGTAATCACGATTTTCACCCTCTTATATTTCACTAAAATTAAACTTTTCACTTTTTAGTTCTAAAAGAAAATTATCTTACATAATATTAGAAAAATTACACATTTTTATCTCTAAAAAACCACGACTATTACAGTGTTACTCATAATAACATTGCTTGTGGTAACAGAACTTTAAAGTGCGCCTGATCCGAACAATATATTTATCACTCGTTGTTATGTATTTCCTTTGAGATTCCGCCGATATTTAGCATTCAATATTCCACGCACTTGTTTCGGTAATTAACGGTAAATATTTAATTATCAGAACCTTTTTGTTTACACGTACTTAAAGTCAGCAGGCCAAAAAATAAATATTTTTAGCGTTCTTATTTGTGAATTCAAGCCCCGGCTTATAATTTATTCACCTTGTGTACGGCTTTTTTCATTCTTTTCTTGCTGTGTATGTTTTGCATAGAAAATGTTGCTTGAGTTTCTTCACTTTAAATTCGGTTAATCTCGATATTAATAAGCAGACGATGCTCGTTTTCTCATTTACTGCAGTAGATTGTTTTTCAATGGTGCTTTCACTACGTGATTCAAAAGTTGGTTGAATCTTGCTGGGATTAAAATAAGCTCCGGTAGAATTTCAATTAATAGAAAAACTGTAATTAACGAAACATCGAAGAGAGGTGTTTTGAATATTATATCACTCTTTTATTGATTTCTTTGAATTTTTTTCCTTTTATTTCCTTCGTTCGCTCTAAGTAAAATTTATAGAAAGATTTTTATGGGGAAAAAAAAAAAGGTTTGTAATTTTTTGATCTAATTATTAAATGAATGAATTGGAAGTTTCAAATGTTTTGAAGAAAGTTGTTTAAAAATGAGCGCATTTTTCTTTTTCCCCCCCTCAAGTTCGGAATATTCTCAATACGAGTACTTGTGATATTTTTGGCAGCTTTCGTGGAACTGAGTGTCTTATTTGCGCTTTGGAATCAATGCTATCTTCATGAATGCCTTAATGTTTATGTGAATCATTTGTTGCAGAATTATTGTTTTTTTTTTTTTTTTTTTTTTTGTGATTTCTTAATGAAGTAAGAATCTTATAATCTTTTCTCCTTAAAGTTTGGTTTTATATATTAATAAAAAGCTATTTTCTGAGACATAGATGCCCTCCCCCTCCCTCCTATCGTATGCATTTCCTGTTTCTTCTTGGTCTAGGAATTATTTCTGTCTTTGCAATGCATAATTTTCTTCGAAAGTTCTTATAATACTGAGGCTCTAACTGAAACTAAATTACTAATTAAAAACTAAGCGAAAGGAAGCAGTTTGAATTTCAGTCTTCTATGCTTAATGATTTGTAGTGCTACTGGTGTCTGCTTAATAAACTGTAATTTAAGAATATTTTCTTGAATCTTAGTTTGATGAATAAGAAAGTCATGCAGTATGATGAATTATTATTTTTTATTTTATAATCTCGTTCAAAATTGATAATATGTAAAACATTTTTTATTGGTTTTACATTCGATGTATTCATCAAAAAAATCTAACCATTTTAAATTTGGTCGTTTATACTTATAAATTGTAGAATTCTAAACTTGGCATTGAAGCGTATAAATCTGTCTTATTAAAATATATAAAAGAAGAAAAAAACCTAAAGCTGTGTTAATTATGCATCTGAAAGAACATAAATCTTAGCGTTTATTTTATATGCAAGGAATTCACACTACGAAATGAGATAAAACTGGATTGAATGTGATAAAAACTTTAATAATAATTAAAATACAAATGGTCACGTATTTATATGAACACGAAAAAGTTAATTTTTGGAACTCAATTAATAATAACAAACAATCTTTTCACAAAATATTAAATTAGTAATCATAGAGAGGGAAAGAAAAAGAGAGAGAGTTTAATTAAAAGAAATTACGAGTATGATTACTATACTAAATAGACAATTGTAAAGTGTTTACTTTAACTAATTATTTCTTATAGAATAGTTAAAGTATCTTCTCAAGTTTAAAAAAGGAAAAATCTGTATAGGGATAAAAAAAATTATTTTTAGAAGTATCCTCTTTTTTTTTTGAGATTACACGCTTTTTTTTTTTTTTTAAATAACAAAAAAATATTTTCCCTTTCATCTATGATGAATCGTTCTGAATAGTAAAATTTTGTTCTGTATCGATTGTGGAAATATGGTCATTTATTATCGAACGGAAAATTACTGTAATTGTCGATTCCATCCATCTCCCGATTTCCTTTGATCTAAACGACAGGACCTTTGAAAACCTCCCCCTGTGCCAAAATTTCAAGGCAAAAATTTCAACATTTCCTTTGAAAATCTATCAAACCGTTCACCAACAGAGATGAGTATCAGTTGACAGACGGAAACGGCTCAGATAAAATAAATAAAGGGATTCACGAACGTAAGACCGTGGAACGATAGAGGTGTCTTCTGCTGTCTGTGGCATTGAAACGACACATGACAAACGTGGTAAAGTTTAGGTAGCCATCTCTTTTGACAGCTGTGCGTCGGACCACCGACAGGTTGTTTACAGATTCTCGTCACAAAACCAATAAGCGTCATGCATAGCAATTCGACAATCCCTCACACAATACGCTAAAAACAAAGACGATTAACTGATAATTGAACCAATAAATCATATCCTGGGACGCGACAGGGTTGCTAATTCCAGCGCTGGTGCACCATTTGAATGGCTCCGGACTTGTGAAGTTTCTTCTAGTTTTATCCAGCATCTTGTTGTTTTCTGGAAAATCGGTTCTCGAAGCGGAACCATTGGGTTAAGTGTTTGACAGGGTCCAATCAGTTCGGGATGGCAAGATAAAAAAAAATAATAAATAAAAAAATTGCTTGTCGCATCTTCCCCAAATGAATCAAAAATCGTTCCCTTCTTTTGATGAAACTTATATCTGATTTATTGTGTCAAAAACATCTCCCATTCTGTGAATATGGCCGGAAAATAATAACAAAATAAGCGATTTCTCCCCCTTTCTTTTTTTTTCTTCTTGCTTTTTGATTTTTCTCATGGCTCTCTCTCTCTCGCGCTCGCTCGTAATATTAATTTAGATTGTAGTGGGGGATTATAAATACGTGTAGTTAAAGAGCTCCTGTCCTTATCTTTACTACTTTGGATGGGTTTTATTATTGCCTACTGGGCCTTGAAGGGACAGCAGTGCTGCGAAGCGGAATAGCGTCTTCCTCATTGTATAGTCAACGGTTTGGCATTAATATTCACGTATTGTATCGCTTTTCAATTGATTTTCTGTGTCATTTTTCATACTTACCCTTCGCAAATTATTCTGCGAATTGATTTTCTCTTTGTTGGATTGTGTCTGCCATTTTTCATCCTGGGATATTACATAACATTACTATGCGAGTCGGATCTGGTGACGGTTTTTTATTATATTGTTGTTGTTGTAAAGACGTTATTTTTCTTACTATTATGGTCTGTTTGGTATGGATGTTCACTAGACGTTGATTCAAACTGGATAGTAAATTTAATTTACGTAAAACAAACAAGATATTTAATCAAACACGGTCCGTCGCCTGAGTTAATGATGAAACATTTCATTTGAAACTGGGCTTTGTTTAGGTAGAAAACTGAATGATAAAGATCTATTTTGAGGATCTCATAGCTTTTGTTTAGTGCATCAAAACTGTCGGGGAAATATTTCACAATGCAAACGTATCATTTGCAATTTAAAATTTTTGTGAAGACATTAACAAAAAAAGTGGATCCGTTTGCTTAAAATAAAGTCACTCTCATGAATGTGAATAATTTAGATCCTGGTATAATAAAATAGGTATTGATTTTTGCGATAGAAATCAAATTTTAGGGGAAAAACGTAAGACTTTAGAACGAAATGATTTCGCAAGTTGATAGTTGAAAACGGGTTTGAGTAATATTGCTAATTTCAACAATGAACAACATCAGCATTATGATTTCTGTGTAATCGATTTAGTTTCATTAATTTTTTGACCAAATCTTTGAAATTTTGTCTTCAGCTCGTTGATAAAATGTCTTGTTTCTGAAATTGCTTGATAATTTAAATTGCTTCTGGCCGTTGCTTGATAAATAGATTTTGAAGGTTTTTTTTTTTTTTTTTGCCTTCAAAAATATAGAGGGCACTTGTTCCTAAGTATATTCTCTGCTTTACGTAAGTCATGTTATTTCTCAGGTATTTTAATACATAAATAATTAGAAATGTATTGGAGTATTATAAATTACACAGATTGATTAATGTATGAAATTTTGCTAGATAATATTATTGTTCGATTATGCTTTTATTTTCATATATTATTAAAACTGGATATATTTTAATAATTTATGTTATTATAGTCACAGAGGTTGTATTTTGTTTTGTATACTTTACAAATAGAAAAAGTAAGACTGATTCTGAAACTTATTTAAATCCTATATCAATAAATTTTGAGAAACCACTTCAAAATCTGAAAGCAATCTTTTGAAGTCCTGTAAAAATTCACACGAAATCTCTTTTGCAGACGTTGATTTCGCAACTACATTTCACCAAATACAATCTTCCTTAAATTATTTTTGATAACTATTTCTTCATACCATTGATACTAACACAAAAGAATACTGACCTATTATTAAACTAGTTTTGGTAACAGTTGACAACGACCTGATTTAATGACAGCTTTTTTTTCTTTCTCCGAGGCATTTCCTCTTTTCAGACAGATCATGTATTACTTTCCTTCACACCAAGAAGAAGGGGGGGGATTTACAAAAAAATAATAAATATTTTTTTACCACCTGATTTTTTTTTTTTCACCACATCTTTTGAAGATCTAATTAACCCCTCTCCATCGGCCGGTGACATGTCTGTCATCACAAGATGTGATAAAAACGCCATTCTGGTAAGAATTCTATCAGCAACCCTTCAGCTTTATCATTTGACCTGTAGCCCCCTTGGCGACACAAAAGAGAGCCATTAAGGCGTCTAAAATGAAAGTTATTGCCATTGAAAGAATTAACACACTCATCTCTTTCTTTTCATGTGGACTTTTTTCTTCCTTTTATGTGCTTTTTAAGCAGGGAGAAAATGTAAAGATGTCCATGGCTTTAGTCTTGCATTCTGCCTCATTGTGATTGATGAGCTTGTTCTTTGAAGTTGTCGAACTATCTGAAGAGGGGGGAGAGGGGATGTCCAGAAAGGCGTTTTAATTTGATCTCTTTCTTTAATATTTAACTGCTGTAATCTATTTAAGTATTTGAGGGTACATTTTCTTACCGATAAAAAAAAAAGAAGTAAGAATAGCAATTAAATCACCGTGATGAATGTATCAAACTGTTGAAATGATTCAAATCCTATAATTATTAAGTGTGTTGTTTTGTATTGGATGTTTTTGAATCCTTTTTTTTCTTCCCCTTCTTTAGGAAAAAGAATTCTGAAAATAAAGTTACTTAGTGAAACTAGTTGATAGAACGTACTGCTGATCTTTATGGAGAAAAATTTATATTAAATAGACAGAATAATTTTTTTTTCAAAAATATGTTTTGCTTAAACGTAATTCAGGGTTTTAGTGAAACAATACAAAATTCTTTATTAAATGTTAATCAAGGTAATTTCACATCATAAATACAAAGCTAGGTAATAGTCAATTTTCCTTTTCCTAAATACAAACCATCCTGATATTCTTCTCACATGCTTATCGTATGCTATCGTTTCATGGCGTATATTTTAAAAAATCCAAAGCCTCTTATGATTAGATCATAGTATATTTTACCGCATTTTAATAGTCTACTAGCTTGAAACTATGACTAGATACTATGAAGCAACATATAATCATGGAACATACTAAATCTCTACGAGTTAAAACATTAATGGTTTGATTACATGTTTTATCAGTCAACTTTAAACAGGTCATTCACCTTCATTGTTACTCGTAAAATAGTTAAATTTTTGCTGTCTATTGCATAACAAGTGTTTTTGCAACCAGTTTACGATTTATCTCTATTAAATCACGAATAGGTATGATCATTTAATGTTTAATACATAATGAAACGACATCAAATGATGGTAAATAATGGTTAACCACTCTATAGTAACAATTTAAACGTGTGATTTTGAACAGATAAAAACCATCATAGTGAAGAATATGAGAATTTAACTATTTTACGGTCTGCCAATTCCTCCGATTAAGTTTTGGCCGGCCAATCTCTTTCGTTTAATGTTGTTACCATGTACGATTTTAAAAATGTTCTACATCAATGGCATAAGGGAATTGTTCCATTTTGAGAGAATGATTCTTTATTACAACGTTTTTCTGAATTTCACTTGGTGTGTGTGTGTGTATGTGTGTGTGTGTGTGTGTGTCATCAAATTTTCGATCGTTAATTTAACCAACTTCCCATCAAGCTAGAGCTTTGAAATTTCGGGAATCGTTCGTACTCGCCTAACAATGCAATATTTATTCGTTTGCGACAAGTTTTAACTCATATTTCAATAATTTTAATAAGTCAAAATATTCTTTCCTCGAGGCGCTTTTAGGATTCAGGGAAAAATTTCTTTCCCCCTCTGGGAGCACCGGGCACTCCCCACGCAGCATGAGGTTATCGTAAACCTTTTGTACTCACAAAGGGGAGATACTATCTCCCCTTTACAATCTCCGAGATAGTAAGGGTTGCTGACTTTTAGTCAGTAATCATTCGCAAGAAAGAAAGTTTCCAATATTAGGCGCCATGTCTTATCACAATAATTTTTTCTGAATTCTGGTTCCCATTTTTTTTTTAATAGAATGACTTACAAACTTTCAAATGCATGTTTTGATTTTATATTATGAATTTTTTAATACGCTCACAAATGTCTCTTTTTAAGTAAATTTTAAAGATAAAATAACTAACAGTATTAACTAATATTTCAATAATTTTCTCTAATAAACTTTGCCACCATATAAAAACGTTGCTTTTAAAAACGTTGGTTTTTATATCGAATTATTAAATTGTATTTGTTGCAGCGGTTTTCCCGTCTTTAAAAGAATGACCACATAATGTTATTTTCAAAAACTAGTGAATAGATTTAAAACAAATCACTATTTTGAAAGAATGATAAAGAGTTAATGTTTTCCTTGGAACTTGCCAATGAAGATAATTTTCAGAGCGAAAAAATTAGAAATAACAGAGCATATTGATCACGAGAAAGCAAGGCATCAATTTTGTTAGACTCGTTACGACATTTTAAAAGATATTTTATGAAAACATTTTTTTTTTCATCTATGAAAAATGTGAAAAAAAAAAACTATTTAAAATTTTGTTTGGTAAGTGATAATGCAGAAAATCTATTCTAGTAATTAATCTCGTTAAAGTTACCTAGACCACAGTAGTTTTGTCCGTATAACAGACAAAACAAGCCTCCCCATAAAATCATCTAGAATGAACATTATGTTGAATAAATAAACATAAAAACTTACAGAAGGCTTCTCATTTACAACTTTCCATAACTTACTAAAAATGGCTAACCTCTAATCTGCCATTATTAATATTTTTCATTAATTGTCTTCCTACGCTTATATTTTCTTAAAAATGTGTTTAAAGACTATCTTTCCGTCTTATTTAAAGCCGCATACACTCCAGAACCATAAATTCAAAGTGGCGGGAAATGTTCTGAATAAAATCACTGCTTATGCAGCAGCTCTGTCAAAATAAACATCACCTCCGAGTAAAGTACGCAAAAATCCACCTGGACTTCTTTTATTTTTCTAGAGGGGGAAAAAAGAAGGTTCAACAACTATTGTCACCTCCAAATAGATTTATCGCCATTCTGTACCTAAATATGGAAATGGTAAGGGACTGGGTCAACTTCTCATTGTTTCAGAATAAACTCGCGGTGTGTGAATTTACGACGGGCACAACAAGGCAATTTGAAACATTCACATGACGCTGCATAGCGGGGACATTCCTTTATTTGGCCGAGGTATACTGAGCAAAATGCTGTTTATTTTAAGATTGCCAAGCTTTTGTATATGAAGTATGGCCAAAAGTAGAATAAGCGAATATGCTTTTGTTGTGTTGAATTTTTCAGGAGCTTACTAATCGCTGCTTATGCCGTGATCAAATGACCTTATGATATCAGAGTTGCTAGTGAAGTCATAGCGAATCTTGAAATTAATTTATTATTTGAATGTCTGCACGTGTGTCTGTTTCTAGGAATACATCTGGGATTGGGTAGAATTAATTCTTCGACAAATCTTGAACAATAACGAACTTAAAAAACGAATCCAGAAAAAAAAAATTGCTTGTTCAGTTTTACTGAAATGTACTTTTTTCAGCAGACTTACATTTAAATAGACTCCATCTTACGATTATTTCCGAAATTGTGATTGTGTACCAACGAAGGGGTATTGTAAAATGTTATTTGTTCTTTAGAAATAACCGAGATATCTGCATAAAATTTATTCTGCATATTAATTTATCCTTATGTATATAATGTTATTAACTATAGGTATTCCTGTTAATTTGATTTGTTTCTGGAAGCCGTAGATTAAAATAATCTGCTGTACTAGATAGATAAAACTCAGCAGACTGAGTTCTACATTGATGACTTTCGAAAGGTCAAGAAAAGCTGGGAGAAATATATAACTCTGGATGATGTTTATGTACTATAATAAATGGAAATTAAGTTTCTATCTCGTTTCTTTTCAGTAATAATTTAACTGTACAATACCCCGAAATTATATAACTTTATAGTACTACTGTTCTCTTCAATCTATGGATTCGTGAAAACAAACAAATCAACTTGAATAGCTGTAATTAAGAACACTATGTACATGAAGATCAATTAACATGCAAAATAAATTTTATCCAAATGTCTCAGTTATTTCTTAGTAATAATTAAATCTTTTACAATACCCCCCGTAATTCTTAAGTTGCCTGTATACTGTTAAATGGTTAGCAAAATAATATATTTAACTAGAAACTGATCAGTTACTGTTTTTTCACTGTTTGCTTTTGAATTTTTCGTAACTTTTGTGTTTTAAATAACTTATAAGGCAGTAATTAGAGCGGTGATATTTAACAAATCTATCTTTAATTCGTTTAAATAGATTTTATAATACGTATCATTTATTAAATTGTTTTCCAGAAACTATTTCTCAGGGTAGGAGTAAACATTCAATTATAGTTTATATTGATATAGATAGCACAAGTTTTTCAATAATGTTATGAAAAAAAAAATCTTTTTGTTTTATAAGAGTTTTTTTTTTTTAAAATTGATGAGATTTTCTGTGATTTAAAATTTTAATATAATTTATTCAAAAGATTATAAATTATAATGTTATCAAGACAAATATTATACCGATAAGAATATTATTTGTATTCGATGTTTTTTAATTAATGAGTTTTTATTTATATTAATGATTTTTAAGTATAGTTTGTACTTTATATGTTAGTGGTAATTTTAAGAAGACAATGATTATCAAGACAAAAAATATAAATATTAGTTTTCTTTTAATTCGTTCTGGATATGGTTCTACTAAATTTTCATGTAAAAACAATTCTCTCTCTCTCGACATGTCAATTCCTATCTCGCAACAACGGAAGCATTTGTTGATCATTTAAATAAAATCCTGTTAATTTCGTGTAATACTGGTATATCGGTTCCAAGTCACTGACATTTATTGTTTACCAGCTGAAGCTCCTAATTATAGAAAATCTGATTGTCAAAATGTTTACCGATCGAAAACATAGTTGATTCTTGAAGCGAAACTGTTTCATATAAATCTTTTTTTTTTTTTTTTTTTTTAAATTCGATCAATCAAATCTTAAAGACACTGAAGATAACTGGAGGCTATTTCATTTATAGACATACACATGTTATTAAGATAACATAAATTATGCTTTATCAAACTAAAGCTGGATTAAAATAAATTAGAGTGGATATTTGTGTCTTCTGTTTTTTGATAATTAGCATATTTAAACTAGTCGTTCATTTTCATCCTGGTTCTTAAGCAATTGCTGATTGTTTACGTGGAATTTTCCCCCATAATTTTTAAATTATTTCTGCCCCCCCCCCCCCCCCAAGATTATGGGGAAGAATGGAATTTCCCCCATAATCTTGTAAGAGACGCCTCCATTTAAGGGACAATTCTGTTGGTCCCTTTGAATAGTATATGTATTTACCTCTTACTTAGGGGTACCTTTATTTAAGGGAGAAAATGTCTGGTCCGGTAGGTGTCTTTTTATTAGGAAGTACTACTGTATTATTTTACCAAGAATCGAACTCTTCTTGGAAGATATCTGAAAAAGGACTTGTAAAATTCGAATAGATCTAGTATTAACGTTATACCCTTAGTCATTACTGAAAAAATAATAGATTTAATTATATTTTCTCAGTTTTTGTCTCTTCATATATGATCATCACCAGAATAAGAAGTTCATTTTTTCTAAGCCGCTTTGAGTTTTAGGAAAATCAAAATTTAAAGGCAATGAAAGTGATTTAACGAATTTCTTATTCTGTAGTGGTGATTGTGGTGTTTGTTTATAATTTGATAGCATCGTCTTCGTTTATCAATTTCGCTTTCTTCGTTACACATTTACTCAATCCCATACCTTCACACTGTCCTGGGCTATAAATCACTCTTGACTTATAACTTCTTCCTTAACCCATAAATTTTTTGCGCAACATCTGTTGTAATCATTTTCTTTTAGGACACATCGATTAGACCCATAATCTCGTTCCTTGTTAAGAAATATCATTTTTAGTCAACAAATAACTTTAAATGTTGGAATAATTACTCAACATACTATCAAATTTCTTGGAATCGCATGTGAAAAAAAAATATTAAAAAGTTAGGAAAACAGAAACTACATATCAAAAGCCAGTCCAAGACTTCTGATAATACATGGATTCTGAGCATAAAAAGAGCGTCTGCAGTGTATCGCATTTCCACGAATGGATAGATTAGAGAATGTTGGTGATTCTTTTTGCCCATCTCTCGTCTATTTTTTCATTTATTTATTTTTCCCCCCCATCCTCCACTTCTCTTCAGTTTGTCAAGCGAGTCCGTCCTGAACCATCGAGCCGCAATCTGTCATTGTCACCAGTTTTTCTATAAAAACCGAAGAAATCCTCATCGCCCTAGCAGACACGGTTGGGAGATTTATCACATTTGGCGGATTTTCGCCCTCAGAAGTCATTGTCGATGACATAAAATTGTTGAATTTTGTTAGTGGGGGAAATACGAAGGGATATTGTGAAGTTTTAATTATTACTAAGAAATAATCAATATATATATATATATATATATAATTTATTCTACGTGTTAATATATCCTTATGTACATAATGATGCACATTTCATCTATTAATGTTACTTTGTTCAGTTTCAGGAAGCCATAGATTGAAGTAACCTGTAGTATGGAGATGATAGAATTCAATTTGCTTGGTTTTACAATGACGGCTTTCGAAAGGTCAAGAAACGCTGGTAGGTATATATAACTCTGGATAGTGATTATTATGAAGAGAAATTGTATGAATAATAAATAAAAAGTTTCTACTTCGATTGTTTTTAGTAATAATTAAACTTATACCTTACTCCGGGATAATAATTAAAACTACGATACTGTTAGTTCTGTATACGATTCATGAAACCAAACAAATCAACATTAATAGTTGTAATTTACGAAAATATGCACATTAGAATAATTTAATATGCTGAAAAAATGTTATCCAAATATCTCTCTTGATTATTTCTTAGTAAAAATTGAAAACTTTATTATTCCCCTTCTTACAGTTAAATATTCGGCATTAAATTTTGCTCTAATGTCGCCAAGAGAGATCTGAATCCCCAAAAGTTCCCCTTATATTCCATTATTTAAAAAAATTATTACCTTCTGATGATGAAAAATCAGTATAACTCTTTATTATCTTCTCTGTCTTGGATTGAAAGAGTTTAATCAAATCTGAAAAAAAAATCAATGGAGTTAAATGTTTCAAATCACTCAAAATTAAATTTATTTCTAATCCTACATATACATATGTCGTATTATTATTTACGAAAAGTGAAATTGCCAACTTTCAATTTTTCTACATATGTGACAAATATCAGTATTGCATAATTTTTTTTTCCTATTACAAATAATATTGTTATTTATTGCAGCTCCTGTTTATGTCATTACTGCGAACAGAAAGAAAAATTGTATTATCTATATAAAAATTATTTTTCTGATAGCTTTTTTGTGATTTGCATTAATATTTGTATTAACCCAAATTTTTTCCTAATTTTTTTTCCCGTTTAATTAATTCGTCACATTCTTACTACAAAATAAATTATACGTAATTTCTTTGCTACTTTTTGAATTAATTTTGGAATAGTTTTCTGTTTCGGAAAAAAAGATTTGAACTGTTAAGACGGGAAAATTTCGACTGTTATAAATACAAATATTTAAATTATTTAAATATTAAATATTTGTATTTAATATTTAAATTATTAAATTTAATAATTTAAATATTAAATACAAATATTTAAATTATTAAATTTATTTGGATTTCACCTATCAACCTTGCATCATTTCATGTTTGTTTTGCATTTAAAGGGAAAAAAACCCTTTTTAGTCACGTTTGGATTTCAAAAGATTTTACAATCACTAAAATATTTTGCAATAAAAACATCAATAATGTGGCAAATGTATATCTCTAAGTGAAATTTAATTTTTATAATAGATCTTCGATTCTGTATTATTTTTTTTAATTGGAAAACTTTTTATTGATTGCATGATAATCAGTACTTATATATTGCTTATAATAATAAGTAACTAAGATGTTAGATTGATTGATTGTTATCCAGGCATCACCCTTATAAGCAACAGGAGGGCTACTGCCAACGGACTTGGTGATTTTGACTAACATCTTAAAATCACATATTAAGTATTAATTTTCAAAATTTTAAAGCCTTTATATATATATATATATATATATATATATATATATAGAGAGAGAGAGAGAGAGAGAGAGAGAGATAACAACTTTATTCTTAAAAAACGCGAGTATTTTGAAAAGAATCAGAATGCTAGATTCCTTTTACAAAAAATACAAGGTTGTGTATCTAAAAACATTAAAATATTTATAAATAAATCAGTATATATAAACACAATATTCATTACCCAACAGTAATTTATTATATCCGTTCAATTCAAATTGACTTCTATCATACAAATGTTTGATTTAAAATTAAATAAAAAAAAAAAAAAAAGCGTGCGTCTGATGTTGTGTTTTCATCACCATCTCAAGACGGTAGCTGCCCGATGATATTATTGCAATATTTTTTTCTTGTAGATTCCTCTGTAAGTGCTTTCTTCTAATCCATTGGCAACTTTCCTAATCAAGAGCTTGCCTGTCTATAGGTCGATAATGAATTGTGAGGAACTCTTATCGGTGTTTTGCGTCTGAAAGAGTCTTTTGTGATTCCTAAGGAGGGTCGGCGCCACTGTCAATCGCGTCCCCCGTTTTATCGCTAGACCACATACAAACCTGCTGATAAAAATGCATATGCATTTTTTTTTGTATGTGTGGTAAGAACGAAAACAGTTCTAATGGTTTCCTGTGTTTACCTTTCTGTAAATGGATCAGGGCTATGGAGCAGAAGATTGAATGTCTCGGTTTTTTTCTAACTGTATTTTTTTTAAAAAAATATTTTACATTATTTTCCCTCATATTACAGCTCTAAATTTCAACTGAAGGCCGCCTTCGATTATATATTGCTAACTGATAGAATCCAAAATCATATATATATATATATATATATATATATATATATACCCTGTTTGAATCAATCTTTTCGGTCATATAATGTGCTCAATTCTTCAGTCATCTATCGTCATGTCTGTCTAATCTATATTAAAGTGAAAAATTGCAGATTTATATAACTTTTTTTAATTTTAAAAACGCTGTGTAGTAAACAGATGTTGTATTGATCCAGAGTTTTTCAATTGAAGGCTTATAACCTTTTACCAGGTCAAAAAAAGTAAAATACTGGGTCGCCATGTCTTCGCTTCATGATATCGCTACTCGCAATGCGATGCGAAATATCTTTTACATTTTCGATTATTTTTTTTAGTAATTTAATTTTTTGCCTTATAAGGTAACAATATTACTGCTTTTAAAAGACAAGATAAATTTGTAATTAGTGAGAAAAGAATTCAATTTGTGGGCAAGTAGTATGGAAGCTGTCAATTACATAGCTTTTATTAAGCTAGCAAAATTCCACAATGATTCCAATGTGATTTCATTGCCGGGTGAGATTTCAGGAGCTATACGAGAAACATTTGCTAGGCCATGAGATTAATCAAGTCCCCCCCCTCCCCTCAATCAACAGTGACAAAGAATGACGCAGAATCTGGCACAGAATTACAGATCCAGATATTGAATCTGTTATTGGAACTGTCACATGACTTATCACCTAAAGACATACGAGAGAATACCACTGATGTTGTTCTTTTTTTTTTTTTTTGGCTGTCCTGTCATGTCTTCAAAAATATCCGGTTTTAGTAAAAAAAAAAAGCTGTAAAATTTCTGATGCCTTTTATCACAAAACCGGATTTTAAATACCGAGTTTCCTGAAAAATAAATATACAAACTGACTGGAAATCGAATCATATCTAAATATTGTCTTTTCGTCTAAACGTGGAATTTTTATTTATGGAAAAAAAACCTCCACGCTTCTCATTTTAATCTTATTAAAATTTTCTTTTCGTAATTACCTTTCTAATAGTTTCATATAAGCAATTATTACAGTATGCGAGAATTATATATAGACATTTAAATAATATTTTATTTTACCTTCAAGTAAATAGCCAATAGGTTTTTAGTGGGTCAACAAAAATTAACCTTGAAAATAATCGGATCACAGGAAAACAATTTGGGAAACACTATGTTGATTGATTTGCCTAAAGGAGACCGATTTCACCCAACGAGATTTGGAATGGAATTGAGTGTTATATTTCACGTTGTAAGATAAGTAATTGTATTACGTGTTTAGAATCTATTCCATCAGTTCATATATTCTGTACAAAACTTTATTAATTTTGTCGCTACTTTATAAAGTTTATTTTTGACACAACTTGAATTATTTAAGTCTATTATTTTTTATATTATAAAAAGTATTGCGTTAGTTTAATCTTATCCAGAACTATATTGAAATACTGGAATGTAAAACAAAATTACTAATTAGTAAATAATTAGTAGAGTATAATTGAAAAAGTACATGATAATGTTCTAATTTTTTTTTTTAAAAAAAAAAGTGAATATAAACTCCTTTTCTGAAAGTCATAGGAGGCGAAAATATATATTCTTATAAAAAATTGTTTTGAAACATATAATCTGACGTAGTAGGATATTAAAACCTATTAACAAACAGGAACTAATACGGAACCTATTACTTAAAAATAATTGTTTGGCACATCTCTAGTTTTGAGTCATTTCCCGAGAGGGAGCGCACTCCAGACTGTTAAAAATTAAAAACGAATTTTACTTTAAGAAGATCACATATAAGGGCCATGATGATCACGAGTTTAAATGAACCTTTTCTGACTGAAAATAATAGGTTGCTATTTTGGATCAAACTCTTTGATATTTGGCCGAAAGCAGCCTTAAAAAGTGTCCGAAAAATATGATCTGACGTGACTGTGTGTTTGTTATAAGTGTTAAGCTATTAATATTACGTTCTGCGTTTATTGCTATTAATCCATATAGTCAAGGAATAAATACTATTAAATCCATTTCGGAACCTGTTGTGTAAGATGTTAATCGCTTAAAATCTTATTTTCTAGAAGATGATTTTGTAAAACTCGTGCACCTAATGATAATAATAATAATAATAGTGTATAAGATACACAAGTTCTTAGACTTTTCTCTGTCATTTTATTTTTTATAGTGTAAAGAAAAGCTCCTAATTGTGTGTTTAATTTTAAAATTAAAGTTAAGTATCTATTTGGGGGGGAAACAAAGTGTGGGAAGAAATAGGTTTCATTTATGTTATAGTAATTTTGTTTTGTTTTTTTGTTGATGAATATATGAATCATACAGTAATTATTAATTTTGAATATAAATAATTCTGGTTAACTCATAAATAAACTCATCTAGTGTGGGCATAACATTAAAATATTAAACTTTTTAATGCTTTGAGTATTAGTCATGGGCATCCGTATAACTGTGTGATAATAAAAAATGCATGTTCACTTTTCTCGTATTCTGCGTTAAATAAGGAACAAAATGGAAAATAAAGTTGTAAGATGCTTCGTATAATTTCTTTGAATCATTTAAATATTTTAAAAAAAAATTACCCTTTCCTGTACATTGTGTTTCACAGCAGAAAGGAAAAGAAAAATTTAAAGGGTTGCTCCAATCTCATATAAAGTTAAATATTTATTGAGTTTGATTAAATTTTAGCAACAGTATTCTAATTATATTTTCCCATTAGAAATATTTTTAAAAAAATTTATTTAACAAATTATTATTATCTCACCAGTTTTTAAACTTATTAAGCTTTGTGTGCATATTTCGTCTAAATAAAAACTCGTGTATTTCATTAAATGTAAATAAAGCATAACTTTTGTCTGTTAATCGTATTAAAAATTTATTCATTACTTTTTGGTATTCACTAAAACAAATTGAACGAGAAAAAAGAAAAATCTCATGAAAATTAATTGTGTTTGTTGATGAAATATCTTTACCAAATCAGTAATCGAAGTGCTATTTCATTACATTCAAATTGTAATTAAACTGACAACGAACGAAATCCCATTACTATTTATTTTTCAAAAAAAAAAAAAAAAAAAAAAAATCAAGTATTAAGTTAAACGTATCGGTTATTTTCCCACAGAGCTCTTTTTTCTCTCTTTCCTGTCTTTCTTTCTCTTCTACAAATAAACGAAATGTAAGCGACGAATATTTTTCATTAGTGGTTGTTAATGAGCAACACACGAAGGAAAAAAAAATATTCGAAAAAAGGGTGGGGCAGAAAAAAAAACTTGTCAAGTCTTTCAAAACCAACGCACTATATCCTACAACACCCCTCCCTCCACCTTGCAGACGACGAAAATGAAAAACTCGCCTGCTAAATGAAAACCCGGATTAATTTCATTCTACTACGACTTACTGAGCGAAAGAAAAACGCGCCGCCTTGCCGACTCTTCGACGGTGGAAGACGGCTGAAGCCCTAGCGGGGTTCGATCGTTTGCGTTACCGCATCGGCGATCCGCGAGTTTCCGGGATTCGTTGTCGGCAGACATCAAAGCGATGCTGTATCATTGGCGTATTGCTTTTATGGCGTCAAATCCCGCGTTTCGCTTCACAAGACAAGAAATCCTTCTATCACCGGTATTAGATAAGGCATAAGGAGGGGCTGGGCAATTGTGTTCGAAGGAGCAAACCGTGCTTTCGCAGACGATATGTGTTTGATATGATCGAAAGTAAACGGGTGTTTTGGAAATTTTTATTCCTGCCCATTTGCCCTTTTTAAATCTAATTATTTGAAAAGTGTGAGAATAATAATTTGTGTACTCCTTTTTGATTATTGAGGTTGAATTTGTGGTATTAATGAGAATTAAGTAATTTCTATCAACACGGTTGGTGATTAATTGATTTTGACTTTTTAATCACAGTTGTCGGAGTCAAGGTTTGCATTTTTAAGGAGTTCGTATTGTTTAAATTCAATGTTGCCAGAATCTTGAATGTAACGCTCATGGAGAATTCTAAAATAGTTTCAATGTGTGGGTGAGGCGTATGCTTTGGAGTTTGTGTGTACTTGTCAGTTTTACACAAGACTTTCAAGCGTGTAGAACAAAATTATTCCGAATTTTATTAAATGTTCTGATTATATAAATCAAACGAGTTTTAATCATATGCGAGTGCAATTTTATACACACACACACATATATATATCAGTAATTTTAAAAAAATTCATTGATGTAAAATAAGGAAAAGAATCATTTATTTGATATGTTATTCGACTCGAAAGTGTTGTAACGGTACCTTATTACCCATCTCGTCTGTTATTTTAAAGTTAATCACAAGACTAAGTCTCACATAAGTTCAAGTACAGACAAATTAATTAAAATAGTCAGTTATATCCAAAATGATCTTTATTTACTCATCAAATAAGGGGAATGCTTTCCACTGTTAAGTCCCTATCCGTGCGAACTAACATTCTCCTATACTACAATGTCATAATCTATCAAAGAATTCTCTCATCGGAATAAGATGCAAACACTTCTCGAGATTGTTCCGATAATCTCACCAAATCTGCTAAACACACCAGAATACTTCTACGCATATCACACTAACAATCTTATTATCATAGCCTCAAAAATTTTCAATTCAAATCTCTGTCGCTTTTATACGACTTGCTTATATCTATTCACTCCACCTCCGAACTTTACTTAATTTGCATTACATGTTGCATGCAATGAGAAGAAGTTGGAAATTTAAATATAAAATCAGAAAGAAACTCCAGATATTGGTTGAAGGGAAATAAATACCGCATAGCTCTTTTTAATGTTTTATTTCTGTTATAGATGCAATAAAACAATGTTTTGTCATGTTTGCGAGTCTTTTTTAATACTTAAGTAAGTTTGAATAATTAATTAATAGTAAAGGTGATGTAAAATGTTGAAAATTATTTATTTATGAATTTGCTTTGAAATGTGTGCCTGATATATACACATCGGTCTCAAGTCGTTGATGGTTGCGCGTTTTTAAATTACTTTTCGCCTACTTTCTTATCATTTAAATGCGTGATAAGGATCTATTGTGCATTGTATCAGACGCATAATTATAACTTCAATTGTATCCCAGATGTTTTATTCATTCGAAACATTTTCGATTATGATAATGAAGATTCACGTTTAAGTAACAATGTAAAAAGTTTAATGGAAGAAATAAATGAAATTCTAGTACTTTTAGATCTTTTAATCGATAATATTGTTTATTTCTTCGTTTCTTATATAATACTATAAAAAGATTATGCTCGAATTAGCTGGCTTTTTGCACGAAAATCAAATATTTCGTGGCTCCATCAACGGAAATATGAAATGATATTTAAATATTATGGAATGTTTACCCAATCCCCTCTCAGGAATCTTCGATGGATTGATGGATTTTGTATTGATAGAGGATCTCTACAGATGGTCGTGAAAAAAATAAACTGTGCATAAAAAATGAACTCTTTTCAATTAATGAGTTTTCTTCATTCTCCTATTATTGTTGCTTGACTAATAAAAGAGGAAACTCAATGCAACATTGTTTAATGAAATAAAAACTAATATAGTTTCCTAAAAAAATTTTAGTTTTTAATTGTGTAGTATTATCTTTTACTTTTATAGGGTAGGATTCCTATTCAGCTTCGATATTTATTCTGTTGGTGAGATATTTCAAGTTGGTAGTGGACGTATAGTAGGAATTAAAAGTGTGTCAAACGGTTCTTTTTAAGTAATATGTTCCAGCGTATTAGTTCCTGTCTGGTAATAGGTTCCATATACAATTACTTTTTTTTAAAAAAATATACTACAATGTTTTATCATTTTTAGTTATATTCTATTGAATAAATTTCGGCTTATATTCTAATACTTCACACACATTAGTTTTGGATTTTGTTCCACTGACGTACCTTTAATAATATAAAAAAGTTCAAATTTAAATCACTCAAGTTGCGTCAAAAAAGTTTTGAGATAAGCATTATAAGAAGTGGCAAAATCAACAGGATTTTTCTATAGGATATATTTCTGACGGAGTAGGTTCCAAACACGTAACTTACTTATCCTATTACGTGAAATAATGACTGCACTTAGTAGGAATTGTATGTTATTATCCGTATCAGACCGACTTTGATTATTGATCCTTTGCGGAGCGAACTTATATTAGAATAAATTAAATTTGTTGATCTGGACACTTTAACCTTTTTGATTAAACTTATCGCACCCAGTATATATATATATATATATATATATATATATATATATATATATATAGAGAGAGAGAGAGAGAGAGAGAGAGAGAGCGAGCAAATACTGCATTTTCATAGTATAAAGGCATCAATAAACCGAACTTGATTATTATTTGTCCTCCTCTTCATTTGATGGTGTAATTCAGTGACTATTGTATTAGACTGAAATTGGACGATGAGTTAAACGATAATCAGCAGGTGTTACAATAAATGTTGGCTTAATATTGGAGATTTGCATACAAATAGTATTTATTTCTTTTAAAAAAAATTGACCGTTGTTCGATAATACAGCAAACAATTTTTTTAGTGAATTTTTGAATTCTCAATTCCAATAGTATACTCATTTATATCAGGCTAATTTATAAATGCTTCCATGATTAAAATTAAGACAGTTTGTTGTTGAAATTATTGAGTTTAAAATGTTTCTGTAACTGATTCTTATTTCATTTTTTAAATACGAGATGTATTAAAGACTTTATCTAATGCCTGCTAATTGGGCCATCTTTAAAAAATGATCCTTAGTTTTATTTATTGTATGATGAAAAAAAAATTAATAAAGAGTTCCTTTAATTTTCTACAAATTAAAATGTACCACCTATTACTAAGATGTTGGTCGATAAATGTCGTTAAAAACATGCTAATTTACTCAAGTAGACAAAATTTTATGTATGATAATATTTATGTTTATCAATCGGACATTTCTGTTCTAAATATCAGATGTGATCGACGCTCAAAATGATATTCAATAAATACTCTCAAAATTCTATAAATATTTCATTTGGAAATGTTTAATTATTATGTGTGGCCTGAAATTAAATAAAAAATATGTAATTTAAAGTTCAATATATGGTCTAGTGATGAGTACAACACTGGCACCCCCTTTTCAAACCTCCACCCCTTGCCAACAGGAGGACTTGTAGTCTCGACAGATTTAACGTGCATCAGGCACTGGGGGTCAAGTGGCATGAGGACTTGACTGATAAAACAATGTCAGCGAGCTTGCAATCATGACCACTCAGCTACCGTGGCCGTGTATTTGGTCGGTGATGACTGTCTGTAAAGATTGCCTTTCTTTTACACTCTGAAGAATATTTCTCCTTCAATATACCGAAGATTTCTGATATTTTGATGGCACTTCATAACATTTGAACCCTCATGACATTAATTGTTTGAATCTTCTTAACAATTGAGTTTTTTTTAAATGTAAATTTAACATTTTTTAAAAAAAAACGTGTAACCACATTTTTATTTATCTTAAAGGATAAAAAGTATTAATTCTTGATGCGGCATTAGATCTTTGATGACCATCTATCTGAATTGTCTTATACGAGAAACCTTTTCCCCGCAATATATATGGAAGGAATATTAGAAGGGACCTCTGCCCTCCCCCCTCCAGAACTACCAAACCGCGGATATCTCTTAAAATAATCCCTAACAAAAGTTTTCCCCTCTGTTTTCCCCAAACAATGGATGCTTTAATACCATCCACTCGACCCTGCAAAGTCCAAACAAAACATCAAAACAGCTTCCTAATTTCCAGTCAAATGAGACTGACTGCACGCCAGAAAAGATCTTTTTTTTTTTTTGTTTTGATTATGATTTTTTTTTCTAGTGTGAGTCTTCCTTCGTTCGCTAAGGGGAGAAGATAAATGAAAAAGCAAGGATGGAGGGGGATGGGAGATATGTTGAGGCGTGCTAATGGCTGTCAGGGACACCGCCGTAATACAACATAATGTTCCTCTTTTTAAAGCGACTTTAATCCTTTGCTCGTGGACAAGAGCCATTCCTCATCACCATCAGCATCATCTCCGAGCAGTAGCATCATCATCATCTACATCGAGGGCAGGAATAATCCTTTCCATCAGGTGCTTCTAATTAACAGCAGCGAAAATGGCGCAAGAGCAACGGAACATCTAATTTGAAACCTTCTGGGTTGGGGAATTAGCATGGTTGGATATTTATCCTCCTGCGAACGTTGGTACAGACTGAGAGAAGCGAGAGAGAGAGAGAGAATATCGCGCGCGTTCTTGGTAGGGGGGGTTGAGATACCAAAAGGGGGGTTGAACACAGGAGGGGAGGGAGGGATTGCTCGTAAAGGGGCGTCGGCAAAAGATCAAAGGGAGGCAGCGTCAATCAGCTCAGAGCGTGGAGCAGCTGATGCAATGTGCAAATAACATTTTTGCTTCTACGCATTTCTCTTCATCAAGTTGATGTAGTAAAAGGGGGGAGTGCAGAGGTAACTGGGGGGTATCCAGGGTCCTTGTGGAACAAAAAAAATTAGCCGATATATTTCGCCGTTTCCTTCTTCGGTAGTACGGGGTAGGGAAGGGGGTAGGTTCGAAGATGGAACGTGCACACCACTGGGCAGAGTTGTAGGTAGGTAAGGGGAAGGGGGTAGGGACACCTACGCTATCTCATTACACTGTGCAGTGAGTCAGCGTTGCTGCTAATTTGTTGATGGAAACGAGAATGCGAATGTGTGTGTATGTATGTGTGTGTATATCTCCTATCCAAGGTGTGCGTCTTGTAGGGATGTGTAGGGTGTTGACTTAGCGCTGGAGATTTTCGTAAATGATTGAAATTTTGTGCGATGGGTCGGAGAGAGGATGGGTTCGGATGAGATCCTTTTGTTGGCGGGCGAAATTGGGATGAATGAGATATGTGTCACTCTTGGTTGAGGTGTTTGTTTTGGGTGTGTGTGGTGTTGGTGTATCGATATGGGAGGGAAGCGGGTGGGAAAAAAATTGCTTCCGGGCTCGCACACGTGTTTACGAGTCTTCAATCTGCTCATCTCTGGAAATATTTGGGTTTGAGGAGATGTTCGACAGACGACTTTTTTCGCCTACCTCCCCTCCCATTTCTACTCCTTCATTCTCGTAAAATTGCTTTTTTCGTGTGTACATAAATTCCGAAGCGTGAAATCTCTTTGAATGATATGATGAAGGAATTTATATTTAGTCTCGTTTCTTATTAATGGGGTATTATGAAATGTTATTGTGTAATCAGAGCTTTTTATGACTTCAGGCGTTTTTATTCTTTCATTCATTCTGTAATTTTGAATATAACAATAAGCTTCTCAAAATGGTATTTACTTTTGAAGGTTAAAGTATAAAATTATACTAAGTGTCATGTAATTTTATTGTTCAGTCGTAGAAAATAAATATTTATTGAAACTTGTCAATTTGTTTGTTTTTATTAACGAACTTTTAGGGAATTCGAAAAAAATTTTCCGCAAGACATCTAGAGTTCGGAATTTTTTTTTAAAAAAAAATAACATTAACTTTTAAACACCATTTCGAATTCTCAGTTTTATTAATTATGTACTGTTTTGAATAAATATAAATTCTGTTTTAATTTGTAAATTATGTAGCATGCAAATAGAGCGAAAAAACAGTTTAATGTTCTTGACAATTGAAATATTACAGATGCCACATCTGAAAAAAAATCTGTTTCAAATTTATTGTGTAATTTATTTTTCTTTGAATTAATAAAGTAGAAAGTTAAGTAAGTATACTGAATGAAATTTTTAAAAAAATAGATATGTGATGAAAATTTTCTGTTCATATATCACCTTTCGTATATTTTTCATTTTTTTCCTATGAAGCAATCAGTTTTATGAGAATTTTGTCTGTATATGTCTCCATTAATTTTAGGAGAGGGAGGGGGTGTCAGCTCAGGTGTCGTCCTCGTCACTTGACCGTAGCTCAAAATTACAAGATCTGTCGCCAATAGCCCTCGTGTTGCTTCTAGTGCGACGTTAATAAAAACTAAACTAAACTAAGTCTCCATTGATTTCCATCCGATATTAAAAAAAAGTTTTTTTTCTATATTATATTTATTTTATAAAACTTTTTTAAGATTGCTACAAAACGAATTCTACAATTTTTAAATTTATTATTGTTAACTGGGAAAATAAGTAAATAAAAGAAAGGGGATATGAAATTTTAAAAAGATTTTAAGACAATCCGGACATTTTATTTTTCTGTTATATTAACAAATTAAACGATCTTATTGTTAAATGGGACTTTCTAGTGTTTTTCAAATTGTTTTATTAGAGATGATTTGTCTTAAAATCTATATTCTGAAATTTTAACTTCTTGGGTGATTAAGTTTACTACTCTCTGCTTTTATTTAAAAACAAACAAATGTAACCTTTCTTTCGACAAATCATTATTCTAACAAAAATTGAGAACACAAGCCGAAATTTTCCGAAATAATGCGAGTAGGGGAAAAAAACATCCGAATCGATCCTGAAAACAAAACAAAACAGCAAATCCCGAACAACTCTCACTAACACTTCGACTCCAATGCATTATCTCAAATTAAGAATGCATAGGCTAGGTCCATGCGATACAAGGCATTCGGGAATGGAAAGGATTGGAGAGGGGGGCAAGTGACAGTTCCGTCCCCCTTTCATCCATTTCCGCGCCGAGAAGCGATGCTAATTAGATGCAACGGATCTCCCTTCTCTCTCTCTCCTGGAACTATATCCTTCCGCGAAGGCGTTGCAAATGTCATTATTGGACGAACCACCACTGCAACCTTTGCCGACGGATTATATCACTCTAAAAAAGAAACATTACGCATTAAGGGGGCATGGGTCCCCTTGCGCACGAGGGGAACCAGATGGTCCCCCTCTTAGATTCATCCCTCTGATTTCTTTTTTTCTTTTTCTAATTCTCTTTCCATCCTTTTTTTCTCCGATGCCCACCCAGCTTTTGCTTTTGCGCGTAGCAATCGGAGTGGAAAATGCGAAAATTGCATCGATGAAAGGCGTGTTCTGCAAAAATAGTGGGTTCGTTTAACCCTCTGTGAGAGAAAAAAGTATGCATCTCCTCTTTTTTTCTCATTCGCTTGTTTTTTTTTCTTTTGGTTATTTCAGATTTGGTCTCCTGATTCTCTCTTTTATTCGTGGTCTCACACTTCATTCAATAACAACTACAGTAATAATAGGAGTAAACGAAAGGTTTTTGTAGTCTAGGCACGTGGATTCGTTGCTTGGGCCCAATAGCCTTTCTTAGTATACTGTGCTTATTCAAAAGCATCACACGAGGGTAAAACATTTGGTTCAATGTGAAATGTTTAACCGCTATAAGAGGATATATTTTTTAAGTTATTTATAAAAACAAAATTCATTTAATAGTTTTATTTTATAATCAATTTATTTTGTTTAATCCATTGCTGAATTTTTTTTCCAGTATCATTATTTCTAATCTAGTTTAAACAAATAAGTGTTTTTTAATTATCATGATTATTGAATTCTAATTGCACAGCATAGTTAAAAATTTCCTGTTTTGGAATTTTTATTGCATTAATTGAATGCGATTCTACAATGATTTTCTGAAATATGTATGGTGAACGTGTGTATTTATTTTATCAAATGGAGTAATAGGATAATCTCTGAGAGAGAAGTAGCTGTAAAAGATTAAATTTTCTCTACTGTGTAATTTGGTTTTATTTTTTGTCGTGTATTTGAAACAACGCATTTTTAATTAATCGTAAATTGATCAATATTCAAAAAAATTGCGCTATTTAAAATATTGTATTGTACTATTTAAAATATTAATATTCAATCGTCGTTAGACATGAAAGCTTTTTTTCCTAAAAATGAATAAATCAGAACTCAATAGTTAGTTGATTTTGAAGCATTAGAAGAAAAAGAAATTTTAAAAATATGATTAAAAGGTATACATCGGAAAACTGTGAGAACTGTGAGAATACGGAATATTGCGTATTCTCACAGTTCGTGAATATGTGGGTTTTTTACCACTTAGATACACAATGTTTTGAAGCAATCTATAGAACTTGGTATTTTTTTCGTTCTTAACACTTAAGATGAACGAAACTTTAGTATACTCGCTGATTTTTCTTAAGGAACTTACTTCTGATTATCAACAAATGTTTAGTTCTACTTTTCAGCTATTTGAAACAGATCAAATCAAACAAAACTCACCACATAAATAGTGTATATTGGATTAAATATTAAAAAACACTGTAATTTTATAAACTGAACGATCCACACAAAATTACACTATTCCACTTCAATTCATGAAATAAAATTGTGATTTATTCCCTTTATTACTTAATTTACAGCTTGAGAATATCCATGATCCCTCTCTCTATCTCAAATCGTTCTTAACTCATTCAATCCTCGTTCATATTCTAATAATAAACTCTTAGCTTTCCGTATCATTCATTCCAATTCAAGAACTTCTCGATTGTAACAGATTCATTTTCATCATAAGCGATTAATTACGGTGATTCACTTCAATCTGTATATCTATCAACGTGTCATTGTCCTATATCTCCCTTTCTCTTTTCTTTTAATTCTATATCACTTATATATCACTATCTTTAATTCAAGTCACCACACTTATCGTCATCTAATTTACCTAATCACGTTCCATTTTTGTTGGGAAGAAAGTGTAATTTTATGCAATTCAAATTACCAATAAGTCCCCAAGGCTAATGAAGATAAAATTGCGAATACCCCAAAGTCACTAAATACTTCAGTAAATGAATTTACTCATTGAAATTTTGTTTATTCTTTTTGTTTTAGTTTTAAAATAATTTGACTAAAGCTAAAAGCAATATAAAATTTATTTATTTGGATTGAGTTTCCTATTGCATTTTTTTTGGGGGGGTGGGGGAGGTGATGTATTTTTTCGTTCCCAAATAACTTCATCCATTTCGGTGTGAAAAATTATTCATCTTTAAACCCCTACATAAGTCGGAAGCTAAGAATATTTCCAAACGATTTAGTACGCACCTTTTCTTATATCCACAAGCATAAAAACTCACCCCACCTCCCCATTTTTATGGTCATCTGGGCTTTTTACGTCAAATGGACGCCATTTCCATCGCTCTTTCAATTTTTGGAGGTGAGGGGCGAGAATGGAAAAAAAAAGCACTCCCCTTAAGTGCTTGAAAAGGGGCATTTTACATGCTCATATTGTTATGCATTTCTTCGAATATTCCATTTCCTACGTGCCACCCTCCCTTTCCCACCGAGAAAAAAAAGGGGAAATACGAATGTGCCGCCGGAATACAACCATATTCCCTTGCAAATATCGAAACGTAGGAGATTTATGGGACTGTTCTGTTTTATGCTCACTTACACTTGTATGAAATGAAAGATTTGTGGATGTCGCGGAGTTGTGAAACGTGTGCGTGATTGTATTCCCCCCCTTCTTCTTCAGAATCTGCAATATATTTGTGTTTATTTGTGAAAAATCGATCCCAATAATCGCGATATGCTCTTACTTTCTGTTTTATAATGTATTAGCCAAAGAACCTTTGCAATGTGCGTAGATTGAATTTTTTTATTGGTAGAATTAAAATATTTCATCAAATTTCATGACAGAGTATAAATATTCAGTAAACGAAGGATATTAATTTGAATGAAACAAATAATGAGAGAAAGAGAGAGAGAATTCATTACAATGAAAAGATTGTTTATTCCAAACCATGTCAAGTTAAAAATTTATTTGAAGGTCTCCAAACCAAAATGATAGCCTTATAATTGTACTCTAATTCTCAATAATTTGACCTTATTTTCAGCATTTTTTTTTTTTGTTTTGTTTTGAAAGAAGCAAATAATAATAATTCATTGCAGTGGCAAAATTGTTTAGTCCAAATATGTCAAGATGAAATGATTTGAAGGACTCAAGACAAATATGATCGCTTCTTAATTGTCCTCAAATTTTTAATAATTTGAACTTGTTTTCTGTCATTTTTTCAAAAAAAAATTCTTGATTTCTTATAAATTAAAGTAATGTATCAGTCGATAAGCATTAAAAAATATTTTATGGGAGTTTTAAGTTCAATCCGGTAAGAGTTTACGAGAAATGTTTTATTGTACTAATACATTTTTGAACATTAAGTTCGTTACTGATAAAAGCAGACACATAAGTGACACAAATATATAGTAACACTATATATATATAGTGTGTGCTTAGATGTACGTATACGCTAAAAAGCTATAGTTTCAATATTTGTTCTAAAATATGTGTGTGTGTATTTCATTTGAATGCATTTTAATTTTTCTGTTTATATAACCATATAGTGTTAGAAATAGTTATAGCGTTACAAAAACATGTTCTTTTGAGGATAATATTGAAGTCTTGGTTACTTTTTTTATTCAATTTAAATATTGTTTTAGAAACTATTAATGTTTTTATGAAATGGAGAGAGAGAGATAAACAGAAGTCTAAAATGTATTGACTTTTTTTTTTTTTGCATGTGATCACAAATGCGGATATACTTGTTTTTTCAAAGCTTTCGTAATTTAGAAGAAGAAGCAAAAATGTTCGGTAAAAAGCAACCATTATTTCCATAATTATTTAAAGTGAAGCATAAATAATTAATCATAGGTTTGGCGTGCGAGCTGTGTTTTAAGAAAATTAAATTTTTGATTGGTTATACATCATAGCAATTCAGAAGGAAAATTGTGATAGCACATCAAAATATTATTATTATTATTGAATATCTATATATTTTTGTTTCCAATTTTCTGCTGTCATGATTTAGTATGTAATACACTATAATGAAATTTACTTTCGAATATCTTTAAAATGTTTTTCTTCTTCTTTCAGTGTTATAAAATATCTCAGGATTCTTATCTGTGTATGTAAAAAAAACCAATCAACCAAATCAGAAATTTGGCAATTATACCATATAATATTCATATATATATTTATATTAAATCTCATGTTTCTTATATAATTTTAAAGGAACTTTAAAAAGTTCTAAACAAGTATAAACAAATATAAATTGATCACGTATTCAAAATAACGGAAATCAATATTTTACTCCGCGCAGGATTTTTTTTTATTGAGAAAAATGAAGTTAAAGCTAAATTGAATTTGAAAAATAATAAATAACAACAACAACAAAAAGAATTAGTTAAACAAGGTGTAATGTTTTCTCCATAACTCTGGAACTTTTGATAGTATCGTTAAACTGTTGGCATCGAAATTTTCAGAAAAGATGGGGCTTTAATGTAATTTTTTTGTTTTAAAAAAAAATCGAAAATTTTGAAAGGCCATGAGACTTCCTTAAAGAGGTAAATTTTTATATGCTTGTAACATTCTATATTGAAAAATAATGTGCTCGGTATTAGATATTCTTTCTGGCTTCTACATGTCTCATTGTCTTTAAAAATCTTCCATTTTAGATATTGATACGATATGCAAAAATTCCATGTCGTCCAGTTATATTACTTTTATATACAAAGCATGGTATCTTGTTATGTTTTATGTGTACTTTTTTTTAAAAAAAAGTATGGAATGTAAAACTAGAAAAGAAGACTTCCACCCCCTCACCCTTCGATTCTAGAAATGTGCCTTTGATCGATCTTAAAGTACCCTGGGGAAATACTGACCAATCTGAGACTGAAACCCATGCGAATAAAATACGAACCAAGAGAAAAAAAAAAAAGTAAGGCACTCTAAAGTGCTCTTGAAGTTGAAACTTTTGACGACCATTTTTAAGAGGAACAAAATCTGGTATAAATAAATATAGATGGCAACCCTACTCCTACCCTCTGCCCCCCTGACGCATTTTTATGGAACTGTATCTTCCTACTGATTTTAGCCGTAGGGCATTGTTTGGGAATGTGGTTACAGTTATATTAGAATAGAACCAATGATACTTATGCTTTCCTCTTTTTTTTTTTCACATGCTGGCTTACTAAGAGTCTTGTTCTTTCTCCTAAATGCATTGTCTGCTGTTTTTATGGGGTTTTTCGAGAAGAAATAAAACGGTGTTTTAGGGTATTGTTCGCTTAACGTTATTTTATGATATGAGAATTGAGATATTGGGTAGATGTCTTTAGGGGGGAAAGTTTGAAGTGAAAATGATTCAAAATGAATATCAAATTTTTGGCGTATGAAAGGAGGAAAAAACGATTCGTTTAAAAAGTAATAAAATGTTGCAATTTCCTCTATTAACGATGTTAATATTGAAAAATCATGAATATATGTGCTTTTACGTTTTATTTTGCAAAAATTAAGGTGCCTGACCGTAATTCAATGCAGTTTGGGATTAAACATTATAAAGCGTATTATTATTATTATTTAAATTTAGGCATAATTGTTTTATTTCACGAAAGCTTATAAATATTATAAAACAGCTTGTGCGGTTGGGCTATTCGTGATTTTCCTTTCTCGTTGACACTTTATATCTGTTTGAATTTCATAAAATTACAATTTTTTTCCAACCATAATAAAAACGTAATTAGGGAAATTAGATGATGACGGAAGAGCAGTCAATATAGATAGAGTGTGACGACTTACTGACAGAAATTTGTAATTTGGATTGAAACTCTTTTATTAGTTTCGTAGATTAAAATAGATTTTATAGTTAAAGTATATTAAAATAAGAGTCTGCTGTTTGTAAGAAGGGATTCAGCCATACGAGGGAATTCGTAAACTAAGAATTTATTTGTTGATACTTAGTTTAAAACAGACAATTATCGAGAGAGAGCAACTTTAGCTATTCCACAGTGATGATGAATAAAGCGTTTCTGCTTTATTTTTCTTCTTGTGTGTCTTCAGTTTTTCGTGAATTTCTATGTTTTAATAGGTTCTAATAAACGAAGGCTTATATTCTAAAGCTCATAAATTCTTAAGTTCTAAAAAACGAAAGCTTCGCAGAAAAATTTAATATTCATAGTTGTTGTATTGCCATTCAAAATAATTATTGTTAAGTTACTCGATTTTTAGCTGCATGAAAAGACATTGCTTAAAAACTTTTTGAATATAATATGTGCCGTTTTCGAGATATGTGGCAATACAGCATTTCATGTTAACATAAAGGACAAAAAATTATTTCGAATGAATATTCATTTTTAACATGTTTTAAAAAGTTTTATTAACTATGATTATGCCATGAAACCTTTTAGACTTAATATTGTTCATTTCTACTGTATCCATCGTGAAGATTTTCTGTTCAAAAACTTCTCCAATATCTAAATATTGATACATTTCTTTCTTTTGATTTTGGGTCTATACTGTTTGAATATCTCGAATTTAGTTGCTTTTATGTGTTTAGTTATTTCAAAAACACACATGAACAACAAAATTAGTACACTTTGGTATTAAAAAAAATGGAGAAAACTGGTATTCTTATTGAATAATTGTTTTAGCGACAGGAAATTTTTATACTTTTGTTTAAGTACAATATAGGTGACATACATGTATTCTTTGTCGCATTTTGGACTAAAATTACAAAGAATTTTTTTTATAATTTTTATTTTTCTGACACTTGTTTGTAGACTTCTTAAAAAAATTCGAATGTCCTAACGTACAAATAATTTCCATATCAATATTCGAAAACCTTTATTTCTTATTATAACATTTATTTGTTTATTTCATAAATAAAATTCACTGAGAAAATTTTGCGTAATGTAGTTTACAGAATACCAGATTAAAATGTAATGAAAACATAACTCTGCTCGATTGTAAGAATTAAAAATTTATGAATCTAAATATCAATTCTTCTCTTTGAACTTTCAGAAAGGAAATGGGGGCAGTATGGTACCTTTGCATCTGATTGTTGAGAAAGTTCTTTTCCCTTTGCCTAAACCGTTCGATCAAGATGTGGTCCCTTTTCTCCCTCACGGCATTATCGGAAGACCATGCGGTTGTGTACCAGTTATTCTGCCGTCGTTTGTTTAGACCCTATTCCCATTCGACCTGTTACAATGTAACCAGAGTAGGACCTGTCTTCAGTTTCGCCAGAGTCCCTCTCCTTGGCTCCCTAAAATTGATCTTAGTGGAGTAAGAAAAGAAAAAGACGAGGGGAAAGGGGGAGAAATCTGGAATTGTATTTCTTATGCTATTGGAGAGGTTTGGATTTCTTTCTTGGAAAAAAAAAAAAGTTACTTTTTTTGTACGTTTTTTTTGGTTCCATCAGTGTCCCCCCCCCCCTTACCTTCTGTTTTTATCAATGCTGCATACATTCTGATGGGAATTAGAGAAATTTAAAGTGTTTTATTTTTGATGATTTTTTTTACAAACGTTTTCAATCATATGGATTCTTTTTGAAAAATATTTATCTTAATTTTTTTTCTGATTATCTTTTATTCGCTGTGAAATTTTTTTTTAACGTTAAAAAGTGAATTTTCTCTCACAACTTTTCCTAAGCTATTTATTTTGTATTTTTATCTCTCAAACGGAGAAACTATATTTAAAAAAGAAAGTTTCTTTTCTTGCAGCTTAGCAAGAGGAATAAACACGTGTAATTTGAGATTTGGAAATCAACTGAAAAGTCTTGCATCTAATTCTAAGTGTTGGCATAACTCGACGATAGTATTGCTTTGTGCTTATTGTTAACGTCTTTTAAAATTTGCACATCTCTTCATGTGTGATGCATTTTTGTATGTTTAACAATTTAAAATTGGTTGCTTGGTTTTAATATCGACAAGTATGGCCTTTATAAAATATTTTGAATCGCTCATCAACACATGTAGTTTCGTATCTATAAATCCTTTAAAAATAAATAAGAATCAAAGAAGGATATTTTTACCCATTGGAAAATAAACTAGTTAATTATCTTAATTCAAAAATGGAGGAGAAAATGGCGATTCAAAGTAATATATTAAATTTTTGCTTCATATATATAATTTTATATTCTTAAAAATTGTATTCATTATTGCTTAAAATGTAGAAGCTTTCAAAAAATTTAAAGCTTACGATGATTGAATACCGATAATATTTGAAATTCTATAATCTCCCTAAAGCTATAAGAAATTATTTCAAAGAAAGCATTTTATATGAAGATACTTACACACATTTGATACGATCAGATGCCTTGTTTTACATTAAAATTAATTTTTAAATATTTTTTAATGTGATTTGTATTAAATTGAATACACCCGTGCTATATTCGAAATGAACAATGTTTTTTGTTGTTGTTGTTGAAAATCCTCTCAGAATTTTTGTATTTGCACAATGATACTTTTTTTTTTTTTTAATTTTCATTTTTTCATACTTTATCTCTCCCTGATTTAATTTAAAATTTAAGTATCAGACTTGTTTTATAAGTACCATTAATTTGATTTTTATCATTTTTTATTCGAGTATTTCGGATATTATTTTTTGCGAACACAAAAAAAGTGAGAAAGAAAGGACGAGCATTCAAAAAATATCTAGAAAAAAAAAAAATGGTTGAGCCGTTTTTCAAAAATTTTTTATCATTAAATTTTTTTCAGAAGGATATTTTTTTTTTCCATACTTAAATCTGCAACACATCCGTGCAATCTGCAACAAATTATCATGCGCCTATGATGATTATGTATTTTAAGAATGAACGATAACAAAAGATTTAATTCCAAAAGTTCTACCATTATTGTACTACACCCGACCAGAAAACCTCATACAATAGACATTTTTAGAGTGACTTTTCTGCCATGCTGAACCAGAATAGGAATTCATGCTCACGTAGGCATACAAGTACGCGAATCATCATGCATGCTAGGGCTCTCTCATCATGTTCTCTGTAGAATCTCCTTCTCCTGTGAGAATCTCTAGCATTAGGTAGAAACGCATGCTACCACATGCAAGCATGCACCTGTAAAACTTGAAGAAGCACCCCATCCAATCAGCGGAGAGAAGAGAGGGGTCTCCAAGAGACCAAGGGGTGTAGAGGAGAGAAGGGTTGTCGCTCGGCGCTGAGAGGCCGAAGCCACTTGAAAAAGTTTTGGAAAATTTCAAGTCCTTCTCTTTGGCGATATTGATCGTTAGTTTTGGGGAATAGTTGGTTAGAAAGGAGGAGCGAGAGGAAAGGGAAGGGTTTCCATGTTTGGCAATCTTTCTTCTCGCCAAGCATGTCTTTTTTAAAGAAGAGTGATCGTCTTTTTCTCATGTAATGAATGCAATTAGTTGTAATACAACAAAAGAGCTGGGATATATAGAGACATGTTTTTAAAGGGATTTTTCTCAGAGGTTTGTTTGGCGTTGGTAATCTTTAATAAATGTTGAAAAGGAGCAGTGGGGTTCAATTTGAGTAGCGTTTTCTCTTTTTGAATGTCGCGTGGTTGACTACGGATTGTTATTTTTCCATTTGTAGAGGAAGTAGATTAAGTAAATGAAAAACGTTTGGAAAGGGAGAGAATTTATTTGACCGCATATAATAGGAATAAAAAGATTGTAAATGTTTTAATTTCAATTACATGTAGAGAGGAAGGTGTTTTAAGAAATTATTTATTAAGTTTGAATTAAAGATGTTACATTATGTAAATTGTTATAAAGAATTAATATTTAAAGTACTTTATATATTTTTTTCTCTCTCTTTCATATCCATTATACGAATTAATATGTATTTGTATGTAATACAAAATAGAACGGCTTCCAGCTTCAGAAACTCTTTTTTTTTTTTTTTTTTTTTTTTAATTTTTATCCTAGCTAAATTAATTTCATTATGAATAGATACAGTTTTATTATCATTAAATTTAGGTAAAATGTAACTTGTTTTCGCAGTATTTTTGTATTTCTTAAATATATATATATATCAACTTTAATAAAGCTGTTACTTGTTACTCTTTTAATGCGTTTTCAATAGAAGCTAATGTAATCTTTTTCTTATATATGAATTTAATTCCATTGCTGTAATAGTTAGGAATGTTATGTATCCAATATTTTCAGCGTCGTTTTTGAGGTAATACGCATTTTCATTGCTTATTTGTTCGCATGAACTATTATATATTCACTCTAGGAAAAATAATTTTAAGCTTCGATTTTCTGAGACTTTTAAAATGGTTCTTCTGTCGTCATGCAAAACGCAAACAGCAAAGTTTTTCTGTACAAGTTTCATTTTTGAAATTTTCAAAGTTTCGTAAATAAACTGGGGATAAAGATTTATATAGGAAATTGATCTTTTTACTTACAGCGTAGATGACATCATTACAAAAAGAAAATTCCCTCGAACAACTGGAACTTCTCTTTACGCTGTAAAGGTTGTTTCCCCTCGCATATGGCAGTGTAGTGCGAAAGCCAACTTATCGAGCAAATACTGAAGGTCTCTCTCTGTCGAATTAAGACAAACTTATAATAAAGTGTGAAGAGGAATGTTATATTTCCGAATAATATCTCGATTTTTTGTTGTTGTTATTTTAAAAGATTTTTCGAAATTTAAAACTTAGAAAATATAACTACAGTTTATTATTATTTTTTAAGTTAAATTTTTGGAATCTGGTTTTGTGACATTTTGCGGGTAATTAAAATTGCTTAAAATGTTGCTATTTTTAAAACGAATCCCTGTTTATATATATATATATATATATATATATATATATAATAAATTATTATTTAATATATATTTTTGTGATTTGTGCAGAATTATTCTTTCCTTTTCTTTTTTTTAGAAAAATTATTTTCCGTTGAAGTATTGAGAGCGCAAATTTTTTAACGGTTTATGAATAACATTTCTATTGTAGGAGAGGGGCGATTAGATATTTTACTATGAATACATCTAGCTTTTAGAACGTATATTTCCATGCGCGAATTAAAAATGCATAATAGAAATTCAGTTTGAGAATTTTTTTTTCTCGTAATAAAATTATTGTGACTATTTCATTTGTATGAAAGGGAGTTTGTTTTAAACACTGAAAGTTATAATACATTTTAGTTCCATTTCATTCGAGTTTTGACGAATGAAATGGAACTAAAATGAATGAAATTCTTTTGATTTCAAATTTTCTACATTGAAATGGAATGAATGAAATTCTTTTGATTTCAAATTTTCTACATTGAAATGGAATGAATGAAATTCTTATTTGTCAATCAGAGTAAATTTTCAGAATTTCACGTTTTTCGATCTGCAGTTTCCTAAATATGTTAGTTCAACATGTATTTCAGAAATGAATTTTTAAAAATTCGTTGAATGCTTTTGAAAAACGAATCGACTCGTAGCACGTTTGAAACTACGATGCATATATCCATTCATCATACTTCATGTTTGCATTGTATTGTTTCATATCGGTTTAGTATCTAAATGTTGTGGGAGAACAATTTTAATTACTTTATTAGTTATTTTGGTAGCAATAAATTTTTCTGCGAAATGCTATTTTAACGGTATTGATGTAACAGGTTCTCTCACGTATTTCACTTTAACTAATCTCTGGGAATGCTTTACTAAGATATTTGATCGATGAACTTCTCTTTGTGAAAAAACCGTAATAAATGTAAATGAGCCTTAGTGTGTAAAAAAAGTGTTAAAAATAGGAGAAGGAGATAGAGGAATTAGATCGATTGATAGAAATGTTGTATTGGTTCGAGCAAATGGGAGGCGATGTATTAAATGTGTATATCTGAGTCGGTTCGTATGACTGAATCAGCTGCCCTTGTTTCAAATGTACCATTTAGATTTATCAAGAGAATTCTTAATTGTTACATATTTTTAAGGGCGTGATAGATAGTTAACTGCTCCATGTTTTCTTTTGATATTGATTAATGAAAGCTTGAATAAAGGGCATGGAGATTTTTGACTGATTATTATTACGTAATAATTTCTCTTTTAATCGTAATTAGGACAATTTGTCCCATTGCTAACATTTTATAATAAATTTTGCTTATTAGCACTTACGTCTGAGGATGGGATCAATTGAGTAACTTGTTCTCTTGTACCTGTACTCTTCAACCTGCTCTTCATTCAGGGAATCTAAAGAGCGGGTGAACTATATAACAGGTTAAGGAACAGTTCCTTTTCCTTAAAAATAAACAGGAACAGCAAGAACAGTTCATTTAAATACAGAAATTCTCACGTGTACTTACTTATTCATTTATGAATCAAAAGCAGATTAAGAAATATTTTTGGACTGTATTCATTTTAAAAACTATTTTATAGTTCAGGAACAGTATTGCATTGCATTTATAATAAATGTAGAAACCAATTTCTTTCTTTATATTTGGTTTCTTCTTTTCAGTGTTTGTTATTAGCGGATTAATTATCTCCTATAAGAACTTCATTTCATCTGTGAAAGAAGCATTTTTAGGTTTTTGGGTTATTTTACATTCATCGACTTGATTTAAAATGCTTCCTTTTTTTTTAAAAAAATATAAACATTTATTAGCTTGATGGGAAATCTAATATTTATCTATATCTTTTTTTGTGATGATATATAAATGTTTGGCATTACTACTCGTGCGTAGTGAAATAAATGTTTTTTTTTTTTATTATTATTAATTTTAAATGCTCAATATCGTTTATTTTTCAATATAATACTTACACCTGAAAAACCATTAAGATCCCTGAGTTGCATTTTCTGTAAACGTGTTCTATTTTTTCGTAATGAATTATAAACAGATTTTTATATGGGAGCTTTAGATCTTTGGACTGGAGTCCCCATCCCTGTACCCGCGGACAAAATTACGCCCATTCATGGATTTAACGTGTGTCCACTGATGTAGGCGATAAAAATTTTATTTAAGTTTTTATTAAAATGTTATATAATTTTTAAGTTAGTAAAAAAAAGAAGAATTATAAGCGGGATTTCTTGTTTGGGGGGGGGGGCTAGATTTGCGTATAGTTATATGTTATTAATTTTTACCAGACTAACAAGATGTACCGGTTTGAATGGAATTGTCCCATTTTGTAGGCCCGATCAGCTTGTTATTTTGTCCTGTTTATCTGTTAAAAATCAAGCTGCATATAAATTAAGCAGAAGTATTATCATACTCGCTTAGTTAGGAAGTAATGGTCTATGTAATTCAATGCTAAAAATCATTTTGAACTTAAGAATTACGTTTTTTTATGAAAAATTCTTTTACTAGTGAATACTGTAAGCCAAATATTTAATAAAATTTTGTCTGTATTATTTAGTAATTATTTATTTTAAATAAGAATACAGTCAATAATTTTGATATCTTAAACAGACGCACGCACCCCCCCCATATATATATATATATATATATATATATATTGAATGCTCTTCTGTGTATAAAAATATTAGGGAACTATCAATAATGTAAACCCTTAAATTTACTTCGAAAAATAAATACGTCCGCCGCTCCACCGTATTCTAAAATGTGCTCTAAGGTACAAGAAGAAAGGGATCAATGCTTTAGGACTTACAAGTAATGTTTAGAGTTTATAGAACTGAGAATGGAATGTGTGTGTGTGAATTCTTTTGTGGGGGATGTTCAATTTTAAAAAAAACACAACCGTAATTTTTAAAATTGGAGAATAAAGCTTAACAGCATTGCTGAAATGAAGGTTAGTATTGGAATACTTTTCGAAAAAAGAGTGATTTTTTTTAAAAAAATGTTACTCACTTTAGCCTGTACTCGTAATTGTTTAGTATAATTGAAAGTTGTCAATTGTTTAAAGATGTGTACGGATATAAGTATAAAACTTTTCATTTTTATTTTACTGCAAAAAATAACCCCTGTTCTACGTACAGTGTTTTCGTAAAAGGTAGAACTACTTTTCCCTCCCCTCTCTCTTTCATATACTCCTGTGACCCCTTTGTGTTATTAAACAGCGAAACCAAACCTAAACTAGACATGCATGCATTCAAGCACCTTAGATGTACCATGCCATGTATCCTTTAAGTGCTTCAGTCCCAGGGCTTGAATCAAGGTCCTTGCTTAGTTACCATCCTTGGCGATTGAATGCAAACTGCGGCAACCCGAACACTCGAGGGATGGGAAGACAGAACAGATCCCTGCGAAGAGAGATCTTTACAAAAGACTCGCAACTGCAAGCAATCAATTAGACTCGGTCCGCCCTTAATGAGAACGACTTATAATGAGATGTTAAATGAGGTCTTCCGACCCCCTTGTCTCCACCAATCAGAAAGCAGCCCTAAACCCCCCTTCTCAACCTTGTTTTAATGAATTTCATTGTGGCATTTCGATCCCCCCTTTTGCTTGCCCTCCTACCTCTCCCTCTCTAACTCTTGAGAAACAAGCGAGGTGTGTTTTGCTCTGAAGAGAGGGTTTTGTTTCATTATAAACTTCCCCTCGTATTTTTTTTTTACAGAAGGGGAGGTTAAAATCCTTAAACGGGGTGACGGAAGGGGGGGTTGCTGTAGAATTTAAGGAGCAATGTGAAGGTTTAAGGGCAAGTCTTTTATAATTCAAAGGAAGTATATTTTTTATTGTTGTATTTTTATCATTATTATTGTGGTGGATGGTTTGTTTGTCATCATACTTGATCCTTTCAATTTTAATTTTCTTGTTGGTTTTTCGAAATGGAGACTTGGCCTTTTTATAAATTAAAAAAAATCAACCGCTTTGTTTTTAGAATTTGATTTTTAAATTTTTTTTTTCTTCATCCGTGTTTTTAATTCTCGGCGTATTACCGCAAGTAAGTTTTTACTCAGAAATGAGAAGAGAGGAAAAAAATAGGAGGGAAAAGAGGGGGGGGGCATGGAAGGATGAGATTTCTTCCGTGATTTAATGAAACATTTAATTAACATTCCCTCCCCCCAATATTTTTTTTCTTTCTCCTTCTCTTTCTTTAAGAATTGCTTAAGGTAAGGAAATATTTTTTAATGAACGATATTCACAAAAAGTGTTTCGCTTTTTGAACGAAACTCCTAAATATTTTTTTCTCGCTCTGTGTTGTATGTATTCATATATTGCAGCGATTTGAGGTTCATCTTGTTCTATTTCTTTTTTTCCCTTGCCAATGCGTACGACCACAATATTTTTTTGTCGTGTAATTTTTTTTTTTTTTTTGTTGGGAAAAAAATCACGACGGCATTCTTTTAAACGCTTGTTTTTTTTCCACTTCTCTTCTTTAAGGTTGCGTCAAAGAAATTAAGATTATAATAATGAGTATTAATTTAATGAGCTTTTCTTTTTTATTCATTAAAAAAAGACTGGAAGAAGAAAAAAACACCATTCTGTATTTTAGAAATTTTTTTTTCCTCCTTTCTTCATCAGTGTCTACGTCCTGTTAAAGAAATTAAGATTTAAGCTACGGTATTTTATGCATCATAATAAGGATTAATCAACCTAAAGAGATCGCTGCGATTTTTCACTGTAAAGTGGGATAATCACATTACGATGGCAAATAATGCTACAGAGATTTATTGTGTGTTCTGTTTAAAATGCTATTGTCTCATCATTTCCTTTTATTTTATTCTCAAACTGTAAATATTGAAAAAAAATTTCATTCACTTTTTGTGTATGTGTGTGATTTCTTTGACTTATTGTTTTAAAGTATTTCATTATTGTAATATTTTTATATAGTTCTTAAAAATCATTTTATGTGAATTTTAAGGTGAGAATGTTTTGCTTTTGAATGTGTGTTAAGTTATATTTTTAATTATGTAAAAATTCATTTAAATTGGGAGAGCTCAGAATTATATTTTAATTTAGTTTTAGTTTTATTGGAGTTTTTGGTTAGAACACTTCTTTTTCTCATCGTAGACGTTATTTTTTCTGTGCATCTATTTTCTTCACAACTACACTAGTCATAATTGGTGCTGCGACCACTTACAATAGAATACATTTGCAATGTACGTTTTGTATTTAAATTTCATGATTCGTTTTTCTCGTATGTTACATTTTTAGATTTGATAGAAGCTTTTTTTTAATATATTAATAAGTTTGAAAAAAATTCTAACTTATGTAACGAGTTCCCTGAATGTGTTTCAATTGAACAACTGTTAGCTTTTGTCCAAATTAAGTCCTTTATCTCATGCAGTCTCTCTTCTATCGATTATTTTATGATCGATGACAATAATGACGACTGAAGGAACTCGAGTAGCTACTCTGAAATTCGATTAACGTATGATCTAGGATCAGGTGTGGGGGTCAGCTCCCGATAATGAGATTGCGGTCAGCAACAAACTGTTAAAGCCACACTAAAAACAACAACAAAAATAAAAATATTTTTTCCCTCATGTATCTAACTTGTTCATTGATTGTTGAGAATGAAGTAGCAATCTTTGATTCTCTATATTATTTTGCAGCTTTTCTGGACGGCGTAGGGTGTTGTAGAAATAGTTCTGTGAAAATCAGGTGTAGAATCTGTGTGTATGTATTTTTTAAATAACTAAATACAAAATACCATTGAAGAATTCTATTCATGCACAATATCTTTTACTTTTTGCGATTTAAAATTTGTATAACGATTCATCCAAAATTGTTACCGTAACTCGAATGCATGTTCCATTCAGAACATAATGTTGTTTATTTTAAGTACAGACTTATTTCCCAATCCGAAATTTATTAAATGATTAACTCCTAAGGAAAAATCACTTGTATAAACCACTTAAAATTATAAAATAACACTAGTGAACTCATGGTAAAAATATTGTTATCGTAATATTCGAATGGAATGGCCATTCAGAACATAATGTTGTCTATTTTAAGAACAGACTAATTTGTTAATTTGCGTTTCTTTAATAATTAACTCCCAGAAAGGAAAAAGAGTGGAAGGAAAAAAAAAAAACCTCCTTAAAAGGCGCCACAAATTAAGAGACCAAAGCTTAATAAAATAAGATTTTATCCATTGGCTTATCTTAAAAGCTTAGCTGAGGTAAACAAGCAAGAAATCATGGATTATAATAGCCTTCAAGCTCACCCTAAAGCAAAAGTATCTCAGTCCCTTTTACCATAAAGCGGATGAGTAAGATGATACCAATATTTGTACCATGATTGTCTTTATTCGTCCAGGTCATTACCCAAAGATTGCCATGTCCATTATACGTGGCCACTAACATTAGTATCCTCTTGCACGTTTGATATAAGCGTGCAACAGGAGATGGTAGCGCCAGTAAAACAACCGATAGCTTAGCGACTAGATAACTGATAGCAGGAAGCAGTTAGAGATAAAGGTATATTGCTAGACATTTTGTTGTGGCTCAGTTGTTTTTACACCAAGTTCATGGGTGCATTAACCATTCTCTGTATTTTTATATTTCTTTATCTTCCCATGTAGTTTACCTATTTTATATTCTGTACTGTGAAGTGAAACATTATTGCATAAAGATGATAATATAAGAAGGAGATATATTTTTGAATATTCCCTCTAATTTCCTTATCTCCCATTGTTATTTTTAAACAGAAGGTTATGTTTGATATTCAGTGCACAAAAACTGATTTTAGCATTTGAAACTTGCCAAAACACCCTCAGTCGAGTCGTTCCTAATATGGTACGTATTCATTTCCTTTTATGTAATTTGAGAGTTCAAAAGACTCTTTTAAATAAATGAGTCTTTAAAATCAGAGTTAGACTTGTAAAATGCCTAAATAATTTAACGGTTCCTCCTTTTTGTTTAATATACGAGAAAATGTTACTGAGGATATATCGACATGGTTTTAACTTGTATGTAAAATCATAATAAATTGTAGTTATAACTAATAAAAAATCAAAATCAAAATATTCGCTCTATTAAATTGAAAATACTACGTAAGTAATTGAAACGATTAGCAAAAAAAAAAAAAAAAAAAAAATTTAAAATATATAAAGTGCTATAAAGTAAGAAAGTCGTAAAATTATTTAAATGAATTAGTAATTCATGAATGGGTATGTATAAAATAAATTCATGATTACGTATTAAGCTTGATAATTTCAAACAATTTAAAAAATTACAACCTAGTTAAATAAACATAACTTTATCACAAGAAATATATAAGGTATATCCCAAAAGAAAATAATTTTAAAAATTCACTAACAGAGATAATGTACTTTAAAATACTGTCCCAGATTTAGTACTGAGAATAATGTGTTTAACCTAATTCCACGGATCCAACCATCACAGCTTCAATTATTACATTATCAAAAATGGTATAAACCAAGAATAAGCAAAAATCCATAAACCGAATAGTAAGGAAAATTAAAAAAAGAAAAGAAAAATACTAAGCCAACAATTACATTTAAACAATTTATTAAAAATATAATCTATATTTATTTATACACATTAAAAATTTCCCCCTCTCCAAAAATCTGTTTCTATTATAGTTATCCAAATATATTTTACAAATCCATATCTCTCTTCAGTAAAATATCAAAATTTGATATCGAAATATAAATTAAAATTTCTTATTTAAAATTATTTCTTATTAAATTAAATAAAAAAAAATGAAATTAAAAGAAAAACTTGCTCGCGTTTTTACTTAAAGATTACATAGCACTGATCATTCCAAGTTTCACTTCCGTTCCATTTGGTTATTGTATACCTTTTCTAATTGAACCATGACTTTGTTCACAAACTACTTATTAGTGGCCCAATTTCAGCAAAACAAACATGCAAATGGTCCTGGAAAATGGAAGTACTTAATTATACTCGCTTCTTAACAATGCTTCGCTTGAGCTGCTGAACGTCATTCGTCAATGCATCATTTGCCTACTGCTTATAAAAATGAAGACTATTTACGGAAACACCAATCAAAAACTTTTAAGGTTGTCCATCTGAAGGGCACCCGTAGCGGCATCGCTCAAAGACCTCACCAAAGTGTCTAATTCGAAATGATTACTATCATTATTATTTTTAGTATTATCATCAAAAGCCTTAACTTGTTTGAAACGCTAATCTGGTGCGAGGCTAACATAAAAGCGCACGATCGGTTGCGTTGAGTGGAAGCTTCAATTTGAGCGAGTGCGTCGATTACACACGTACAATTTGTTTTTATGTTGCCTTCGGTTGAGATCTGCTTTGCGATGCATCGTTTGTAACGCCTCGTTTGGGCTGCCGTCACCGTGAAAAATCTCTCTCTGCTTTCTGAAGACTTCCTTTATAAACTAGCATTAGGGAACAGCCCAAGTGACACCCACATCTATAATTTTCCCATTTTGAGTTTTTACTCGTTCCTGTATCCAGAAGTAAAAAAAGAAAAGTAATAAATGATGACGAGTAAATGGACAGTTGGGAAAGAGACGATTGAATCTTCCTGTATATAAAGGATGAAAACTGGTCGCTTTAAGAGGTGGTCATATAGCGTTGGCTCTAACACGTTTTCCCGTTCTGCCAAAATCTATGGTTTGAATTAAGATAACTTGTGTAGATTAGATTGATATTATTGAAGTGTAAAGAATAAGTTCGATGAATTATAATTACAAATAACAAAGAATTTAATATTGGAGTTCGAGAATTAGAAGGTAATGAAGATAGTGAGCTGAAATTATCAAGTGGAGTGATTAAAGCTTGCATTATTCCATTGTTTATTAACGTCGCGCTAACAACACATATACTATTGGACCTCGTCATTTTAAGCTTCGGTCAAGTGACAAGGATGCCATGGGAGTTGGGACCTCCTTCTTCAATTTTCTACACCATGCCAAGAAAGGATTTGGGACCATCACCCCCGCCACACGGCAAATTTTTAGTGACATCAAGGCTCGAACCCGGGACTCGTCGAAAACACGCCGGGTGACTACCGCGAGTCTGCGACCGTGACCACTAGGCTACTGCCACCATATTATCAAGCGGAGACCGGTATCAAACCTGCGTGGAGTAAAATGTTTGTGGAACTACAAAAGATTAAGATTTAACCTTCCGATAGTTTCAATTGGATGAGTAATTAATTAATATAACAAATGTTAGATCAGATACGTTTAGGCAAGTTATCCTCCCAGAGAGTAAAATAGGGAATAAATATTTAAAACTTGAATGAAAATAAATTTATCATCATCAATTTTGAATTTTCATTTCATTTGACTGGATAATTTTGCTATTCTCTTAATAAGTTTAGTAATGGGAGGAGAAAAAGTTATAATTTAGCGTTACAGTCTTTTAACGCGCATTTAATAAGACTTTTAAAGCTGTGAAAACGATACGAAGGAAGAAATTGTGAAATGGAGTTTCTTTAAAAAATATTAGCTGTAGTAAAAATGTTAGTAATATAAGAAAAAAAGGCATAAAGCAATGAATAGTAATGTTTTTTTAAGGAATATTTTGCTGTTGTATCCATAAATAGTGCAGAATATATATTTTAGATAGTTTCAACGAACGGCGACATTTGCCAGATCAGATGCCATAACGCGAGGAATATATTTTTGTTTGCTTATGATTGATTGGCGCACATTTATATCTCAAAATTAGCCATGTATCAATTTAATAATTTGTCACTTTTCATAAGGTATCATTTAGAATTATTTCAATTGTAAAATCATGGAATGTTAAAATTATGGCTTCCGAATTCACTCTAGAGCATTGCTGATTTTTGTGTTGTAACGGGTTCTCGCGCGTTTCATCTTCAACTAACCTTAAAGGCTTCTTTATTACGTTATTTAATTTGAACTTAGCTTTGTGAAAGAACCATGATTTATGAAAATCAGAATTGTTGTCTTTGGTATTGTAGGAAATAGGAAATAATCAGAAAGAGAGATTGCAGTTTTTGTTCTAATTAGCGAAAAGAGGAAGCAGCGATTGTGAATTGCCCACTATATTGATGGGAGAAAGTGTTTAGTTATCATCTGAAAGCTGAATATTTGACTGTGATCTAGATTAGCTGTTGGTAATTTAGGAATTTTCAGTTATAATCTTTTATTAAGGAAGCACATTAGCAAATGCTACTCATTCGTAATAACAGTTAATTTTTGGATCATTCTACGGATTCAACAAAATCCTGTCAAACTTTTTGATTGATTATTTATTGACTCATCATTTATTGAATCTCTGTGGCTCAGAAGCTAAATAACTAAGCAATTGCACTCCAGCGTTTCCTTATTGTGAGAAATAAATTTAATTTTAAAAAAACTATTAAAACCTTTAAAATGCATATATGGAAGCGTTAGTGATAGTAAAAAAATTCAAAAATTAATAGGATGCTTAGAGTAAATTGGTATTTGCCAACTTTTTTTTTGTCACTGCTTTGATACTATCCTTTGTCTATAAATATTTTCCCAGAAGCTTTGAGAAAGGAACCTATTCCTTTAATTCATTGCGAATTCTCTTACGTAGCTTTTTATCTTAGGGCATTAACAGTCTCTTAGGGATTGTCCAGACATCGGGATATTAAAAGAAAATCACGTCTTAAAAATGATTCGTCCCCCTCTCCCCCCATTGTACTATGAAGGGATGGAGTCGTAAAGCGGCTACGTGAAAAAATCAACAAGATACGAATAAATAGATTTTTATGACGGGAAAAGGATAGGATTTGGTTTCTTTCAATTGCTGTGATTATTTAGTGATGTGCAAAGAAATATAAAGTACCAATCATTAAGAACCTTGTCAGCATTACACATGAAACAACCATTTTATAGGGCTTTAAACATGCAGTACATATAAATGCCCCTGGAAAAATAAAGAGTTACGCACTTATACACGGACGAACTAGCAGCAGCGGATACATAAAGCAATAAAAAAATAATGTTCATTGTTACAAACAGAGACATCTTCAGACACCTGATCTTCCAAATGCAATATTAATTGAATTTTCACAACGAACCATTTATAATCGACAGTCAAAAACAACACTGGGTAATACTATATCGTTATGTTCCAAACCGAATCTCATTTGGCGTGTTATCTCTGCAGCATCTTTCGCGTGACAGAATCAGCTGTGACCAAAAACGCTAGCCCGTTTCATTACGATGCAGTGACAGTCACAAAATTGGCGATAAATGGCATACCTTTTGGCATGCATCAGTGCCTGCGCTACAGGTGGCGCAGCTCACCACTGTTGCCATCCTTCTCACTTTAAAAAGAGGTGTCCTCTGGAGCGAATCGCCCGAAAAAAAAAGTAGCAGCGAATGCTCACTTCACCTGACGTGGTGTGGTGATTTTTCAATACTGGCAGACAAAAATTGACACGCTCCAATACGTTCGTCAGGTGAAAGGGAATGTTGAGCTTACTGGGTTATTGGAGTTCGTGTGTTTTAAGATTTAAATGAATGAAATAATTAACGAATGAATAAAGATAACAATAAGATTGGTTTTTGGCATTATTTAATGTTTTGTAAGACTCAATGATCATTCGTAGCAGATATAGATTCTTGGATTTTTTTTTTTTTTTTTTTTTTTTTGTTCGGAAATTAGAAGACTCTTCTGCGGATATAAATTTTAGGTAGCAAGAATGAATAAAATTAAGGTTAAGATTCGTTTTCGTCATGTTTTTTAAGTTTTGTAAGATTCAATGCGGTCATTTCTTGCAGATATATATAGATTCTTGAGAATTCTTTGATGATTTTTGGATAAAAGAAGACTCTGTTCTTTCGGATATAAATTATTGGCTGCAAGAATTAATAAAGAGTTAGTTAGCAGGAAGAATGAAGAAATTAATAAAAGGAATGAAAGTTGGTTTTTTTTTTTTTTTTTTGTCATTACGTTTTATAAAATAAAACCTTAATGACAAATTTGAATTTTTGGAGATTCTTAGAGAATTTTTGGAAATTAAGAATTTCCTCTTGCGGATATAAATTCTTGATAGGAAGAATTAATTGGCTGAAAGAATGAATAAAATAATTGATTAATTTAACTTACGAAACTGAATTTTGACATTATTTAAGTTTTGTAAGGTTTGATTATCATTAATTGCAGATTTGCTTACTTAAGAATTCTAAGAAGATTTTTGGAAACTAGATTTTTTTTCTTTCGGATATAAACTCTTGTCATGAAGAATGAAGAGCAACTTTCTATTCTCAAACCTTGAATTTAAAACCAACTCTTTGTGTTTCTCTATTGCTAAATGTTTATCACAAAATTAGGGAAACTTCTTTTTTTTTTTTTTGCTGTAAATACAGTTATGTGCTTTTGAATTAGATAGATTGAATTTTCAAATTTTTCTTCCTAACTTTTCTTAGATGTAGAATAAATCGCATGTTTACTATGGCAGAATGGGAAAAAAAAAAAAAAAAAAAGGCTTCAGTACTGAATGAAAATTACAAAAACTGGTTTTTTTTGTGTGTGTTTATATATGTTTTGTTGGATATAAGCACAACTTACTTTATGTAGTTTGAAAATCATTTGGCTTAGTATGCGATTTAAAAAAAAATAGTTGATTATTTCCTAATATTATATAGTTCATTTGAGAAAACATTGGGCTAATTTCTTTAATTCTAAAAGCAATTAAATAGTATTTTCTTGGCAAAAAAAAAAAAAAAAAAAATCAAGTATCTCTTACAATTTTTTTTTTTTTAAATTATAAATCTTTTCATGCCGTAAAGTTAAATTTTAGTTAATGTATTTTCAACGCATTAAAGATATAAATTTAAGGAAAATTGAATTTTAGCTGTGAAAATATGTGTATAAATTATTAATCATTGTTACAATATGGTTATTGCAATGAATTAAAAAAATTCTGGCATTGTATCTCGCACATTACACTCTTTCATTATTTTTTTTTAAAGTTTATGTCCAACTTAAAAATGGTTATTTAGTATTCTGATGTAAAAAGCTTACATTTTTTTCAGCAGGAAGTATATAATCATATTGTAGAAAGATAAAACTTAAATTGATGTCGTTATCTCAAAACTTTTAAAGAATCGTCGATTATGGTCTCAAAAGTTTTAAATTTCTATTATATGCAAATTTTCTTTTTTAAATGGTCGATCTTTAAGCTGTATTAAGAGGCTTATTTTCTGATACATAAAAGGGGACCGCTTCCATAAATCTATCAGTGTGCGAATCATTTTGATTTATAACACTTATCGAAGTACGTTTTTTTTCCCTCCAACTGAACCACTTTATATACAAATCACTTGTCGCCCATTTCTTTTCTTTTCTAATTCTCCATCCCATTCTTTTTTATTCACGGGGACTGAATTGTACTTACCATTCAAAATTCGTGCTCCGTCAGCTTGATGTGACATTTGGTTTACCTCGACGTAATTCATTGATCGATCTGTTAAATGTACTTTGAAAGCTAGACAAAGAAGACAGTTTATCTTCATCTCGAAACTTGGCTCCAAACCCTCTGTTATCAGATTGGAAACGTTTCAGTAGCAATGGAAAGGAAACTGTCCTGTCAACTGGCATAGACTAGTTCAACTGCTGTTATGCGTTGAGGTTGTTGAATAATAGTGACTGCAATTCGAGAAATGAAAGAACAAATAAATACGTCAATTGACTTTAAATCAGGCCTGTTGAATTCATTTCATAAATTGAGTTTTTTTTTTTTTTTTTGGTAATGAAATGCATGGGGTTAATGACTCGAGACTAATAGTTAAATCGTGTTTAAATTATATTAAAATATAGCCATTAATAGTTACGCGGCTTGGAGCTCAAAAGAATACTACAGTACGATTTACATATAGTGAAAATGCCGGCGAAACGACTGTATATTAATGCGCGTAAGACCCCTCAAAAAAGTAATTTTTTTAATTCAGCGCACGCTAAAGTGTGTTTTTTAAAACAGGAAATCATGCAATAAAGAGGAAATAGGGGAGGAAAAAAAATTTTTTTTTGTTCACCTCGGCAAACTTAAAAAAAAAAAAAAAAATACGGATGTAAGAATTATTTTAAACTTAATAGGTAATCAACTAGTGTTGAATCTACAGTGAAAAGTTTTACTGCGTTTACATGGAATTTGTATCTAGTACATATATCTTGCCCACTCCCTCTTCGAACATGATATTTATTGTTGATGATCTTATACAATAAATAAATATCATCTAGTTTTTAAATTTTACTTTGAAAATCAACAGATATAATTATTTAAGGGTCAAATTAATGTTTTAAAATTTTTGTTACGTAAAATGGGATAATTTACTATTTGACAATTTTTTTATTAATATCAACTTATAGTAGTTATATCACTTTAAAATTAACATTGTAATTTATGTTCTGTTTGCAATTTAGTTGCAAATATTTTAGGTAAAAAAATTGGGAGCTAACGCCCACCAATTTCCTTGAAACGCTATTACAATTCTTTCATTTTTCCCGCTTGTCTAGGCCATTTTTAATTTTTTAGCGAATTTTTAAAAAATAATTTCGGGTACTTTAAAAGAACTTTATTGTTTCATAAAGTTTTTAAATTTTGAATAAATAAAATCTTAAAAGTATTAATGAAATGTAAAAAAAAATAATAATAAATAAATAAATAAAAACATTATTGGTTAATTTTGGAACATGTTGTATTATGTTTATCACAGAGGGAATGAAAATTTAATTAAAAATAATATACAAATGGTAAAAAAAAAAATTGAAATTGGAATTAAAAATTTCCTTTGCAATTTAGCTTCTTTATTGAATTCCACAATGACGGCTTTTGAGAGGTCAAGAAATGCTGGTGGAAATGTAGAACTCTGAGAGGTGACTATGTTCAGAAGTCCTTAGAGTAATAAATAAATATCAAGTTTCTAACTTGATTTTTTTTAGGTATAATTAAAACTTTATGATACCTCAGGATAATAATTAAAATATTATGATATTGCAGGTTACTACAATCTGCGGTCTCTTGAAACCAAACAAATTCACATTAATAGCTGTAATTCACTACATTATGCACACTTAATCTTCAGAATAAATTTTATCTGTATATCCCGGTTATTTCTTAGTAATAATTATACTTTATTATATCCCTTCGCATATATAATTATAATGATAATTTTGAAGCGTAAAAGATTTCTTTAAAATTAATCCATTTAATAATAAGCTAATAATGTGTTCGTTGTGCCCCCTTCACACGTTGCGTGAGATGCCCGCATTAAAAGATTACCACTTCCAGCGATCGAAGCTCTCATGTTACTTTTTCGCACTGCTTAACATTACCTGAAGTAGCGTATCCGTTTCGGGTATTGCAACTATATCCGTTTGCCTATCACATTACCTGTTCGCACATAAACCATGGACGCCTTTCCCCCACACAACCGTCCTCTCATGAATTAGGCCTAATGCACCAAGCGGATTACAAACCCTTCAAAAAAGAGAGAAACGCTCATACAAAAACGGGGAAGTGAAGTAGTCAGCGGGCTTTTAAAGATCACCAACAATACAAACATTCGGAAGAGTTGTATTAAAAAAAGGAAAACGTACCCCACCGCGCTAATGTAGGACAAAATAGAGAGAGCCAGATGGAGCCATTGAAGAAAGGGGCTTCAAGTACAATGAGAGAAGTTTTTGAATACGATGGATGTTCCTCGTGTAATTGCTTTCTAGTAGATACCACAAAAGCTTTTTTTTTTCTCTTCATTTCTCTCCATTGCTGGTTCTCCCTCCGTTATTTGACCTCTGCAACGGATGTGATTAGATCTCTACTGTGTTTTGGAGAAGCTTTGATGTCGACCAATTGCGTCATTTGTATTTGAAGAATATATCAATTAGTATTGATGTCTACTAAAACAGTTGTCAAGAAATGTTTTGTTTAATGTTCATGTAATATTAAGGTTGTCAGGATATATGCAGGGGGAAATTAAATACCGAATTTAAGTTTCCTTCTTTTTGTGAGCATATGTATTAAAATTATTAGTAGAGCTACTTTTATGCATAATAATGACGTCTTAATCATTTTATAGAACTATAAAAGTATTTTTTTTTAATCAAAAAGTTGCTTTTTTTTTCTTCTTTTAAGTTAAATATGGACATGAATTTTGGGATGTATTTGCATTTAGGTAACTTTTTTTTTTAAAAAAAAAAAGTATTATGTGAAACATTATACTAAATATTTTTCTCCTCATATATTAAACAATGCACAACGAATAGAGATACAACCTTTTAAATGAAAATACTATATATTTCCTTTGAAAAATTATAAAACTTTGTAATTTTAGAAATTTTAATTTTACAATTTTTCTCATATGAAACATTATATCTTAAATTTTGAATATTATTTAGGAACCCTGGGAGTCCCTAGAACTTTGACAGGGTTTCTGCATGAGACCACTATTTGCTTAATCCAAGCCCAAAAATTTTAGTAAAATTTTAATTTTTATAAAAGGTTGAATTCTTAAAGGCAGTTTGCTTTTAGAAATAAATATTTTATGGATAAAATAAAATCTTGAATTTCATAAAAGTCACGAGCTTCAAATACGTTAATTGAGACACATTAGGTCACATATTTGGCTCAGGTGAAGAATCGTTCACTTATTTGTCCCCTTATTTCACTATTTTTAAGGTATAAAGTAAAACTGACGCCACTCTTTTAAAGTTGAAAATTTGAGCACATTGTATTTTGAAAGATAATATTGTATACGTTCCTAATTTGCATAATAATTTAGTAGATAGTAGCACTAATCCCGATAAAAATGTAAAAATTAGTTTGGTCCAACATTTATCATATCTGCAAAAAACATTTCTTGAATATTACGCTTTTCAAAAAGAAAAATTATCTTAGATCCAAAATTCTACTCAAGACTGGGACACCTCTGAACTCCCAATAAAAGATAGAGAACAAATTGATACATCGACCGACACTCAATAGAAACTAAATTTTAATCAAGTTGATGTTATGCATTTTTGAATTGATATTAAAAAAGTTTATCCTGAAATTTTCAAAAGAACTGTGAAACATATAATGTCATATGTTTAAACCTATATATGGGGAAAATCTTTCTCTTGATTCAAAAACAAAGTACAGAAACATAGCGGATCCTGAAGATGACATTCGGTTGCAGATTTCAACAATTATTCCAGACGTAAAAGTACTTTGCAATAAAAAACAATCACAGTCAAGTTATTAAAAATATTTTCTTTTTATTAATTTGTTATAATTTAAAATATTGTTGCTTTTGATTATTATTCATAGAATATATTTTAGAACCCCCCCCCCCAAAAAAAAAAAAAAAAAAAAAAAAAAAAAACCTGTTAGCTATCATACCATTCTTTATCTTATCAAGACGTTTCTATTGTGATAAAATATAAATACAATAATAATTTTGTAAATTTGTGTAGGAAAGAGCTTTTGTATCCTATTTTTTCTTCTCTTTGATCAAGAGGTTCCTTCAAGAAAATAGCAAGCTCAAAGGGTTCCCCAACATTTAAAAGGTTGAATACCCCTGCCCTATGATATAACAGTTTTTTTTAAAGGTAATTTAATGCAAATATGTCTCAAAATCATGTCCATATTCAACTAAGAGGGAGAAAAACCTTTTTCTATAAAAATTATATAATTCTATAGAATGGGTAAAATAATAATTTTAAAAGATGTATTTCACACGAACAAGGAGTCTCAAATACGGTATTTTACTAATTTTTGCATATCTGGTACCTGCATATCTATTTAACAATCCTAAGAAACCATAAGGTTTTTAACTAGTAATTAAGTTTTGATAATTTGTTATTTTGATAAACATGTTTAACAATGGTGTATTATGAACCTTCAAATGAGAAATATATAGAAGTTATATTAATATTAATGACCGAAACCGACTTTCTCTCAGAAAATTAGATATTTATCTCTTTTGCATTCCGAGTTTTAATATCAAGCATTATATTTATGTTCTTCCTCAACAATTTTTTTTTAATTACTGTATATTTGCTTCAATTCCAAATTGGTTTTAAACTCATTTTTCTATAAGCTTCAGAAGTATTTAGTGATCATCACTAATAAAAAGAAAGTTTATTTATAATATATTCGTGGGATTCGTTGTTATTTTTGTTACTTCATTTAATAAACATAATTTTATTCTATTCTCTATTAATTCTATTTCTATCATCTATACTATGTTCATTTTTCTAGGCTGTTTATGCAAATATTCAGAGATATGAAGTGGACTGCATGCCCAACTTCGAGCTTTATGCTCTTGGATGCATTTGGGAAGAAATTGATCGGATTGAACTAAAAAGGAATATCGCCAACTGCCGCTGTAGCTTTTACTATGTAGATTCAACTATAAATACGACGACTTGGGACTTAGGATAATTTCTTGCTTTAAGTATTATTCAGTTGCAACTCGCATAACTTTTCTACTTTTGTTTAATTATTTTTTTCACTTGTCCATCAGAGCATTTGGTGAATTTTTCGTTCTAAATAACTTAACTATTGTAGTTCGTAGTATGTATTTTGCGAATACGGCAATATAATAAGATATTTGGACGACCAAGTTATTCAAAACAATTCCAGACTCCATTTATAATCCTTACACTTAATAATAAATTATTCAGTTCATGAAACAAGCTTAGAAAAATAGATAAATTTGCATATTTTCCAGCTAAAATTTTCTGTGTATTCATTATCAATTTGGTGAAACGTGTATAACATTTATCTTATTAAACATGATTTATAAGCTTATACTTAGCGATTTTTCTTAATTCTTCATTTCTTAGCTAAACTATTATGACAATTTATTAAATTCATTTTCAAAATGATAATGATTTAAGTTATGTTGTCTGCAGAGAAATGTTCTGTTTTTCGTGCTAAGTAACTAGATAAAATAGTTTTTTTTTCTTCTATTTGAATAAACTAAGATTTTTTGTAGTAATTTATTCATTGGTTGGGAGGTATAAAAGAGCAAAAATGTTCCAAATGCCTTCGCTGTATTAAATTCCTAAAATTTTTAAAATTTTTCAAAACATCGCTTACTGTATTATTACTGTGTATCTTCCTCATATTGTTCCAAAGTGAAGGAACATTTAATTTTTTTTTCTTTCTATGAATATTTTTCACATCAAAGATTTTTGTTATATATTTAAGTACATTAGCACTCATTTCAATCCTCATTAACCAAAAGAAAAATAACAATTAAAAAAAAAGATCTCATTCAAAATTTTCTGACAAACATGCGATGTATTTAACTAAATAAGCTCTGAAAATTTCTCCCCTTCAAATCCCCTTATTTAAAAGTCTTAATTTATTGTTACTTTTCTTTCTTACCGTCATCCTGGTTCGAGTTTAATTTTACGCGCTTTTAACAGGCGGGAACTCCGAAACACTTTCTTTTTTAATACGCTATGGACATTTAAATCCTTTTTCTTTTATACCCTCCGATGAAAAATTTTTAAAATAAATAAACTCGCAAAACCTGATGTCCTTAGATACGAAGTATTAGAACACTCGTGTCAGCTATCATTAGCAAATTCGTTTTTTCCGATGCGAGAAGCGCATGCGCATTAAAGCGCCGTCTCAACATATTCAATTTCAGTTGACGCCCGTTGCTGACTTAACACCATTTTCTGATGCTCCTCGACCAATCAATAAATCTCATTTAGTATTCGAAATTTTCTTTCTACACCCCCCTCTCCCCTTCTTTTTTTCTTCTTTTTCTTTTATCTCCCTTTCTTATTATTCGAATTTTTGTTGCCGTATAATTTCAACTGGCGTCGTATGCTAAGGTACTCCGTCATTTTCGTCGCTTTACAGATTTTTTTTTTCATTCTTTTTCTTGCAATTCATCTGATTTTTTTTTTCTTCTTCTTTTTCCATTTCGTAAACTTTATTTTGTTACTCGGCCACCTTTGTAGACAAGTGGTTTAAAGTCGTTTTCTGGCAAATGTAAAAAGTCCATTGAAAGAAATTCAAATATTTCCATATCTTTCCAGGACTGTTATTTTATTTTTAGACAAAAATATTTCACGCACGATTTTTAACAAACCACAAAAATATTTTAAAGTATTTTTAACTCATAAAATGTAACATTTTATAGAATTTCATTTTTGCAGTGAATTCAGTTAAATAATGGCTTTCTTAATATATATATGATATAATGAAACAGATTCTTAGAGTATGTTAACATTTCTGCAAATATTAAAATAATTGTTTGATTTTTTTACCTCTATTTCTCAGTGTATAGTGTAATTAATAAAATTCATTTGTGTATATATATATATATATATATATATATATATATATATACATATATATAACATTTTATTGATAGAAAGTTTTCACATCAAATTTTTAGTAGGGGGGAAACATAGCTGTTATTCGTTAGTGATTTAATTTGACATGAATTCATACAGTTCATATGATTTGATGTCTTTCTGGAGCTATATGGAGACTTTTGGCGATGAACTTTGGCGTAATTTTAAATCACTGTCAGGTTACGAGAAAGAAACTTGAACTGATTTCTCTCTCTCTCTCCCAACTTCTACTCCACTGTACGTGATGAATTTTGAATCACAGTTCCATGTATTGGGCAGAAATTATTTTTCCATGTTAGATTTAAACACGCGATTTTATTTGAGGCGATCTTTTTTCTTGAACTACTGAATCCACTATAAATGTATGAAAATGAAATTTTGACTAATACAAGTAAGGGGATATTTATATTTGAATTATCACAAAATTCATTTGCAGTTAATTTGAATATTTAATGAGAGAGTTTTAAATACAAAGCTCGCTAGATTGGCTAATGTTATCTACAAGAAAGCTATTTTTGAGCTATACATATTTTTATGTCACTGAAAAAATTACCTGAATATGTTCCTGTAATTAAAACAGGAGTAATTTTGGTAGAATTTTAAACTTTTTATTTAAAATTTAAAAGTTGTTATTAAAGTTGCCAAACGTTGGCGACTATTCCAAATAAAACATTTTAAATTTTCACTTGAGTAAAGTTTTTAGTAATTTTTGTTACAGTTAAAAAAACTTATTTCCTAAATAATTACTTTAAAATATGAATATTCTATAAAAAATTTTTTAAAAAAAGGTTATCTTTGATTTAAATGTCGAATGATTTTTTTTTATGTATTCGGTTGTGTCATCTGTATTTCCCATATGAAATACGTAAATGAACTGTAACTAATATCAGTAATTTATTATTAATGAATATTATCGTTTTTTCTGTGTTTTTACCAAGATCTGAAATCATATCCTTTCGATCTCCGTATTCTTATGTGTGTGGAGGGGGAATCCCTCCCCCATACATATCGCCACTTATTTGCTTATTTATATAAAATTAGCTTTAACACCAGATTTAAGATTTTAATTTTATTAAGTTTCTTTTTTATCAATCATTGTTTTTACATATGTTTTGTTTTTAATGAACTTTTAAAATTTAAAATAAAAGTTGGGATATTTTAAACAAATGTTTGGCGCAACATAGCTAAATTTGGCTATGTTGCGCCCAATAAAGCGTACAGTCACCCTCACACACACAGTTCTCGTGTGCTTTGGGTGGCCACAGTATCCTAGTGGTGATGGTCGTGGACTCGCGGCTGCAGTTGTTTCGTCGATCCGTGGGTTCAAGTCTTGATGCCGATAAAGACCCGACGTGTAGTGATGCTGATGCACTTTAAATATGTTAAATATGCTTTATACTTTATTTTGATACACTTTAATACTTTTTATATTGATACACTTTAAATATGCTGATACACTTTAATACTTTTTATATTGATACACTTTAAATATGTTGAGGTTTCAAGTATTCACGTTGGCGTGGTGTAAATGTTTGAAGCGAGAGGTACCAGCTTAGGTGTCGTTCTCGTTACTTGACTGAGGTTTAGAATTACGAAGTCCGTCGCCAATAGCCCTCGTGTTGCTTCTCAGCTCGACGTTAATAAACAATCTCATTAAATAAGTGCTTTGCATAAATTTAAGCAACTAATGTTAAAGAAATGTTGCATTTCTTCACCTAATGTCAAAGAAACTTATCTAATTTTCGAATACATTTCCAGGCAAAAAATTGTTCCAATTTTCATATAAATTTGTGATGTTGTAACTCCTACATTGGTTTATGGTGTATAATTCTTAAAATTCAGAAGCATTTCAAAAATGCACCATTTTTAACTTGAAGACTTAAATTTAAAACCAATTTAGCATTACAATATTGATTCACATAGAATTAAATTATATTATAAAGTGCATTGTTTTCTCTGAGGTATCGAAGTCAGAATATAAAATTAATGTTCAAACGCTTTTTATCGGAAAAAGTGTTCCAATTTTTAGTCGTATTCTTTTGACATTATGCCAAGACAACCTTAAAATATCGTTTTGCATGAATCTAAATGTATTTTAGCCGACAACAGTCATTTTAATTTTGTTTGTAAGAAATATTTACTTGTGTATTTAAGCTTGAGAATTTTACATAATTTCAAGTTTTAAAAATTCCTAACTATGTAAAGGCAATTTAGAGACTGAAAGTGATCTTTCTCTTTTTAAAAATGCACTTCGTTACACCACTGTGCCCGAGAACATGCTGTTTAAGAGTCAAGAGATAGCAACGAAATTTGTACCATCTCACTATTCTCGCTGCTTCGATTTCTTGAACCGTGTTTATGTGTAAATTTTACATTTTTCGCGCACTTCGTATCACATTTACTGATTTTATTTCTTCTTCTTTTCTTTCTCTCCTTTCCGTTGCTCTGATTTTTCCAGTTTTATTTTTTTAAAAAAAAAAAAAAATATTTTTATTGCGAGGCATTGTGAAAATTCTTCAGTTTGAAAAACATTTAGATTTTTGAATGTGATTGTTCTGGTGGGATGTTTTTATATGGATATGAAGCATTTAATGTTCGGGAATTTTTTTTTATTTTAAATCGAATTTATAATGCTCTTATTTATTCTTCTGTGAGATTTTTTTAGAAATTAATTTTCTGGAGAAAAAAAAAAATTATGCTAACTTAACATTAAAATCTGAGTTTTGTATTGTGATAAATTTTGCTTGGATTTCTTGAATCTTTTGTGTGTGCGTGAAAAAGTTGATTGTTTTTGTTTATTACTTATTTTATTTTTTTGTTAAATATTTTTGTTTTTAATTTTTTTGTAAAAATAATGGTTAAAATATGTAATAGAATTTCTCATACACTTTTGCAAGATAAATTAAGCAATTTTATAAAAAATTTAAATACTCATTAATTTGTCAGTCTTATATTTCTCACTTTTAATATTTAACTGAATCCTTTTTTTTAAATGCCTTACTTAATATATTTCGCAATCACTCAATTCTTTAATGTAAAATTTCTTTGAGTTTCATGTGTAATAATATTCAGAAGTTGATATGAAATTATTTGCTTCATTCTTACTTAAGATTTGTAAATATCAAAAAAGTAAAATACATAATTTATGCAAAATATTTACATAATCTTGCAATTCATTTTTTATTTAAAAAAATGTGACTCACCAGTTCTATTTGTAGTTGCCAGAATATCAAATATGATATTTGAATTTAATGAATATATTACATACTTAGCTACATTTTACATAAGTACACACCTTAACAAATACCAAAAAATATCTTGAAATTGCAGTACATAATAACAAAAGCAAACTTAAATCTAATTGTTATTTAGACATTGTTATTAGACAACTATTTCAACAATTAGAACAAATTACAAAATATGAGAGGCTCGTTTAACTTGTACAAATTGTTTTTTAGCCCATTTCTCAAAAGCAATTTTTGACAATATATATTCCTTTATCCCATTTTATTTATTCATAAAGAGTAATTCGGTTATAATTATCCACTCTTATTTCCTACCCATTTGTCACTAATGCATGCATTATAAAAATTTTATTTTCTATCTAATTTTTTCGTCTTACATCTCCTGCAATAAATACCGTCTTGATTCCAAATCATTCAAAATCCCAGCAAAGCTTTCGAAACTTAAAATGCGATTCAAAAGGACCATTTGATACAAACTTATTTGTTTGACTGTGTTGAAGCCCTTTAGAATTCGCACAAAAAAGCCAATAAGGTAGATTCATGGATAGATATCCCCCGTAGACACTTCAGTCCTCCAGACTTAGCCAGAAATACTTTCAAACGTAACTTCCCCCGTTGTTTTTTCATCTCCTTTTGATTGGATTACTCCTGAAGCACCCCCCAGATGGAAACCAGGGTCACAGCTCATGAGTTCAAGAGTGCGTTGTGTTTTATAGTCTGTAAGGACCTTTGTATGTGTGTTTGTGTCATCTCGTCTTTTGGATAGCAGAAACCGGTAGCCTTAATTGGAATACCCCACATAGTTTAGAACCACTCGCATTTGAATTGCCCAGCCTTCGGTCGGAATCGATAATTTTGTAGAACTCATCGTCCCTCCCTTCCCCCCAACTTATTCGAAAACCGGGAAAAGGGGTTGAGAGAGAGGAGAGAAATCATTTTGAAGCACTTCCCGAAGGGGATATCCAGGAGGGGGCAAGTGCCCCCTTTTCTCCCCGCAAATCACGTACCTGCCTTTGGCCTGAGGGACAGACTTCTCAATTCATTAGCGTATAGCGGCACAGAATGTTATCCATTTAATAGCATGGATAGAGGGGGTGGTTTGAGAGACGAAATTCCGCGGATCCGCTGAATCACTTGGTGGAAAATTCATTAGCGGAAAATTTTTCCGCCTCCTTGACCGCCAATTAAGTATCCGTCGAATAAGTTAGGAAGGGAAGGGGGATCATGTAAGGGGGCGCCCCACCAAACTTGGCCGCCCCCGGGGGGGGGAGATTTGGATGCTGATGCAGCAGCGAGATTTTACCGGTGGTGTGGTGGGAGGGTGGCAAAATATGTACTAATGTGTCGACTGGGAAATATGAGAGAGAAAGAAGTTCACTTAGGGATGTAAATGAACTTTTATAGCTTTTCGTTGGAAAGAATGGAAGTTGGTCTGTTGAGTTCGATTTTATTAATCTTTTTGGTCCTCTGATATTGTAATTGTGTCATCTACTTGAAACGAAACGAGTTGTGGAGATGCATATGCTTTAATATTTTTTTTTTACTCATATATAAAGGCTTTTGAAAATCTTATATCTGCAGTTCTGAGTTTTATCCAATTATTTAATAGAGGTTCTGGGGAATTTTTAAGCATTAAAAAACAGTGTAGATAAAGTTTTGGAATTGACCAGTAGTTTTATAGTCTAATCTGAATTATTTATAAAAAAACAGAGAGGGAAAAAACACTAAAAAATTTGTGACAATGTCAAAACATTTGAAAATATTTCCAAAATTCTCTGTGATTTTTTCGTATGCCACGACCATGAAACAAAATCAAAGAACTGATATTTTATTCTATGTAGTTCAATGAAAAGTCAAACAAATTATGCATTGGGACTTGCATTTGTTTTTCAAAACCTTATTCTTGATACTTTTTACACTAGTACTATCTGATTCACGTATATAACTGAATAATACCTTTCATCGAGAAGTGCCATTTATGGAAGTCCAAGCTCTGAGAAACATAAGATTTTTATTTATTTTTTAAAACATTTGACTCTCAATGTATGTCGAGAATGGCAAATATATTCCTTAAAAATATTTAAAGGACTGTGATATATTTGTATTCTGAAGGAATAGAAATTGAAAATGAAATGGGGCGCAAAAAATAACATGCATATTTTATACCCATTTTGAACTTTCAGTTTCTTCATTTCTAGGCTTTTTTTATATATTACACTATAAATTAATTTCTACTTAGCTTTTCTTTATGAAATGTGTTACATTTGCTCTTTATTATTTATATTTCATAATATATAAACAATAGTACCTCCCAATGAGGGACACCCAACGGACCGTTCCTTAAATTGAGGTGTCCTTGTAAGAGGTAGACCGGAGAGGGATAGGGACCAACAGATTCGTCCCTCAAATACAGGTGTCCCTTACAAGAGGTATTATTGTACATAGAACTACATTCTGCGTTTAGTTTAAAAAGGGTTGACTCAAATTATGACAGGTAGTATCTGTCACTATTTTAGTTAACCCCTTTTGTATCTTCATCTCTAAGTTGTGTTCGGTTTTAATTCTTATATGTATATGTGCGCGCGTGCGTGTATATATATATATATTTTTTAAATGTGCATCTTTTGATAAAAACTAAAATAATGATCATTCCTTTTTTTTTCCAGGCGGGTAAAGTGCCGATGGTTCCTCCCCCTCATCCGGGTTCTCCACTGCCGTTCATGGTGTACAACGGAGAACCTTTTGCACAACCGCCCCCCGCGCACATGGGCATTCCACCCGTAGCCATAGATCCAAAGACAGGTAAGCTTGGCTCTACTACCGTTGTTTCATTCCAATGTTGCATAACTCTTCCTTACTCTGAATTCGTTACACGAGTATTCATTTCCTGAATCAGTAGAAATAAATCCAGTTTTTACGCCCTTTTATTCAACTTCTTTCATATTTACGCAGATGAAAGTTTTGCAGGTGGTATTCTACTCACTTTTTAAGGTGCTGTAGTTTTGAAATTTTGCGTAGCTGTGTGTTCCTGATGAATATATAATGTTTTAATACTTAGAATATTAATTAATTGATTAAAATTAAATTTTGATTTCATAATAATGCGCCATCTGGTAATGCATTCGATCAAATTCAAAAAATAGACACATGCAGTGAGCACGTTTATAAACGTTTTTCGTATTTGTTAGAGGTTATCTGCGCTTTTCTCTCTAATTCTGAATAGAAAAAATTGCGGTTTGATAATTATGTTTGACTAACTGGCTTACATTAAATTTTTTAAATAGAAATTTAAAAAAAAAATCTTGAAAAATGTGACTCTAATGCCTATGAAATCTCATTTTCTTTTCCTTTTATTGCTCTTTCGACTTTGTAACATTGCGTAAAACATCATTCCTTATAAATCTCAGCCACTAAAGAATAATTCTTAAAAATCTCTTAATATCTCAAAATTCTTGCAATGGCTAAATATCATTAAAAAATTCGTCTTTTAATATTCTGTAAAAATATTGAAATGTATTGAAAGACTATTGCCTTGAAGATATTCATCATACTTACAGATATTTCTGAATTTCATAACAAAGTTTTTAATCTAGCGATGGTTAAATGTAAATTAATAACAAATAAATAACAAAAACAAATTCTTGCAAAGGCTAAATAACATTAGAAAAATTCCTCTTAAGGTATTTAAGAAGCTATTTCTGAAATATTCTATTAAAGTATTAAAATTTCCGCTATTGCCTTGAAGATAATTGAAGAAGATATGGTTATGGTTACGAACTTGCAACCGGCATTGTTTCCATCGATTCGTGATACCACTAAAGACCAGCAGTGTAGTGACCCTTATGCACGTTAAATATGTCCAGGTACCAGCTCAGGTGTCGTCCTTATCACTTGACCGAGTTGCATTCTTCCCTTATAGGCCTCGTATTCATTTTAAGTGTGACATTAATAAAAAAAAAAGCCAATTAATCAAAAGCCTTGAAGATACAGATATTTTTGACTTCCATAACGAGAAGGCTATGATTAACATTTTGCGCAAAGAAAATGCGTTTTTTTAAATTATTAAATTAGAAAAAGTACAAATTTACTAATATATGAACTGAGATTTATAATTGGGGAACTGTTAATAAATTCCTAAGGCATTGTATCCTAACAGGATATAGTATAAAATTATTCATATAGTTCAAATAATGTTATGAAATCCTTCTAACTAACCAAAATAAATTAAGCCTTGTCACTGTGACGCAATTAATTTCGTAACTGTGATCTCTTGATTACTTAAACTAATTTAATTGAACTTTTGCCTTGATGACAAACGCATTAAGCACAGAAATGAACACTGACGCGCGAAAAGTGTACCCTCGACTCTCTTTGTTCTTGGTGGTAATGAAATGCATCTAACTTCCTGATGAAAAAAAAATGCGATGAGTTAAAGTGAAAACTTTTACGGTAGAGTAAATTAGTAGAATAGTGAAAAGAGGTGTCACATTCAGTTTTCATTCTAGAAAGGTTTTCTGCTCACCATGCCTAATTATTGGATCTCAACTAATGCCTCGTTTTTATTTTTGTGTTTGCCATTAATTATAAAATCATTCTAACATTTTTCATTGTTTGTAAGCAAATATAGTTCCTTATCAAATGAAAAATTACTATTTAATAAAAAATTAAAAAAAATGCATTTTTTTTTTCCAAAAATTTTCGCAATGACGCTCATTTTATACAAGTTTTGTTCAAGGTTGAATAAATTGTACATTTTTACAAATAAAAATACATCCCGTCTCTCTAGCGCATTTTTTCTTTCCCATTTCTTGCTCCTTTTCCGTTTTTCTGATATTGATTTATTGTTTTTATGGAATACAGAGCAACAAAGGCTATTATTCCTTTAGGAATATTCTTTTAATTCAATAAATATCAAAGAATTTCATCTTCTGCAAAAATACTTCGAACACTTGTTTATTAGCTATAGCACTGTTAAAGTGTTCTCTGAAAGGGATATTGAATTGTGGATCTATATTCAGTATACATAAACGTTTATACGTATTTATATTATGCGTATTTTCTGGAGGTCAAAAGATTATGTTCTATATCTTTTGTACAGTTGTATATAAATTGAATTTATGTAAAAACCCAGAAGTTTAACCATTTTGCTAATAATTCGAGAGTGCTTCATATTTCCTATCTTCCCTTTTTTGTTCAATTAAATATATTCATGGTTGAGATGTTCCTTGAAATATTTGCTTGCATAACAATTTTCGTTGTTTTCATTCTATTTCTGAAAATATAGTTATTAATGCCTTCTCGGACAATCCAGCCGGTGTAGTATCAATAATTGTATATATATATTCACTGCTGGCCATTAAAATTGCAGCATCATGAAGAAAAGCAAATACAAAAAAGATATATAGAACTGGGCTTGGAAGACAGAAATGGGTAATTCATTCCATGCTGCTTCCAAGTCTATGCTACATTTCATCAACCGTATTTGATGGGGAAGGGTGGCGGGTCAGTCTCTCAGCAACCCATGACCAGATGTTTTCAATGGGTGACAGATCTGGAGACCTTGCAGGCCAGGACAGCAATCGAATACCCTGTGTATCGAGGAAGGCCAGAACACGACGGACGACATGTGTTCATGCATTATTTTGTTGAAAGAGGGCGTATAGCAGGCCTCAAAAATAGGGCACGACCACTGAACGTTAGATGTCAGAAGTGTACCGATCTTCGTTTAAATTACCGTCGATCCGAACTAGAGATGTGCGTATCTTTTTTCCAGTGGCTGACCAAACCATTACACTAGATGCAGGGCCCCTATGCCGATATCAAATGCAAGAGGTGACGAGTGGTCTCCTCGGAACCTCTAGACACGTATACGGCTATCAGAATAATGCACAAAGAACCGAGATCCGTCTGAAAAGATAACATTGTACCACTCCTGTATCCAGCTTTGTCGTCAGACGTACCAGAGTCGCTTCTCTCTGTGTGCTGCATTGTCAAGCGAAACCGAAGGAATGATCGCCGTGTTGAAAATCTACGATGCTGCAAATGTCGCTCCTTACGAGCGGATTCTGATCGTGCTGCAAGTGAGCCCATTTCCTGACTAATGGTCCGTGTGTGGTTTTACGGTTTTTCAAGGCCAACCTCAAAATATATATGCCTTCTCGGGCTTAGTCATAGAGGGCATGGATATCATGCATGCCGTTCAGTATATCCTCAGCAATCCATTCATTCCATACTCGCACGACAGTGGTTGGATTTCGACCAGTGCGACGGGCAGTATCACGGAACGATAATCCACACTCTCAATAGGCAACGATCCTGCCTCTATCGAATTCTGACACTCTCTGTTGAGAAATTCTTATTCTTATTCGAGGCATAACATGATATTCTGAGCAAACTCCGACCTTACAAAGTGCTTTCCGAATGAGAAATCCGCAACACAACTCTTTTACGCAGTGTTTCAGATGTCGTTTCTCCCTCTTGCGTCATCTAAATGCACTGAAATACTAATCATTTGTATATCTGAACGTCTTCTTCCTTCCATGTGATTTTGACGACCGTCAGATCCTTTCTTTCTGGTGTTGCAATTTTAATGGATGCCAGCAGTGTATATATAAGTGTGTGGATTGATTGATGGATTGTAAATTATCGTTGCTCTTGGAAGTAACGCAAAGGCTATTGACAAAGGACCTTGTAATGTTCAGCTTCAGTCTAATGATAAACAAAATACCTCAGCTGGTATATATGTGTGTGTTAATTGTTTGATTGATTGTAAATTAACGTCTCTTTTGGACGTAACACAAAGGCTATTGACAAAAGCGGGCCCTGTAATTTTGAATTTTGATTCCATACCATCCGAACGTGAGGACTTTGAGCCCTGACAAATTTAATATACATCAGTTTCTCAATACGGTGGGTCTTTAGTGGCATCAGGACTGGAACTCACAATTCGACAAAAACAACACCGGCCCTGAGCTCGTGACCACTCGGCTACTCCGATTGGAAATACACATAAAATAACTTAAGTTTTGACTTTTAATATTAGAACTAGATACATTCGTACAACAATTAGTTGAATTAGGGATAATATGTAATATATTACCGCAACATACAATGTAACTCACGTAATAGTGTTGCTATTTTAACCATAATTTTAAAGTTGAAAGCGTGTGTCAAATGAATTTTACCACAATAGAACGAATTTCTTAACGTATCGAAATCAAATGAACTTTTAAATCATTACTTATTTGAAAATATTTTTATTTAATTATTAATTGTGATCATAGAATGAGATTCAAGGTTCAAGAATGCATTAGAAAATATTATTTTAAAAGTGATCCAAAATCAAGAAAAAACAGTATTACTGCTTTTGCTGCCAATTAAATATTCTCCTGAAATTTAATACATATAGCATTAAAAGTGTGGACATATAAGGTATTCATATGTTAAATTGAAACTGAATATGTGGAAATGGAATAAAGAACATTTACGTAGCAAATATTGTTATTGAAATGCACATGCTTCACTTTTACGTCATTGTTGTTAATACCGGGTTATTCAAAATGATTCATTGGATTTCAAATTCCTTATTTTTAAAAATAAATGACACATAATGATAAGTAATACATGAATCCAAAGGAAAACTGTGTTCGTTTAAAATTGTAAAAAATAGATGGTCCTCGTGTGTTCTTCGTGAAGCTATTTCACGAAAGCTTTTTTTATATGCTTTCACGGAGCTAACTTGCTGTTGAATGGATCGCATTAGATCAGATGATTTGATGTTACACAGTTGGCCACTTAAGTCATCTTATATGGCCCCATGCAATTTCTTTCTTCAGGATTTTGTAAAAGATAAAGTGTATTCGCCACCATCAGCCTTAAATTTGTGTGAACTTAAGCAATGGATTTCTGCTGCCATACAATTAATTACCATTGACATTTTACAACGTATTTGGGAGGAATTTACATATTGAATTTACATTATACGTGAAACTAAAGGCAGTTATATCGGGCACTTGTTAAAAAAAATTCTATATTTTCCCTTAGCGTTCTTTCTGTGTCGTTTATTTAAGAAATTTTGAAATCGAATGAACCATTTTCAATGACTCTGTATTAATTTTTTCTTCTTCTGAGGGTAAAATACAATAAACTTTACGAGTGAAAAAGGAATTTATTAATCTTTCGAACCGAAACTGAATGTTTTTATTTTAGTGATTTATTTTATGTACCAGTTATCTGATACGTTTTATTATTTTATGTTTTTGCAGTCTTCAAATAACAATCCACCTGAAGTAATATTTTTCTCATATCATTTTCAGAAGAAAATGCGTATTTCTTTCCAGGCATTCCTAGGCCACCCGTGTATCACTTGGGACCGCCCGGTCAGTATCCTCCAGTCTTCAGTCCCGACTTCACGCATCAACTTCAGTGGTACGTTCCTCCTCCATTATTTGTTTATTTTTCTAATTAACGGAATAGCATTCTTATCGAAGTTGATTAACTAAAAGAAAGTTTATTTAATAAGCTGTTATGAAAACTTTGATGTAATATAAATAGTTATTGTTAACTCATCGATCAATAACTCCCGAGTCTAAAATTGAAAACAACATTTTTTTGCAAAATTTTTTTTTATTCATCAACATAACACCTTTTGTTAATCACCTTTTAGGGTGATACAATCGTTCCAACGCTTTTCCAAATCTTCCCCCCCCCCCCCCCCCTTTTTCTTTTTTTTTTTTTTTTTTCGCAAGAAATCTTTTTTGTTGCGAGTAAATAGCGATAAACAGCTTTCTGAATCATCGACTCGTTGCTGTTTTTGTTCCATCGAAAGCAATCGTGGCACCCACTTGGAAAAAACCTTTTTCACTTCACTTCAAAAAACCTTTTTCCTGGTCCGATCGACTTAAAATTTTGACACGTTTCAAGCAAAGGTTAGTACTCTAGAAAGACCTGGTTACTGGTTTACTACGAGCGCCATCTCTGGGTTAGTCTCGGGAGTTATTGATCGATGTGTTAGCTTTCAGTATACTGGGAAAAAAAACCTCTTATTATTAAAAATAAATTTGTCTTTATTACTGCTTTAATATGACATGAATATTTTATTAATTTCGAATGTTACTAGTGTTTAGTACATTGGAAGTGGGAAATTGTTCTTGAAATGGAAAAACTAAATTTCATTATTAAAAAAACCTCGGAAAGGGACGTGTGATCCAATTTTATTACATCTAAAGATTTCATAACGAATGGAATGCCAAACCCGCTGCAAGTTTAATTTGGAGTGTTTTCTTTTCTAAGCCTGCCAAAGTAATAAGATTGGTTCAAATTAACAACGTTTTTCAAGCTACCAGGAGTATCATTAAGATTTAACGTTAACCATTATTTATTTAAAAAAATAACCAATATCATTCTGCGTATTGATCCTTTTATACATAATATTATAAATTACACCTTTTAATGTTGATTTATTTGGTTTCAGGAAGTCGTAAATTGAAAATATCCGCAGTATCTTAAAAAATTAATTGTTATTCCAGGATGTCGTAACGTTTCATGAAAATTGAAAAGTAATCGAGATAGAAACTTAATTTTTATTTATTATTCTTCAGACTTCTCTATGTAGTCACCATCCAGAGAAAAAATTTCTTCAACATTTCTTGGCCTTTCGAAAATCGTCATTGTAGAACTCGATAGATTGAACTCCTTCTCCATAGTGTTGGCTACTTCAATCTAAGGCTTCCTGAAACCAAAGAAATCAACATCAGTAGCTGTAATTTACAACATTTATGTACATAAGGATTAATTTTATCCCAAAATTTCGGCGATTTCTTCATAATAATTAAACTTTACGATATCCCTACGTTCTTAAAGGCTATTGGCAAAGAATCTCGCAGTTTAGATCTCTGTCAAGTACCAATGGTGGCACTTGATTTAGTACCATACTTTCCAAACTTCCATGTCATACCACTTGAGGACTTTTGAGATTAAATTGAATTTAATGTGCTACATCTCCCGTTATTCCTCATGAAAGGTTTTAGTGGAGTCAGAAATCAAACCAACGATTTGACTTTAATCATTGGACTGCCAAGATTTCAACAACATTAAAGAGACAAAGTTCGAGAGCTTGGTGCTGTTTGCATGTAAATTAAGGTACACTCGATTGTTTGAAAATTCGGCAAATTTTCATATATTGAAATTTTGTTTAACCCACTGTGGAAAATGTTCATTTAAAAGCAAGATTTTTATTCGCAAGTGTAGTGTTACAGAAAATTTTTCTAACAAGTCATTTCATATTTGATCAAATTGAACTGTCCTGGAACACATCCCGTGGTTTTAAAAAGTTTTGAAAGATTATTTGAAATTATTGAAAAATACTAAATACTGCTATAATGCTAAAATATTGTATATAAAACATATATTGCTGGAGGTCCAGAGTCATTAAATTTTTCTCATGGATTAAAATTGCCGTGTTTTGTATACTGATCAGAATTACTGAAATAATCAATAATCATGTTACAAAGCATACCGAATATTATAAACAGAAACGCCAACACCGATTAGAATTTCGATAAAGAAAAAGACTTAACATTTCCGGTTAATACCTAACAGTTAATAATAAATCTTATCTATCAAATATTTTATCTCTTAATTAATTAGTTTTTTAAAAGGTTTACAAGTACTATATTTCGATCGAGAGCGATACAGGAATCGTTATCATACTTAATTTAAATTATTATTACTTATTTTTGCGTGAGAAGATAAAGATGCAAGTTTCATTAATGATAAATTTAATCTAACGAGAGAAGGAACGAGATTTGGTTATTAAGATTAAAAGCATTGCATGCTTTTATAAATAGATGAGCTGGCGGATTTAGACATGCTATATGGAGTGTTCAATGATAAATGTGTTCTATGAGAAAAAGAACTGGATGTTTTGATTTTTAAAATATAAAGTTACGTGTTTGTTGGAATAAATGAATAAACACTGACAAGAAATGTTGCACAAATTTTGATGATACATTTCGTCTGTCAGGGAGGAGCAGAGAAGTTTAGTTTGAAAGATCCATCCTCGTTTGTTTTAGAAATAGATAAATCGCTACTGTCAAAATGTGTCTCAGAGATTTTAATAATAATTTTGTCTTGTCAGGGGAGAGATAGAGGTCTTGATTTTCTTTAAAGTAAAACACTATTCATGTGTCTTCCAGTATGTAATGCATAAATGAAATGTCACAGAATATATTAAATTAGTGGGGAATTTTCTTGCTGATAATAATCGTCCCGTCATTTAACATTAATTAAATTAAAAATTTGAAACTGTACAAAATGTATGCGTAAAAGAATGTCTCTAAAAAGTTTAAATTTTATAAAACATTTTTAGTTTTGCTGTTGCTGTCGTATCCGTGGATAATCTTGAGTTTACCTTAGGTAGTTTCAAAGCCTGAATGGTAGCAGCTGCCAAATCAGATGCCTTAGAGTTGTAGAGAAATTCTTGTGGAGATAAATAAATGCGTGGGACTACGCCAAGTTTAAAAATGAGGAGGGAGATTTTAATCGGCTAATTCATCTTAACATGTGCTAACGTTTTTTCCCCCGCCTGTTAAGTTCTCGAAAAAGTAGAATTGTTCAATATGATTATTAATTACCATAAAGTAAGCATACTGCTGGGCCCGTATCTCCACAGAAGTAAATACTATCAAGAAAAGAAATTACCTTCTTCAAATTTCTAACGCATTTTAATTTTCACAAGCAAAACATTTTAAATTGCCAAAACGTTGCCAATTTTAGCAACAAAAAAATAAAAAATAATGATTCTGCCATAAAAAAAATCAAATATTAAATTGAATATTAAAATGAGAACAAACGATAAATTATTAAAGTAGGCAACAATATTCTGTATTTATATTAAAATAAAAGCAAACGATAAACTATTAAATTAAATATATCTTATCATTGTAAACATACCTTAAGAAAACTAAATATAATTATTATAATCATAATGTATTGTATTATCAATCTTTTGTACCTAACACATCCTTTATTTTATGGCCACGCATTTCTGTTGATAATATTTTCTCAAAACAACTTGTTAGCGTTAAATAGGTCCGGTAAAATGGTTGGATGTAACAAAAGAAGTTCTGGTATCAATGAAGTATCAGGGAAATTTCTTTAATTGTTGTTAAGTTATTGTGTTGTCGGGATGAATTTCATGCCCTTGTTGTGATTTGTTCCGAGTCTTGCTATTTGAGGATGTTATCGATCCTTAAAAGTAAAGGTCTGTAATTTCTTCAGAAGTTGGCTGAAAAGTCTGCACTTACCTCTGCAAAACTTTTTATGTTTAAATTATATCAACTATATAGCGGTAAGAAGATAAGAAACAGTAATAAAAATAAATTTAAAATCATCAAAACTTGATTTTTCCTACTTGTTAAAATACAAGGATGTAGAGCTGTTTTTAATTGTTGATTAGGAATAGGTTTTCTGAAATTTTTAGAATTTTTAATGAGCCTGATATCATTATATGTATTAAAATGAATCGAATGAACTGGACTTCTCAGAATGGATAAGAAAACTCCAGTAAGGAAGATTTTTGTTGCAAATCCCTTTACCAGTCGGTAAAAAGGAAAACCAAAACTACGGGGAATTGATTCTCAACAACAATTAAATATTATCGAGTCCCAGTCTGATGGACTCAATACTCAATATGATCTCCCTTTAGCCAGGAATTAAAAAAAAAGTTAACATTATCATATTACTAATGAGCTACTTCACATGTAAATTTATAACATAAAATGAAGGATTGTATATAAGTGGCTTGATTTTGTTCAATCTGATTTTAAGGTATAATTGGTGAGAGGAATTGGCAGACTCTATGGTAAAAGCAGATTATCTTGGAGGAATCTTCAAAAAATGGCATCGGCCCACCCTGTGCCGTTGAGTCAAACATGATAATGATTAGGAATATGTTGTTATGAATGTATTGTAGAAAGATAGGGAGTGAGAAGTATAGAGTTTCCCTTTTTAAGCTAGTTTTACACGTTTCGATATATATCGATAAAAAGGGTTTTTATAAAACATAGAGATAATGTAGGTTTCAATTTTTGAATGTATGGAAAACAATTCCGTATGTTTGCACATATCTGAACGCAAAAGGATAATTTATTAATGAAACGAAATCGTACAAAAAAAATTTACATTTAACATAATATTTATTAATTTAAATGACGCTAAGCTATCTGTATTGCAAAAAAATAAGTAATTAAAACTATTACAAAAATAAAAGGTTGAAAAATGTTTATAATTTTGTAATAAATTTAAATTTCTTCATTAAGAATTTTATTAAACGACATTGGTTGCTGCCCAAATACATGTCAATACTTATAAAACATCTAATTATTTTTACACCTAAAATAGGAAGCAAACATTAAAAACTAGAGTTGTTATTTTCATTTATACCAATGATTAAAAGCGCTTTTTAGAGTTTATCTTACATAAATAACTATTTCTATTCAGTAGCAACAAGCAGCAGGTGGAAAATACGTGATTTCACATTAGAATTCTTTACGAACGAATATTTGCTTTAAAAAAAAAAAAGACAAACATTAATTCGTTCATATAGTAAACTAAAATTCACAAATAAAAGTTAGAAATTTTCTTTTTTAATAGAATACATTTTTATTTACTTCAAAAAAGGATTTATTAATAAATGTAGACTAACCGACTGTGTAAGAATCCGGGAATGTGTTGCGTGTAAACAGTGTGAAATTTTGAAATCATTCTCCGAAATATGTATGTATGTGTGACAAAACACTTACTTTCAAGTTGTTAAAAAATGATTTTATTTATTCGGCTGAGGCGGAAATTCGCTCGAAAATCAAAGAAAAAAAATCTTTTAAGATTTTGTTTTATTTTTATAGGCAGGAAAAATATTTACAAGCTTTATAAATTTGCATTGTCAAAGAAAATAATTTACTTAGGGCTTTATTTTTTATTTATTTATTTTCTTTTTCACAATTGTGACAAAATATTTTTAATTTAAACTACAATATTAGTTATTTATTTAATTTAGTATCTTACCTGAGTGAATTTGGGTATTTCATAGCGTGAAAAAGTGTATCAATCGTGTTTAATTTTTTCCTTGATTTTTTTGTAAATAGCAATGCCATTTTTTTTCTTAATCAATTGCAATGACTAGGCTTTCACCAATGTTTCGGTTGCTAAAAAATTTCATTAAGCTACGAGGGACCTTCATCTGAGAAATATTTTGTTCCATTTTCTGTTAAAAATGCTTGGAGAAACAATTAAATTCGTAAAATTCTTATACGCGGAAGTAATTAAAAAACTGCACGTACCAATTACGTGAAAAATCAATCTGTTGATATTAACTAAAAATAATTAGAACTTTAAATATTTGTATCTACTTTTTTTTGGTATTGTCTCTTTATTCTTTTTGATTTAATGGTTATAAATTAAATTTAAAATCTCACGAAATAATTTTAATTTCAATTCGTCTTAAAATAAAACTCACATTTGTATACATTAACTTAAAACAAATTAGAGGATATTTTTCTTCTTTTCCTTTGTTTGAAATTTTATAATGAGTTTTTACATAATGGATGTACTGGAATCCAATTCCATTTAAAATGTATAAAAATCGGACTTAAAATAATACATAATTAATGAAGAGCAAATTAAAAATATTTCTTTCCTGTTTCTCTACCTTTTCGAAATTTATATTTAAGGATTGCTACTTACCTCAAAAGGTCTGTGGAGATTTGATTTGTGGAGATTTTGTTGGAGACTCTATCGCTTTTTTCTTTTTAACCAACACTTTGAGACTTTAAATGATGTTGTTTGAATTGAAGATCTCTCCCAATGGATGAAACGTGAATTATGTAGATTATATTATAACTGTTAAAGTATAGAGAATAGATCTGATAAATTTCATTTATAAGTAGCGAAAAATTTAATACGAGACTAGTTAGTAGTAGAAAGATTGATTAGACTGTAAACGAAATAATAATGAATGCATTGACAAATGTAAGGAGTGATCAGATCATTGTTCAGGAAGCCTCTGAGAGGCTTACTTTCATTACGTAATTACAAGAATCATTATCCCCTGTTATCTTTTCTTTCCCATGGGGTTAACTGTTTTAAGTAAACACGGGTGACGCGACCCGTCATAGCCTAACGATCATTCTCAATTTTCGACCCTTCTGGTCAATCAATTGTTCTTTTTTCTAATTTTCTTTTTATCACGTCTTGATCACAAATAAAAATTGTTTGGGCAACATAGCCAGAGTTGGTTCGTGCTATAAAGGATTCGTACCTTCATCTCAATCCACTGAAGACTCGAACCCGATTGGTTTGGTAAGGTAGATAATCTTATGGATCAGACTGGTATAGGGACTTTTTCCATAGATACCCTATGTTAAGGATTGATTTTTAAGTACTCGTATTTATAGATCTGAATAATTGATTGATCTGATATCGTTGTATGAATTTCTTCTCATGAAACTATTGAAATGAATAATGGGAGCAGAAGAAAGTAATATCAGAGTGTTACGCTATCATATTTGACTTAAACCTTTATATTACCCTATTCGGAGTCCCTTTTTAAAATTTTGCAATTTATATCCTCTTCTATTTATATTATTTTTGAAAACGAACTTAGGTTTCCTCTTTTCCTTATATAAAAAACATTTTTTTTAATCAAAAGAAACCTGATTTTATAAAGTTTATTAAGGTGTTCTTGATATAGATACATATGAACTAAACTTAAGCTCAAATTTTATATTAACTATTATAATATTATCTTTAGTAGCTAATAATACGGTGTTTCCTCTATAATCCGGCGCTACACTTTTCTGGCTGTACCAGAATCCGACGTTTTAAACAGGCAGACAAGAGAAGAAGTATTTCATGCATTCTACTGCAATGGAATAATGTAGGCAATATGAATACGAGGCGGTATATTTTTGTAGAGTTAGCTATTTCGTGTATTTGATACTTTATTTGCGTGTATTAAATTTTATTTAATAATACGTAACTTTAGCAGTACTCTGGTCCGATATCTGCCAGATCACCAAGAAGATACTTTAATTGTAATTCATTGATAACAATTTTATTTACCCTCAATGCTCACGTTCTATGTTTTTATGTCATCGATGTAACATATAGCTCCGATCTTTTGAATAGCTACCAATTTCATTTCAAACTTTCGAATAAAATGTTTAAATAAATTGCATACCTTCAGTACGAAAGAAAGATAAGTCGATGTTGGATTCCACGAGCGCCTGGAGTATGGAGCACTCCTTTAGCCCATATCTTAATGAATTTTACTATTGCTTGGACTTCAAATTTATTGTAGACAGAGGTCCGAAAGAAAGTTGCGCTATTGGTGGAACTTGTGGAATGGTATTATCTAATTGGTTGTCTATGATGTAAGTGAAGAGGAAGGTTTTAATGCTTACTTAGCTGGATTAAGAGTTGAAGTCGTGATCCAATAAGAAGAGATGGTTGTCAGGGAAAAAAGATAAAAGAATGCTAAAAGTTTTACCGGATGTATGATACTCACGATACGAGTATTTATCATGTTCCTATCATCTATTCATTTGTTTTGATGGATAAGCTGATGATAAAAACATGCTTACATGAGATGCGAGGATGGCTTGAAAAATAAGATATAGTTACGGCTTTGCTAAAACAAGTTGGTGTTGCTGTTGTCTGCTGCCATCTGGGAAACGGTACCCAAACAAATTCGACACTGAATTTTAAGTTAGTTTTTATTGGTGTTGTGATGAGTTTTCATCATACTCATGGATTTATTATAGAAAAGATACTTCAACTGTAACTGCATTGCAATACCTCACTTCCCATTCTTAACACATGTATTTTTTGAATTGTCTAGTACTCATAATTTAAAAAAGTAAATACATTTTTTTTTTAAATTTCTAACTGGCATTTTAGAAATCTGTTATGATTTTTTAAAAAAATATTTATAAAATAATTTGAAGTTTAATATTTTTTTTTCTCGTTTATTTCTTATTAAAATAAACTCATACAATCTGTGTTTTAAAAATATTTTTGTTTTTCTTTTCGGTTTGGAAGCCTTTTTATGTAATTAAATTGTGCAGTTAACTTTCAAACTAAGAAAATACCCGTAGGAACTAGGTTTGGAACAATTGTTTTACTACATTGGTGTAAAAATGCTTTAAAAAGGATTATGCCGAATTGGATTAAAGTATTCGATAGTTAGGTAAATATTTAAAGTAAACTGTAAAATAAAAATATAAAAACGATTTTTTCCCCCCCATTTTGAATATTTTGATTATCACTATGTAATTGGGAATACAAAACAAAGCTAGTATGATTTATTCAATATCTAAGATTTTGAAGTTTCAATCATTAGTATTGTCGTACTCATAAGTCTGCATAAATTTAAAGTTGAACCATTTATTTCAAATTAAATTGCGTATATTAAAGCAACTGTCGTGGAGATTTCTTTATTCAATTATGATTATTTCTTTTTGTAATGAAGATTTTTCTTCTGAAATGATATATACGTGTGTAGTCATCCATTTTTTCTCTTTTGATATTGTTGTCAGTAATTTATTATCACTAGTATAATCCTTAGCAAACACACTATCGCATGTGATTATAAATTACCCAACCTCTTGCCGTCTACCTTCTAAATATGCGCTGCTTTGTGACTAACTTCACCTTGTAAGCTTAACAATAAAAAAAAATTATCTGTGTTTGGGTTTTCAGTATTCTGCAGAAGTGAAAATCCTATCAAATATGAATGTAAAATATAAACATAGATGAAATCGTATAATGTTTTTATAACTTTTTTCCCCCTACAAGTTTAATATTTCGTAAAATTGTATAAAAATTCAATTTCTAAAGGAAATTTTTTTATATTTCATGAAGCTCTGTATTACCCGGTTGTTCTTCGGTAACATAATTGAAACAAACGTTTAGAAAGTTCATGACGTTTTTTCCTCCATTTTTTTCTCTTTTTTGCTCTTGTGTTTAGTTCATATAAAATAGTGCAATATAAACGAGATTTTTCCTTCTTTGATTAATTAGTTTATTATTTCTAGTTTAAACTTTAATGCGCACTTGCACTATCTTATAGATGGTTGGTTCCAAAAGCTCCCGTGTTAGGTATGGAAAAAGGATAATTTAGAATGGGAATTTAGTAACTCATTGTAGTATTGACCATGGGTCTTTTTTCCTTTTTCTAAGAAGTCCATGAGTATGATGCCCTTCAAATTTCAAAAGTTCGTCGCCATAACTTTGCCGACCGTCTTCACCTTCTCTGGAGCAGATTCATCGGAAGCAACCCATTGTTTTGATTATTGCTTGTGTCACGGAGTAAAATTTTATGGAGCGTTGACCCTAATCTCATCAATGGTGATAACTCGGAAGTAAAATGACGCCAACGCGGCAGCAATTAAAACTAACCAATGAACCAGTGCCAAATTTGTATCAGCGTTGCACATTTGTAACACCATCTTGCCTCAGAAATGGCTGCCGTCTTCAAAACCATCCTCGTATCATCCAGCACTATATCATCTATTATCTAAATGTATGCTAACCTATTTTATACTGACTTCATTAGGTAAGTCTAATTATATGTAAATATATCCTCTTGAGAAGAAAAACCATATACTTTGAGCAATTTTTCCAAAATTTGAGATAAATTATCTAAAAAGTAATACAAAAAGTATATACAACCGTTTTTTGTTTTTTAATTAAAAAAAATACGTAATTTTTGCCAGTCCATTATAATGGACATTGGTTCTTAGTCTAGTAAAAACATATTACTGATTAAATATATAACATAATTTCATTATTCACGCATCTAAAATTGTGTATTTGCTATTTTTAATTAAAAAAAATATGTAAAAGTATAATAAAACTGAATTCAGACTGCTGACATACCTTTAATTGTTGCTTTCTTCTTGTCTGCCATTTTTAAAAGCTTGTGGAACAAAGATCCAGCCAAATAATTTCCAAGTTTTACTAAACAGATGACTTAACTGACTGTACAATATAAAAGAGTGCCTGATCTTAAGATATATAAAACTGTAAATCCTCTCTCTGCATGTAAAATGAAAATATCCGATAGAATGGACATTGAGTTTCAAGATTATATATATATATATATATATATCCAACTTTCTGCTGTGGAGAAAACTGCTAATCAGTATTTAAATATACAATTATTCATCATTTTATATAACTCGAAAATATAAATTAAATTTGGGTGAAATTATGAGAATCGCCTAGCTTCCCCCCCCCTTCTCCAGAAAATGATTAATTCATGTAAAAGAAGAAAAAATTGAATGGTTTTAAGCATTATATTTATCACATATGCTTTAATCTATTTGTTGTTTTCGATATAATTTACTTGCCACAAATTTAAGTTACATAACTGGAAGAAGCATAATGAAAGCTTCATTATGATTTGCATCTCCTTGCTATATTTGAAGGTTAGTCTTCCGAAACAATATTAAGGTACGCATTCTTTTTCCTTCTACGATGTTGTTGTCAGTTATTTATTATTACTAGTTTAATCCTTGGCGTACATACGCATAATAATTTATCATCCATTTTTATCGCGTACCATCCGAGTATCTTCTATCTGCTTTATGACTAACTTCACCTTGTAAGCCTAACTATAAAAAAATATTATTTCTCTGGATTTCCAGTCTTCTTCAGAAGCAAAAACAACCGTTGGATTATCCTACTGCACATTTTCTTCGCTCCACAGGTGGGCCGCAAGTCTTTCAGTTCGGGAGAAGCTCATTTTTCATGTTCCATCAGCATTTTATTGGTTTCTTCGAAGGTGCAGTCATTTTGACTTCGCACTCTCCCATTGTCTCGAGCGTTTTACTTTTAGCCAGCTTTGTGTTGTGCTAAAAGCGTTTTGCTCGTGTCTTCTCACATGTCTTGCTTTTGTAGAAGGGTGATTTGTTAGCGAGACGCGCCTTTGTATTGTTATCCCTGTGCTGTAATTAGCGTTTGAAGAATTGATTAGGCTGTTTGGGAAATGCTTTCGGAGTATAACTGCGATTCTTCTTTCGCTGTGGTTTTTCTTCGAATTCCTGTAGTGGAACGGACTGAACGTTAGAGTGTATCGTTCGGCTTCCTATTACGCAACAGTCTTGCTGTTTTTTAAACGGTTTGGAATAGCTTTTAGAATAGAAAGAAAGACTGTTTGTGTGAATGGGTTTGAAGAATTTGTGGTCCATTTTATTTGTAAATAAGATTTTCAATGTATCTTTTTCTCTATAGGACTCGTTTTTGTTGTTTTTCCTATCCGTTGCTGGTTCCATACAACAATTAATTTAAGGAAAATGACAGCTTTGTAGCGTTTTATAACTTTGAAATACAAAGCTTTTGTGTTTTATTTGGTTGCTTACAGTTCTATCGTTGGTACCGTAAAAAAGAAGTTTACGGTCAAATATTTATTTGTATATAAAGTTTTTGTTTTAATTTTTCATCATGGGACTTTTTTTGTTATTTGTTTTGTGGCTGAATTCCATGCAACCATTAATTTAGTAAAATTTATAATTTTACAGTGTTTTACTAATGTAAACTGCAAAATGTCTTGTCTTTCGTTTAATTGCATACAGTTTTGTTGGTGGTGGTGGGAAAAAAATGTTGCTTGGTTTTCTCTTTTAGCGTGAATCTTACAAAATTGGCTGTGTCCAAGAAATTAATTACATCTGTGACGTTAATATAATGTTATCAAAAGTAATTATATGATATAGTAACATTCAAATTTTTTAATATCATGAATGATTTGTTTTAACTTGAAGAGAATTGATCTATTTATCGTAGTCGCTGTGGATTTGATAAACGATCATGACTCAGTTGCGAGAATATTGTGTGTTCAGAACACCCGATTCTTTCAATGATTATTGCGTGAAATAATGATAAATTGTTATATGTTTAATTTCATTTGGCGAATTTTAGAAATTTAGAGGACGAAGTATCTAATCAAGTGTCAGTTGACCGTGTACAGAATTAGAGTATTGTCAACAACTCTTTTTTCGATGTTGGTGTAAATCATATTATTGTATTTTATGTTTTTTAAATGATACGAATGTTTAATGTTTATTAGTTATCTATTAATTTAATGAATGTAAAATTAAATCGTAAAGGGATTTTAGACATTTTCTTCGATACTTTCGATTATTGAATTTTTTTCTTAATCGTCATCATCCATGTACACACAATGATTTTTTCTTATTCAGTAATTTACCGGTTGTTTCCTCTCCTTCTCACATTCTGGGAACTTTTTTCCTGTTGTTTCACCGATTCTGCTCTTTTGTTCTTTCTTTTTTCCCCGTGTCGAGGATTCTTTGTTTTCAGTTCCATTGGCTTCTTCGCTTCTATAATTTTGATTTCTGCTTCAGTCCACGATGGGCCTCGTGTCCCTTCTCTTCTCTCCACCCCCTTTTCCCGCGGCTTGCATGTCTAGCCGTCATTTTGTCGACGGTGAGGGAAAAAAAGACAGAGAGGGAAATAAAAGAAAAGTACCATACAGAAGAAATTGTGTTGTTTAGCTGTGCGATTGTTTGAATTTGCTCCCACGAATTAGGCCTAACTCCTTTTTCCAATTCTGGGAAATTCGGCGGACCGATCTCTATCTTCAAGGTCAAAGTAGAATTGAGAGGGAGGGAGGAGGAATAGAATTCTCAACATCAATCTGTTTTCGACAGGAGTTTCGGTTGCATTTAAAAGGGGAAAAAAAAAAAAAACAACTTCACATTTAAGAGTTCATTTAGCTTTTTTTTTTTTTTTTTTTTAAAATTTCACTTTTCCTTTGTTCTGTTTTGATTTCCAGAAATAATTAGTTGATAGCGCCATTTCTTGAAGTTGCCCCGAAATTCTACGTTTTATGTACTTTTTTAAAGGCTTTCAGGATGGTTTTATTTTGTTTTTAACTGCAAGTTTAGTAATAGAATTTTAATGTATTTTCGCATTTAATAATTTTTATTATAACTACAAAATTTATTCTCAAGCACTTAAATTTTTTAATATGCATGGATTTAATTTGGTCTTTTCCTTTTTGAATTATATATTATTTTTCTAATTTAAGCATCATTTTCCTGTGTCAACTCTTGCAAAATATTCACTGGAAAATTAAATGTATTGAAAAGTGCAATTTCTCTAATATATATATATATATATATATATATATATATATTGATGATTTACTTATTTTCGATTTATGCTGTAATTTAACACAACTTGTAATTTCACAAAACTTGTCAATACTTTAAAAAAAATATATATATCTTTCTAATATAAGAACGTGAAATATTATCATAGTAAAATCTTTTATTAAAAAAATTCGAATCAACTGTTCCTTTCTCTGATAATATTCGAAGTTGTAAAACAATGAATAAATACGATATTTATATCAAATACACAAAAAGTATTACCTGCACGACAAGCATTTACCTTTAAATATTTTTAAACGTGAATATATATATATATATATATATATATATAGGAACGTCACATTTAATATTAATAAAGACTATTGGTGACGGACCTCGTAATTTTGAACCATCGTGAAATCACGAGGACGAAACCTCAGTTTGTACACCACTCTCTTAAATTTCCTACTTTCTAATGTTAGCTCTGGTAAATTTAACCCTCTACACGGCGAATATTTAATAGCACCAGGACTCGAATCTTGACTCGAGAAACATTGCTAGCCACGAGGTTGCTACTACGACCACTGGACTGCAAATTGAAGTTTGAAAAACACGCTCTAAAATTCGTCAGTTTTTAAATTAATGTTCAGAACTTTCTCGATAAACCGGCAGATTTCGGAACAGAGCACCCCCTCCCTCTGCCCCCAGATTACCGGAAACGCTGGATTAATGAAAAAAATCACTAAAAGCAACGCATTTAAACAGCTAAAACTATGGTGTATTGTAGAGAACTTGATACAGTCCATGCAAAAATAAACACACGAAATAACAAACTACAAAAAAAGTACTGCTTTGTACCAATAACTATGTCATTCATTTGATATGGGAGGCATAAAATTATTTTCAGTGTAAAAACGCCGGATAACTAGCAGTGGTGGAAAGGTGAAGTTGCCGGATTGTAGAATTACCATTGTATACACATATGCCATTTTATATATATATATAAAAAAAAAAACCTTCAAAACTTTATTTATTTACAGGTGAAAAACTAATAGAAAAAATTTATAATCAAATTATAATGCATACAATCGTGAGAAGTTTTGTTGAATCCATTAATTCCTTCTAAGGGTTTATTTACATCCAGCAGTGACATCCTAACAGCTCTTTTCAAACTGCCTTACAAGCCTGTTCTTCAATACAGAGCCTTTCTACACGTCCATTCTCTTTTAAACTTTTACAACTTCTTGAATGACTAATCAGATGTTCTTTGGTTGTGCGGTTGACATGTCTGATTGTCTTCTGCGACACTCAATATTAATCACGGTACTTCCATCACGCAAGTGGTATCAAATCATATTCAGATACCGAATGAATTGGCGATTACAATGAAAAGATTCCAATGCCTTTCTTATCGTACACTGTCCAGAAAGAACGTCAGTGATTAAAAAATTAAGAGCCGGAAACAATAGCCATTTAAGTCATGTGGATGTTATCGTAGTTATTTATTGGGACTCAACTCCAGGACTTCCTTATAAAATAAATGAGATAAAAATAAGCGAGTCGGAGATGTGTATAATGACCCTTTTCTTAGTTTTTTTCTCTTATACCTTCGTATACCTATCTGAGATTGTGGGACGCTTATCTTTTCTGTATATATATATATATATATATATATATATATATATATATATATATATATATACTCATATACATAAGTTGTCCACTCTTTTGAAAATTAAATGTTCTTAACGCCATTCCTTTAAAAACTAAAACTACTTTGACTTCCACTTTAAAAGTCGCGCTTGTTTTGTTTACTAGTATCATCTTGAGCCCCCGTTTAAATGCTGAATTGGCACGAAAAGAAAATCTCATTTCCTTTCAAGTATAAAAACTCTTGGCTCCGAATACTATGAATCTTTTTCTGTACTGTCATTATTCTGTTTTTATCTATGGCCTTGAAATTCATATTTAGGTTTAGTATTTTATTGTAAGAACTATATTTAACTTCCTTATATTTTCAATGTGTACTCAAGTGCACACTTAATTAATTTCCTTGCCGATTCTCTTTTTGAATTTAGGGATGCCCTGTGATACAGAGGCTTCATATGCTTCAGTAAACATTTCGTTTTGGAACGAAACTCTTAATTCCTTAATTTCGTTCTTATGAAATGATGAACATTGAAAAAAGAAAATACTTAAAATTAGGGTCCCTCTACCCTTTTGAAAAATTTGTAATGAATAAAAGGTTTATTGAAGCTCAATATTCTTGTATTTTCAAAAGTTATAAATTTCGCTTCATCTTATGAATATATATTAGAAAACGGTTATGAAACACAAGATTAGATTATTATAATGAACTTATTTGCGCGTGAAAGTCTTTTAAAGTCTTTGTTTATCCTGTTAGTAGAAGGAGAGTAAAATAATGATAAAATAAAGATTTTTTAAACAAACATGATTAGTGACGATTTTGTGAACGATTTCTGGGAAGTTACTCACTGCAATATTTATATGAATGGTAAAAATTCTAGGTATCTATGTGTGTGTGTGGGGGAAACCTTTTACAAATCCTTAAATTGTTTTCTAAATATGTATTTCAAATTACGATTTTTAAATATTTGAAGGGTTGTATATCGTTTATAAACATTTAACTAAACTTATTAAGTATTTGAAAAAGTGGCGGCGATTGGGGGAGGCGAGATTAGTAACCGTAACCTAACCCCTATTTTTTAGAGAAAGTTACATTTTTATTCCATTTTAGCTGCCTAAAACTAAGTATTATTTATTTTTTAAAAAAAAGCATTTGTTTTAACCCTGTTATCTTATTACCTAATCATTTTCGTACTAATTTCGTTCCTTTAGCTGTTAAAAATTACTTAATAAAAATATGCATAAAATGAAATGCTTTAAATTTCAGCACTGTTGTTAGGTGAATGTGTCGCGCCTAACCATTTCTCGTAAAAAAATAAAGCAAATAGAAGAGGCTCTTAGAGCAGGTGTAGCACATGCTGTGAGGAAGGGGGACCAAGGTGGCTGAATGTGTGGAAGTCTCTGCTAAGCGGAAATAAAGAAACTTGCTTTAAAACAAAGAGACTAAACATATGAATTGTGGAAAATTTTACATTGTATATATTTCTTCGTGTAATATAATTAACTGTATAGCTTTGAATGCCTAATTAAATGTTATTTAGGACAAACAACTTATAAGAGATTTTTTCCCCCTTGCATATTTTGCATTGCAATGAGATATGAAACAAGGTCTTGAGAAAACTTCCTAGTTAGATTTTGAAAATTATTGATTTTGGCAAATTATTTTTCGGTGTTTATTTTAAGCAAGACATACTTTATTTTTATGAAGAATATAACTGATCATTTTTGATTTCTCGCAACATTTCTCTTCATTGTAATACATCTGTAGTATTGTTCCTTTGATTAAAGTTATTTTATATAGTTTTAAACAGTATTTCAACTGATTCTTTTGCTGTGGTTCAGTATTAAAAGCAATCCTCTGTAAAGTTAGTATAGTCAACTTTTACTTCTCTGTCCACAATCACTCAGAAAGCTATGAAAACTTACCATTTTGAAACTTAATCTGTAAATTTTGAATGTTTATTGCATCTGCTCTCCTTATACTCCCCCAAGTTCCCGTTTATTATTATTATTTGTGTTTGTTGTCTGAAATTTTTTTACCTATCTCCCCATTTTCAATTCCCATTTGTTGCCATTAGTTTGGAGAATCATTGAGAACGAAAAAAAGAATACAGGTATTATTATTGGTGTACTTTCATCAAAACTGGTTTCGCTTCATCTTTGAAGAGCAAGACTTAATTATCACTTAACATTTGTGTGTTCTTTTGTAATAAAAATGTACAACATTCATATTATTGTTTGAATTCACTAGCAGACATAAAGCAGAGATAATAAATACTAAGCCACCCATTTCTGTCTGAATATATCCATTTCCCCCTTCGTATAATACAAACCATACAAATGTCTGAAATTGACTTTTCACTTTACGCATTAAAGTTCGTATCCACTTACGCTCGCAAGCTGTTTGCGAGCCACTTGTTGAAACCACGCCATCCCTATCTAAACCGAGAATTCCCTTTGTGCTCTTCGAAACCTGATAGGAGATGGATTGCCGCTAGTGATTCGTGAGCAGTTATTTGATTGATTGGTTGGTTTTAAGAGATTTAGAACAACAAAGGCTATTATCCCCTTTAAAATATTCTTTTAATTCGATAGATATTAAAGTATTTCGTCTTCAGTTGGAATGTTCTGAATATTTATTTATTAGCTACACCATTGTCCCAAAGCTCTATGGAAGTAATATTCCACTGTGGGTCGATCTTGAGTATATTCCAAAGATCATTTCTATCGAACACGTATTTATTACAAGTCAAAAGAATATATTCCCTGTGATGTGATTGTTTATCAACGTCGCTCTAAGAAGCAATTCGAAGTCTATTGGCGATGGACCTCGTAATTTTCAGCCTCAGTCAAGTGACGAGGACGACATCTGATCTGGAACTTCTCTCTACAATATTCCACACCACGCTCAACAGATTTCACGCGCCTCGGCCCTGCTACACGGCGGGTCTTTAGTGGTATCAGGGCTCGAACACACGACTCATCGAAAACCGCCGTCTATCTTCCGGAGCAATCCAATCGATGTATACGCTGGACAACCTCACCGATTTTGCGACACTGTCATCCTGTTCATTTCAAATATTTTTCGAGTGTCTCGGAATCCAAAGCAGTATCGCCTGATTATGAAAATGTGACTGTATAAATATGTTATTGGCTATTCTCTGAATGACCTTTGGTGATCGAACATTATAATTTTCTAGTGCAGATGACTATCGGACAGAATTAACAGATGTTTGTTTAATTCTGCTCAATCAAAGCAGTTCTTTTGATCCTTTTATATTTGCTAGCTGAGTTGCTCGCAAACTGCTCGATTCACAAGTGTATATACGTATTTTTAAAATAAAAAATTGCGAACTTGAATAATGTTTCTAAATTGTAAGAATTTTGCACAATGATTGGTTATTTATATTTTATAACCACGTAGCCATATATTGATATTTGGACGTATTTCTATCTGATATGTTTCGAGTGTGATTATGCTTTTTAAAATATTTTGATATGTATCGCACCAATCACCGTTGTTGGCATTAGAATGGTTGAATTGGCTTTCTCTTCGTGATCAGCGAAAGTTAATCAGATGCCCTTGAAAAAAGCGCATCAGATAAGATTTTATTTCCAATGGATTGCTTCGAAACTGACCTGGAAGGGAATCAAATATAAAATTGAAATTTATTATCGGTCAGAATTTTAGCGTTCTTGGGCCAACAACTTATCATTTACTTCCAATGAATATTTCGGATCTTAACGCGATCATCAATAAAACATTTTCAGAAACAAAGTTTTAACATTCAGACTTCATACTGAATGCTATTGTGTGGTAATATATGAAAGATGATTAATTGATAAACTTTAATGTTTGGAAAAAAAAGTTCGACTCAAATTGTGCGTGGAAATAAAATCTGTTGGAAAATCTCCACAAAGCTGTCTTCACGTAATGTTAATGAATAGGACCCGAAATTGGAGAATAGTCCGATAACAAAACGATCAAATATTAATTTTACGTTCTGACTTCGCTATAATTAAGATAGCATTGTATATTATATAACATTACTCATTTCTACCTGAACCAATCCCTACCTGAACCATAAAAGGCGTTCTATGTTTCGTCTCCAACACAGTAATGCTGAATGGGTTTTAAACTTTGCATGTTCAATTAAAAACATAGCGTGTTTGGGGGATGTTCCTAAATTTTAAGAATATTACATCATTAACTTATGTACTTATTACAACTTCGCAAATTCATACGAAAATTCGACCAGGTTCTTTTGACATTAAGCGAAAACATTCTTAAATCTTTTAAATCACTGCAAGTTTCTAATTTAAAAAAAAAAAAAAACAAGTGTGGGTAAAAGCATCAGATGAGCCAAGTATTACTACTGAAATGATTTTAGAGCTACTGCTGCAACTTTGCGGATTTTTGAAAGAATTAATTGATATTTACTTGTTTATAACATGATTAAATATGAAAAAGTTGTGTTTCGATGTAGAGTTTATTTTTTAAGTAAGTATTTTTTCGGGTTCCTCTGAACCCCCGATAAAATGTGATTTTGTGTTTCTCTGCAAATAAACCAATTGTTTAAAATAAATGGTTAACACATTCTCTTCGTGCTCTGTACGTGGCAAGTAAATAAAAATAAAAAATCATGTTTTCTTTAGAAGCGGAAAAAAAAAATCTAGAAAATATTAAGTACTAAAATTTATGACGTATTATAAAATAAATTTAATTAAATTTTTTACTTGAATATTTATGATTTAATTTGATAGAAGATCTAAAGTGTCTGGATATATATATATATATATATATATATATATATTGTAACAGTTTTAATGCTTTTCTATAGCCCCACTGTATTCACAGTCTTACTTTTTTTTTTATTGACAGTTGGTACGTTTCTTGATTTTTATGTACAAGGAAAAAAAATATTTTTAATTCTTTGCATAAAGTTGAAACGAATGACATTATCCATAGAATTTTCAGTTCTTCCCCCTTCGATTTTTTTTTCAGATCATACCCTTTTTTGTTTATTAATTTGCTTCATTTGTCTTTCATTACTAGTATTAAGATTTATTGCTATAATTTATATGTTAAAAGTGCTATTTTTATCACTTACAGTCTAGAATTCCCACCCCCTCCCGATGCATGTAGAATTTTGGCACATTTTGTGACGTATTTCCTTCATTATTTAACTCAACAGCTATCTCAAAATCTAATTAACTAGTCAATGAGTTCGAAATTCCAGTTAAAGATACGTAAGAGAAAGACAACACATGCTGCTTAACAGCTCTTAACATAGAGTACGCAAGATCTCTCTCGGTCCTCTCTTAATTTAATCTTAGTTTATATTCTAATAATAATGTCTTGGCTAACCAAATCACTCGTTCAGATTCACACACTTTTTGTGTATCACAGATTCAACTCCTATTACTCTGACGAGGAGTCGCTTCAATCCAAACGATTAATTATGATTGTTCAATCCAATCTACAATTATTTACCAGCTTGTTGTTATCCTCTTTTCTTTCTCTTTCCTTTCAATTCTATTTCGCTATTAATCAATATAGGTAATTCACTCTCTACACTTCTTTCTTCATATAATTTACTTAACCACGTTTCATTTGGTTGTCAAGGAGTTGCAATTGTCTTCAATTCAAATTGCCAAAAAGTCTCCGAGGTTGATGATGAGAAAATCGCGAATAGCTCAACGTCACAATTTCTTATTTGATATGAACTACTATAATCGGAGATAAATTGAAAAATACTACTTTGAATTATCTGTAACTGCTGTACTTTACTATAGTGTGTACTAGATAGACTTAAATAGTGATTCGTATTTATTAGATTTTTTCTTATTAAGTGCTGTATATTTAAAGAGACGCGTATGAAATTTCATCGCGCCATGCAAAAAGTTCTTTGAAGCAAGCATTGTAACATACCCTCTTCTCTACTTAGATTCTGAGCGATCAATAACTAATCAGTAAAGAAAATTTAATTCTACTTTATTTAGTCCGTAGAATTATCCTGTTATCAACTGTTATTACGAATGTGGAACATTAACTTAAGCGCGTCCTCAACAAAAATTGTAATAGAAATTTCTACATATATTGCAGATATCAAAACTGGAGCCGAGTAAGGAACAAATACTTGTAAACTGGATCCTATCATCACTTAACTTTCTTTTTACCCCTGTATCGTCTTCAATAATCTCACTAACCTTCTATCATTATTACGTTCCACACACACACAATTTCTCTGTCTGATTCCTCCATCCACAACCCCTCTATCTGGTTCTCCAACCCCTTTATCTGATTCCTTCAACCCCTCTATTTCATTTCCCCCCCCACCACTATGTTTCTAAAATAGTAAAAGTAATTTACATAAGACACGGTTCATTCACAATGTGAAGTTTCCAATTCAATTAATGTCATAAGTCGTGCAAAAGGTTAGTCGATGGGGGAAACATAGGAGAACACGTTACATATGTTATATATCCAACACGGACACAGATAAACTTACCTTGTGTTGGTTTAGATACTTAGTTTTTTTTTTCTTTCTTTTTCTTTTTCTTTTCATTACATACTTTCAAATATAAATAACTTTATATTATCGTAATTATCTTTCAATATGCTGATGAACATTTCTTTCGGCGTTGCGTAAATGTAATCGTTTGTTTTTGAAGGCACACGCCTGCCCTGTATCCTCCCACTTCGGCTGGTTTCCGAAGTGCCTATTCAACTGCCCTGCCCGTCACGTCGGCCAGTCTACCTAGGTTCAGTCCGCCGACCCTGCTGTCTCCATACCCGGGTATATCGCACCCAGCACTCATCACGACGGGACCAAAGCAAGAGCTGGCCTTGCACCACTCCAACCACAGGTATCAACAGTACGTGCACATTTTATCTTTATTCTAATATTACGTTCTTTTTTTTATTTTAAATTGAAATTTTACGTCTATTGTCTGCTACGAAAACAACTTTAGTCGCTTAAGTCTGCGCTTATTTGTTGCTGTAGCAACGAGATCGGGCCCATTTTCAATAAGGGATATATGAAGTGATACATTCTCATTGTGTGCACTCAGGGAAAAACTTGTTATGCCTTTCTTACTTTCATTACCGACATCAACAGAAAATATTTTCGTCTTAAGAGGTGAGAGACACAAACACAACTGATGTATTATAAATATTCTACAATAATCGTAGTATATCAATTTTAATGAACATTCTAAATTGATTCATTCCAGTAAGTTTTTTTTAAAAAAAAAAAAATGTGTGTGTGAATAAAATATTAATGAATATTGCTTGAATTTTAAATTTTATGCTATTGATAGACATTTTTGAACTGAATTTTATCTCAATGTCAAAGTTTTTAAAATAATAAGATTCAAAAAATTATTACCTGCATCTTTTAAATTACTATCAAACTGTTCCGTTTTCAAACTTGAGGTGCCATCTAGTGATATCTTGATCAATTAGGAATAATTTACTCTTAGCGTAACTCGTGCTGCCATCTATGAAGAACCAAAATAAATATATATTACTTTTAAAAGACGAAGAAATGGTTTTCATTTCTTGAACGTCAACGAATAAATTTGTTTTTATTTTCAATACATTATAATATTTTCAACATTATATTACTTAATTTAATCAAATATTAATTTATTTTTAAAAATGATAATGATTTAGTATGCCCCCTTCCTATATTCCAGTTTTTAGAATTTATTTAAAATCGTAATATATGTTTCTCTGAAGATTCCAGGTTGTTCAGTGGAAATTAACTCAACCATTTGGAATTTAGAGCAAAATAAGCTCATTGATAAAAATAAGAAGTAAAATTTTAGAACTGTTTGGAGAAAAATGCCAAATTCATTAAAAAAAAATTTCATGCAATCTTATTATTTTTTTTTAAAAAAAAAAAAAAAAAAAGTTTATTCATATTTTATCATTATTGGGTGATGAAATGTTCTAAGATTATTCACAGTGCTATTAAAAGTAATTTTGAAACCGTTAATTTCTCTATATTGAATATTAAATTCTGTTATGGTTTTCAGGAGCTTGCCAGAATACCCCAATGAACAAAAGTACAATTCCAAGGCTACTGTCCCAACCAGCAGTCATAACAACACCACTAACAATACCGTTGAGAAGAAGGCCCACATCAAGAAGCCTCTCAATGCCTTCATGTTGTACATGAAAGAAATGAGAGCGAAGGTCGTTCAAGAATGTACCTTGAAAGAGAGTGCAGCTATCAACCAAATACTAGGCCGTAGGGTGAGTATTTGTCAATTAATCACGTTGTTTTTTCTCGCTTCTATTTACAGACATAAAAAAAAAAAAAGGTTACATTTTAACGTATGGAAATATCTAGCTATAGGCATGAATTTAGATTTTCGAAAAATATTGCTTAAGTCTCCCATCTACCGGCCATTTTAATTTCGTGAACATAACGTTAATACTATGGAATTTATACTAGTCTTCAAATCTTTACTATTTTATCTATTTGAATGGGGGAGGGGGGAAATCGAAGAGCAAAACACAATGAAGGTTTCTGCGGGATTATATTGCTCCTCCGATTTTTGAAAAT
>BMAW01075771.1:604019-702389 GCA_019974015.1 Nephila pilipes
TGAATATCCTTCTGAAATTATTTAAAAAAAAAAAAAAAAAAAAAAAACTAAAATTGAATTTGCTTAGAATTTGTGTAGCATTGTAAATAAATGTGTTGATACAGTAGAGTTCTGTTGTAAGAGTAGCATAACATTTCAGCCCTGATATTTCTCTTTCTGTTAATTTGGCATCACATCTAAATATACTTTCTCTTTTTTGCATGGTAAAGTTTGAAACAGTTTCCTTACACAGTTTATCTGCACTTCTTTATTGTGTCAACCAGGTGGAATAAATTGGGTAAAATATTTAATGCCTTTTGCTGAAGAGTGCAAAAACAATTTTAAAAAAAATTCTGGAAAAAAAGAAAAAAACATCATTAATATTTTTCGAAATCTCAGGGCTGAAGTAATATCTAATGTTAAATGAATAATATTAAAAATATCTTTCACTAACCAGTATGCCTGCTGATATTTAAGCAATGATTAACCCTTTGTTATTTTAATGCATTTCTCCATCTATAGACGGCAACAACCTCAAGAAATGCAGAGCCAGGTTTGGCCTAGACCAACAGAGCAGTTGGTGTAAACCCTGCAGGTAAGAAATTTATACCTTTTTCGATCGTGTTGTAGCAGGGTTGGTAAAATCCCATTTTAGTTCACACTTTGGCGATGGAAAATAAAATGGTGCTAAAATTAGGGTCGCATCAGAAAAAGGTCTCTTAGGTTTACATTAATTAGTTGCCAATTTGTTTTATCTATCGCGCTTTTTAGTGTCTTCTTGCTTTCTGTCGCCAAAGTATAGACTAGAATATGATCCAATCAGGGGAGCTCTATCATGCTTTTCCCTTCAACTAATCCTTGGTAATGTTGTTTGAATTGGGAAATCTCTCCCAATTGAATGAAACATGACTTATGTTGATAGGATAAAATTATTGAATAGTACTGCACAGAACTGAGGCGATACATTTTTAAGGAACGAAGAATTTTGTATGTGATTAGTTGTAGAGAGAATGACCGGAAGTTATCAACAAAGACATCAGTATCACATTTACTTTAAGGAACTTTATAAGCGGATATGGAGGAGAACTACAAAGGGTCAGTGAGCCAAACCCTCATGCAAAGTTCTTCTAGGGACTCGAAACTGATTGGTTCATTACCTAGTTTTAATATAAATCTTTAGATTCAGACGTGGGTTGAAAATAAATCCACAGGCTAGATTAGAAAAGTCTTGAGTTTTGATTACTTTTAGATCCTAATAAATTCAAATTCAATTACTGACTGATTTGAATTCATTAATGGCTCATTTAAGTATTGACTAAGAATGAAAAGAGAAGGAAGAGCTGGGGCGTTACAATGTGTTTTGGAAATTTTGTGACCTTGAAAACTTTGAACTTTTTCTTTGAACTTTGAGTTTATTCATCTTTTATACATTGTTGAATAACCGGGCTTGTAGCTTGCATTCTGTACTTAAATTTTTTTTTTTTTTTGAATGTCTTTTGTATGCTATGTAATCAATCAAAATTTCTATAGCTTTATTGGGGTGAACCTTCTACTGAAACCTTATTTAATACGAGGCAATTATGTAATTAAAAATGTGATATATATCTTAAGTTGCATAACCAATATTCTAAATTCTCGATTTTGTTTTGCAATGCCCTATCATTCAAATTTTTTTAAAATATTATTTATGTGTAAAAAAAGAAAAAAGACATTTATGAAAATTTTTTATTAACGTGTAAATAAAATAAAACCAATAAATTTGCTTTCCAACTGAAAAAAAAAAAAAAAAAACTAAATTTAAATTCATTAAGATTTCTGAAACTTTTTGAAATAGTTGGGAAAACGTGAATTTTCAATTCCTGGTTTGTATCTTTGAAAAAGTGTAATATATCCTTTTTATCATATTAGTAGATTCATTAAAGTAATTATACTGTAATTAAAATTAAACTGTGTTTTACTCATAACTTTTTTATTTGGGGAAAAAAACGTTTTCTTGTATAATAATTCAAAAAAAAAAAAACTAGTTTAAAGCAATAAGGACATGTTATTTATGAACACAGATTTAATTGTTGATTTATTTGCTGTTATGAATTGAAAGTGTATGCAGGGATTTAATGTATCATATTTTAATTTCCGTAAAAAATATTTTATTTTTCAAAATTGTTGGAATGATTAAATTTAACACTGTATGAGTAATAAATTCTAAATATTCGTTCTTGATGTAAATGAATAAAGAAGTTATTTACTCTACAAATTCAATGCCTTAAAAATTAGTATAATTTCGAGCTGGTTTGTTTTAAATACGGTGATAGGTAAGGAAATATTTATATTTAATTTAAAAAAAAATATTGAATGAGCATCAAAAATATGGTTGTTATAATCAGTTTTAAATGGTGCTCTATTAGATTCCTTTTTTTTTCCATATGAAATAAATAAAAATTATTTTCTTGTGTAATTCATTAAATGAAAGTATTTTATACTTAAAAAGAAGTATGCATGCTATTTTTCTCGGTATCTGATTATAAATATAACAGTATAGTGATTATATCTTAATATAAAATCTGGTTTTTAATATATATTATTTTATTGGAATAATTATGAAGTTGTATTGATACTCACACACACACATATATATCTATATATGTATGAAACATTTTTTAAATATTCAAAATATCTAAATAGGAGAGTTTTTGATAGGATTAGCAATTTTGGATGCGAAGTTATCCGAACTGTTCGTTTCGACCCCCAGAACAACGTTATTAGGGACAAATGTTTCAATTAAGAAATATGCAAGTGTGTTATCTGGCCAAATGTTCGATTTCTTTTAGACATTTTTAGATTCCTCTCCCCCCATTTTCAATAGCATCATAGTCATCTGAGCGAGCTTGCACACTATCAGCAAGCAGCTGCCTGACCAGTCGAGAGAGGCGTGAGGGGATGAATGAGGATGAAGTCCTCATTTTGAATTAAATAACTTTTTGTAATCACAGTATAAAATTGAACACAATCGAAATCAAGTTCTACTGTGTCAAAGATCGTGCGTAAGCCCGCTCACCAATGGTCTAAAAAGGAATTGAGTGCGCAACATAAGAGCGCAATAAACGTAGAATCAATAGGCGACCGCTCACACCACCGCTTGCTGGATAGTGCGCAAGCGCGTTCAGATGTCTAACAATGGTGTTGTTGAAAATTTGTAAAAATGCCTTAAAAAATCGCGGCATGAAAACACATTTGCATGTCGCCTCATTGAAACAATTTCAGCCATTTCGCATCACAATTGATTAATCCTTATCAAAACACTCTCCTTGTAAGTTGACTTTTCATTTTTATTTTCGAAATCTACATTCAAATCGACTGAAAGTTTCCACTCTGATTACCATTAATCCATTTCAGGCGGAAAAAGAAGTGCATTCGCTACAAAGACGGGAACGACAACACTTTCGACATGGAGGACAACATGGGTAGTGCTGGCAGTGTCGAAGCCCCCACACCCGATTCCAACAAGACGGAAGACACTGACAGCCAAGACACGGACAATACCCACAACAACAACAGCATCGCCTCCCCACAACTCAGCCCCTGCAATGACGATATAGACACTAAGCCGAGGCTGGATTCGAACGGGATGGTGCGACCCCCTAGCCCACATAGGAATCACCTGTATCATCACCCCCTCAGTGTTCACCAGCTCATACAACCCCACTTCAGCAGTCGGTCCGCTCTCATCTCCAGGACAGATGCCATGAGGTTTCAGAACCCCAATGAGACCGCTTCCAACCGGCCTACGCCGGCTCCCATGTTGACGGTCACATAGGAACACTTGGCAACTAACTGCAGGTGGTGGAAATCTAGTACCTGGTACGATGTCTGGTTTCGTGCTAACGCCGCCATAGTTTTGGCTGAAAAGGAATCAAACAGCTTGAATATAAGTGGATCAGTCCGATGATTCGTATTGACAAGCAAAACGCGGTAGCGATTGTCGAAAAAAGGAAATACCATTATTATGTGTGTGGGTAGATGAATCTTTGGAATAAAAATCTAGAAGCGACGAAAAAATATAAATAAAACCAGTTGGTAAGAAGACCATTGCGTTCAAAATTTGGCGGGAAACAAAGATTGATGTAAATTGATTGGCGGGGAAAAATAGCTTTTGGATAAAAAAAAAAAATTGATTGGAAACAAAAATGTACATAAATTGACTGGAAAAAAAGGCTATTAGATTTAAAAAAAAATATTAGAGAACGAAAATTTATGTGAAGGGGCTGGAATTTTTTTTTTTCTCTCCAGCTACAAATAAAAATTGACTGAATCGGAAACGAAAAATGAATCTGAACACAACATATGCAGGATGTACATGCCAAAGTTTAATCTGAATAGGATGAGTTCAGTCAAGATTCCAGTAAGCGACTCCATACCCGCCGTGTGGCAGAAGGACTTAGAAATAGTGGTGGACCAACATCTTTTACGTACCATAAGAAAAAGTAGCGGAATGAATGAAATTGTATGTTGTTTTTTTGCTATCCGGGGAAAAAAAGAACTAAGAACAGATTAGTTGGCTTGAAGTTTTATCACAGAGAAAATTAATTTGGAATACGCGAATGTTACATTATTGCAAAGGCTAAAACACGCATCGAATTGATCGAATGGTGCAATCTGATATCATACCATGTACTAGATTTCAGTGAAATTTTTGTTAGACTGTAGTGGAACAGGCATGTGCTAAAATCGATATTGCTTTGTTGCTCAGTTGAAATATCTTTTGACATCTTGAACGTGTCTTAAAACTGTCGTAGAATGTCACGATTTTTACTTATCAGTTAATATATCTATCTATATATAAATCAGGGAAATTTTTGGCGAATCTAATATCTCAAAAAAGAAAAAAAGAAAATCGAAATTTGACTCGTCACACTTTAATGTTACCTCCCTCTTTCTTTAACTACCTTTTTTTCCCCCACCTTTTTTAATTTTGGTTATATTTTAAGGCTTAGATTGCTTTAAAAATCATTTAATGATTGCACGCATATTTTTTAAAAACAAGGCGGAAAAGGTCACATTGGACAAAGGTATTAGCAATAACTTTAATTTTGCAACATCAGTGACTTTCTGTGAAGATGTGAAATTGACATTTTCATTCCCTTTGACGAGTTGAAATTTCATTAACCCTGTATATATACATATTTATATTACTCTAATAAGAGGATTTAGTATTTATATATGCTCTTATGATGATGTGCACACAGTAGCAGTTTCATTAGATTAAAAATTCATCTTTAATATATTTTCTGCTATTCATTTTTTTTTTTTTTTTTTACTTTTTTGTTTTAAAACTGCATTTAATGTATAAAAAACAGGATTTGATTTGATTTTTTTTTTTTGCATTTAACATGTTAACGTTTATTAATTATTATTTTTAAGAGAAGTAATATTTATAAAAAAAATTGACGATTAGAATTTCGGATTTAATTAATTTTACAACCTGCAAATTTTATGTAGTGTCATTTTAAACAATAATGTTTTTTAAGAAAATTTATATATTTTTTAAATTGAATGTGTTACATAATTGTTACGATTTTGATATTTATTCAAAGTGTTAAAATTGTTTAAAAACAATAATATGTTCATCCAACATGTATTTCCCATTTTAAGTTTTTTTTTTTAAAAATTTATTATTATTATTTTATTTTGTATTTTCGTGAATCAACATGTGTTGGACGATTATGACGTCAGAGTCTTAAATTGTGCTTAATAATTTTCATTTTTTAAAATCTTGTATGAAAATGTAATATACTTAATATTAAATGCTCAGATTGTCAATTTTAGTGATATATTGAAAAAAGGAATAAAACACATCAACATCTAAGTGATTTTATTTATTCATTTTACAAAAATTTAACCTGAAAAAGAATTAACTATGGTAAAATTGAATTTCATTTCGAATAAAACTCCTTCGTATATGGTCCAGTTTTGTATAACAAAACACAATCTTAAATTAAAAACAATTGCCAATGCACAAATTTTAGTCACCAAACACTGATGTTGCAATTTTTCCTTCCTGTAAATTGCTAATACTCTATTTTGTCCATTGTGACTTTTTTCTCCATATTTAGAAAGTGCGTACGATTTTGAATGTTATTGTTAAACTAGTTTTTTTAAACAATTTTGAAAACTCAAAATTTCTTAAATTAAAGGTGGCTAGAAGGCGCTGTTATTTTGGCAATAATAGTTATTTTTTTTAAAAGAAATGGACCTGAAACATTCTCTTTAATGCTTGGCACATTTACACCGCCTGTGAATAAATATTTGTTAATGTTATTGGACTGTTTTCAATATATGTTACATACTTTGTTCGAATTTTAACTTGAAATAATATTTTCTATTCTATGGTATAATAAGAAAGTTTTTCTTATATTATGATTTGTTATCGCCACAAACACCGAATAAATTTGTTTGTTATTAATTTTTTCGTAATTATATAGATTTTTTTTGTTTTATTCATGTATATTGTTTTAATTTACAACTATATCAATTTGCTAACTTATAAAATTAATTATTATTATTTAATTATATTAATTCCAAGTAATTCAAGAAATTGTGTGAAAGTTTTGAATAATGAAAGATTAAAGTATAAGAGTTCGGTATTATACAATTAAATTCAAATTAATATATTATAAAATGAATTTTTTCGTAAAGCAAAGTAATTGTTCATGTGTTTATAAAGCATTATAAGAGATAAAAATCTGATTAAAATTTGTCTTTACAATTACAAGAATTACTGAAAGTATTCAAAGCAGGACTCGTTTTAACTAATGTTAATATGGTATAAAGAATATTTATTGAATTTTGTCAGTATTTATTCCAATTTATGTAGATTTATTAAATTTCTCGCTATAATGTCTAAAGATAGAAGGAAAAAACGGAAGCATTATGTATTCCTTCAAATTAGGGGAAACAGTAGTATGTAATGACTTTGGCTGGAAATAAAATGGACTTGGCGATACTTAACACAACTTTGGCAAAAAACTGTTCGATTATATGGTATTTTAAGTATTGATTGCACATGCTTTGTACGTTGCGCATTTATTACTAGAAGTATGAGGAATAAACTAAACAAAAGCATTGATAATTAAACATCGTTTTTATATTTTCTGATCATTAATAATTTTTATTAAAATAGAAGACATTATTTGTTTTGGGACGAAATTTGCTGGAATGCTCAGCCTATTAGGCTTTGACCTCCTATTGGAAGAACTTTATATAGTAAAAAGATAAACCGGAAATTAAATTGGATAATATACTGTAATTGCATTAGCTGCGGTATTTGATTTCGATCAGTCATGTGTCAATTTCGATAATTGGAGGAATGATCAGATTAAGAAAGCAACATAATTATCCTGCAGAACTTTTAAAAAAAAAAAGTGAACTAATAATTTTTTCTTAAAACTCATTGTTTTTACCAAACTGATATTGAAAAAAAATTTCTTTGAAAAATATTTCTTTTCATCCAAGCATCATAATTAATACAATGAAAAATAAGACAATAATTACTTATAATTAAAACAAAAGTTTAAGTATTTAAAAATAGAGGGATTCATAAGATTTAAAGTAAAGAAATCAATTACAATTTACAAAATTACCTTATCTTAATTTATTAACCAATCAGAAAATTCCAATTACAATAAAACTTTAAGTAACATATTTCATCTGTCAAACGACTTGTTGGTGGAGGCACTTTATTTTATTTATAATCCCTTCTGATTACCTTTGTAATGATCGGGTACCAGGTTGGCAACTTTTGCGCATGGTTTTCGCCAAGTCCGTTTTAACATATAAGTACCAAAAAATGATCATATTTATATTTAAGTTCAAAAAATCAAATTTTTTTATTTTGCTTTCAAATCTGGTTTAATTTTATCGGATTCTTTATTAACAACATTTATTATTATTATACACATAACCCCTGTATAACACGGCACTTCCAAAATACGATTCGAAAATTGGGGGAAATCTCATACAATACAATATTCTAGAACACAATTTTACTCTAGTTCGGTTTGAGAACCTCATTATTCTTATGCAAAACTTAAAGTTTTCGGGAACCAAATTCGAAATTAGGGAAATACAGCATAAGAACTCAGAGTTTTTCAGTGCATCAGAAATTTCTTTGAAACTTTTTCACTAGAGCATGTATCAGATCTATGGGCAGAATTTTGAAACTCATTAGAACTTGAAATTCATTTTTTGTTCATGAAATTAATTTGTACATTTTAAAGCGTGTTTTCGATAGCACATCATCCATTCTCTTTAGAAATGGTAATTATGTTTATCTTTTTATTCTTTGCTAATTATGTATAATTTAGTACCTTGAGTTGTGTCTAGCAGAAATAAAAAAAAAAATTCTTTTCAAAAATCAGTTAATTTCGCTAGAACAAAAATTACACATGGGATCGGCATGAAAAGAAGGGGAACGTGTATCGTGCTTAAACATTTAAAAGGACAATTTATTTATTATTAAAAGTTATTTAAATTTCCTGTAACGCTGAGCCCAATCATCTCATGGATTTTCAAAATTTTACACAGCTGTTTCTCAGCTTTTTAATTTTCATGACGCTCATGTACTTAAACTGGTTTTTTTTTTTTTTTTTTTACTATCTGTATAAAGTTTTGAAATTTTCTCTGGTTGTTTTTCATAATATATTTGATAACTACGTACATGGAATAATAATTTAGATAAATTACATATAGTCCACTAAATTACATATAGTTGGTTTTTTTTTACTGTTTTTCGCAGTAAGTCATAGAAAAAAATTTGTAGAACTATGGATTGCATTTGCAACTAAACCCATGCACAGAATTATGAGTAACTAAAAAAGTAAAGGAAAAACCTATTTAAAAATGTTAAAATTTATAAAAATTTTAAAATATTTTGAAACAAATTAAAAAACATTTTAAGTAATTATTTGTTTGAAAATGAATTTTTTTCCTGACATGCAAATTTTAAGGTGTGGTCAATTATGGCGAGTAAAAAAATTCCCTCGATAATATATAATTTTAAAAAAAAGTTGTCAAAGTTACAGTGCATTAATATGCAATATTTTTGATCAAAATTGCATTAATAAGTACATTGATGGTAAAATTATGTAATAATATGTTTTTCTAATTTTACGAATTTAATTCCCTTTTTTTTTGTACTATTCTGCGTTTCAGACACAACATGGACTCGCATAACGCTGTATTTTTTTTTAAATCGTAAGAACCTTGTTATATGGGGGTTACCTACATTTGTGCATTATTTTACACTCATATTAATAAAAAAAATGATTTAAGAGTGCAAGTTAGAGTGGCAGGTACTTGTAATATACCTTTGCTTACAGTTTATAATAGTTTTAGAGATTAATAGTTTTAGTTCGAATATTCCAATTATTCTAAATCTTTATATGCCTGTTTCCATATATACAGTCTTTAATTCTAAGTACTGGAATTTATGTAAATAATCATTGCATTACTTCATATCATTGTCATCAGATAATTACATGAACTGAATTGAATGTTTAACAAAATGTTATGAATAATAGTCGATAAAATATAATTTCTGCGATATTTTACTTTATTTTTCACATTTATTATAAGTAGCATTTATCAGAATTAGATTTATATTTTTAAGAAACATGTCAGAATTTAAAGTGTGTTTATTATCTTGCAGTTCTTATAACTGGTATTTAATGCTTGAAAATAAACCTTTCTATTGCATTTGTTTTTAATGCATTTGCGTTAAACATTCTATTCGGTATTTATATAATTGAGTGTGTAGGTTTGAATATTAAATGTTTATATATAAACTTCAGAAAATATATAGTAAAAAACCGATTTAAAACTTGTACAAAATCTTTTTTTTTTTTTCCTTGAAAAAAAATAATGATGCTTTCGTATTTTTAATGTAACTTTTCGTTTTAGACAACTTGTATTATGTGTTTGATTTTTTGAGTTAAATGGGACTTCTTTTTTGTTATGTTATATTAATTGTAAAGCAATATTTTCTCTGAGAAAATCAAAATGACTCATATTTGTTGCAATTTTTTTATTTTTGCACTTTTTGGTTTAATTCCAAAGCGAATTAGAATGTGCAATATTTAAAATGTGAATTTTTTTCAACAAAAAAAGTAAATGATTTTTATTATTGTTTTTTGAAAGTTTTTTTTAAAGGAGATATATTTATTATGTGCTTGAAATTTTCAATACAAAATTGACTTCGAATTTTAATTAGGCTTAAGGAGACGTTCTTCAAAAGACATCTGGCATGAAATTACTCTACATGCAGTTTACAATACAATATGCCGTGTAATATTTGCTGAAGGTATAAGTGCTTCCGTAAGAGTATGCAATGTACAAGTTTCTAGAAGTTAACATTTATCCATGTTTTCATGAACAGAAAGTCATATACCTAATATTTAAACTCTTCCACTTAACGGATAGAATATATTTTTGTTCCTCTACGACGCACATATTGTACAGTCCGTACATTTTTAAAACTGTGCAATTCATTTACAGTTTGTAAATTTTATTAGGCTTAAAGCTGGTTAAAATTCACTTATATTTCTTTCTCTTTTTCATATCTTGTTGTGTTATTTTTTGTGAATTGATTGTATGCATTTCTGTTATATCCACTGGTTTTCTCGCAATTGTTAAAAAGAAGAAAAAAATGAACTAAACTCGTATCTCTCATTTTAGACGGATATGATGTAAAATATCTAATGTACAAAATAAAATTCATTGTTGTATATGTTAAGAAACGATTCTTTGTAAAATTTTTTGCCAAATAAAGATTGTACAATTATATACTTTTGGATTATTAATAAACTTTGAAACATTATAGTGGAAAACGTTTTCATTTTGAATCGCTTTTTTTTAATTATTTTTTTAATGAGAAAATGTACAAGTCGTCAACTTACATTTTACACATTTTATATACTTCAAAAAAATGATAAATCAGTAACAGAAGCCGAAAGCTCTTATATTAATTTATCTCATAAGTTTTTAAATAATCTTATTTTTATCCATTTTTATTCACTTATAAAAAAAAAAAGCCCGAATCAATAACACAAGTCTAAAATCCTTAACAACAAGTGTATCATAAGTTTTTCTTAGAAATTTTTGATTAATAAACATATTTATGAACGATTCAACCGAAATTTGCTGTGATTTCTTTTATAACCCTGTGATGTTTGGCTATTTTTGGCTTGCTCTACACTAAACATGGAGACCTTTTTGCTATTTGAATTGTATAAAATTCTAACTCCTTTCTAACAAAATAAACGTAATTAGACAAATTAAATGAAGATTAGGAGTGTAATGAATTGAATAAGGTATAATAATGTATGAAAGAAAAATAGTTGGAAACTGAAATGTGGACAACGAGAAGCTGATAGATGTTTGTAAGTTAATTTGAGTGAATTATAGCTAAAATTGGCTGGAAATGATTCCTTGTTAGAGTAAGAAGTAATAGGAATCGAACCCGCTGCACTCGAGAAGTGTCTCATTCGATGCGAGTGAATTGGTTGGCTTAGATTGTATTGTTTAAATCTAAGCTAAGATTCAGGCAAGTGGAGAGTTATTTGAGAGAAAATGATATTGCATAACAACGTTGATAAATATTCGATCGCTTTTGATTGATTGCTTGTTAACCATTGAGAAACAACACGGAGGCTATTGGCGACTGAACTTGTCTTTTAGAGCCTCGTTCAAGTGACGAGGACGACACCTGAGTTGGAACCTGCCTCTCCAAACTTCCACACCCCGCCGACAAAAAGTTGTGGAGTCTCGACAGGTTTAACGTGCAGCAGCCCCATTACACTGCTGGTTTTAAGCGGGACTCAATCCCACGACTCGACTGAAACAACGCTGGTCGCGAGTTTGCAACCGTAAAAATTAGGCTATCGCGACCAGGCGACGAGATGAAAAATAATCCTCCAATATAGTGGAAAGAGGAAACGCGAAGATGAACTTTTAAAGTAAAATTAAAACAGAAAATCAATGTAATAAAATTGATTAAACGCATATTTTTGCTGCAAAATAATGACACTGCAAGTGATAAATAGATGCTGTAATGAAATGTACTTCGTTTTCAATATGTATGAATTGCGGATATATATATATATATATATCGATGAGTTGTACGTTAGTCCTTCCGGTTAGGCTTTTTCGATTGTGTTAATTCAAGGCCAGTCCTTCATAAAGAGAAATCAAGTGATATCGTTGCAGTATTCTTAGATTAAAAAGTATAAATAAAGCTTTTAATCATTTTTTAAAAAATGAGATATATTTTTAGAGCTTAAAAATAAGATAAAATATACCAAAACTGTTAATTGTGAAAAAAAAAAAAAAAAAAAAAAAAAAACTTGAGAAAATTGCTTCAATTTCCCCCTCCTCCGTTCCATCTCTTCAAGAACTTTTCCGTTCGGGTATTAAAAAAATTATTTATCCCTTTAATTCTTTTGTTACTAATCTAGGCTAAAATTATAAAATGAAAATTGCTATATATGAGATGCTGGTTTTATAAAAAGTCGATGATTTTGAATTTATTATAATGAAAATAAAAACTTAATTACAGGAAAAGGAGTTAAAATGTTATAATGTACATATCTCCTCACCTTAATAATCACGAGGATTTTACATGTTACAAAAATTATGGTACCTTAATTTTAGGTAGTTGAGTAACCCTGACGTATACGCTGCACATGATAATTGGTTAAAAAAATTGAAAGTTGATTGGATAAGCTGAATATGCCACAACCAAGCATTCATAAACATGTCACTTTATTCATTTATTCAATAAACCCCTTCCTTGTTGATGTAATCAACATGGATAGCATATTATAACATTTACAACACAATTATAATTTATATATATATACACAAGCATAAATAAATACATATATATTTAAAAATAAACATCATTTTGAACTTGCCAAAAACGAACTCTATTTATTTCTAATAGAAGTCATTTTTATGGACTCTGTAAACTTAATTTACCACCATGAACTATAGTACCATGAAAAAAGAATGTGTATACTTGATAATCAAACAGAATTTTTCTCTCTCTCTCATTAAAATAGATTACATTTATTTATACAAAACCATCAAAATGCAACTCATCGATGTCAGAATGAAATAAAATTACTTATGACCACCATTGCCACTGTCATCATTCTGTTCTAAATCAATTCTTTAAATGACACACAGACTTCAAATTCTTTTTTGATGATTTGCAATTTATAGAAAGCTGATACGATCTATCAGCTCGAATTGATCGCTATGTTTTATTAACCTACAATGCAACCGTTCTTGCATTACGACAGAGGTCTTCAACTTGGGTTCCTTGGAACTTGACAGGTGTTCCGTAAGTGATTGCTATTTGCTAAATCAAAGCGCCAAAATTTTAGCGAAATTTTAATTTTATAATAGATCAAATTCTTAAAGGCAGTTTGCTTGTAAATATAAATATAAATAAATACTTTATAGGTAAAATAAAACCTTAAATTTCATAAAAATCACGTACTTCAAATACATTTGTCGATACACATTCTGTTACATATTAGTCTCCGTTCTTTGTCTCAGTCGGTATATCTCAAATTGATATATTGACAGGGACTCAGTTGAAACTAAAATGTAGTCAAAAGATATTATGCATTTTTGGATAGACATTAGAAAAAAAATATCCTGAAATTTGCCAAAAAAGCTGTGAAACATCTAATGTCATTTATTTCAACCTATGTATGCGAAAAGGCTTTCTCTTTGTACGCTGCGACAAAAACTAAATACAGAAACAGATTGGAGGCTGAAGAGGACATACGGTTATAGATTCAACAATTATTCCAGGCATTAAAATACTTTGCAATAAAAAAAAAATATAGCCAAGTCATTAATTTTTTCTTCCTTTTATGAATTTTTTACAGTTTAAAATATTGTTACTTTTATTTATTTTTGATATAATACATTTTAATAAACCAAAAAACGCCATTAGCTACCTTTCCGTTCATTATCTTATCAAGATGTTTGTATTGTGATAAAATGAAGATGTACTAATTTTGTAAATTTGAGTTGGATAAAGCTTTGATATCCTATTTTTTCTGCTCTTTAATCTAGAGGTTCCATCAAGAAAACGCTAAGCTCAAAGAGTTCCCCAAAGTGTGAAAGGCCCAATATCCTTGCGTTAGGGTGTCTTTTACTCTGATCTCAAGCCTTCTGTAATTAGGAGAGTTTCCTACGACTTCAAATTTGCTGCATTCCTTTGGCACAACCTGAGTGCTTGTAACAAGCCGGAATGTCGCTGTGAATTTTACATTAACCTTTCGAACAGTGGCGTAGCGCAAGTTCCGATCATCTTGGTGCCGCCCCCACACAGAAGACCACCCAGTTGCTAACTGCGAACTTTACTGGGCTTATATTATTTCCTTTGAAAGGGCCTATGTGCCTTATTCATCCTAAACGAGGTCTGAGAACAATTACATTTTTCCTTCGCTCAACCGTCCTTGTCACTTAACCGAAGTTCAAAATTACGAGGTCCGTCATCAATAGCCTTCGTGTTGCTTCTAGCGCGACGTTGATAAAACCAAATCTTAAGCCTTTGTTCAAATTGCCATTCACGTAGTGAAAAATCAAAGATAGTGAATAAAGTGATCAGATAAGTGTTGTAGCGGGGGTTTCTACCATCCGGAGTGAATCCTAAATTTCCCACCCCAAACAGAAATAAAAATATATATAATAATAATGTCACGAATATACTACGGGCGCGTAAAATTAAATTATTCTAGTTTAATACGTTAAAACGAATAACCTTTTGTGTGGGAAAAACCGCAAAGACATCGAAAAGACTAACAATAAACAAACATTTTCCTCAACACTCCTATATAAATTCGACGAATTGAAAAAAATGAATAAACTTGACTTAACATTAACCAACAAATTTAGGTGCACATGAAACTTTATCAAAGTATAAAATAAACAATATCAAAACGCTGCGCTGCTCTTTTAAATAACAAAAAAGTTGAAGAAAAAAAATGTTACATGTTCACCGTTACGTCTGTGAGTTGTTCAAGGACAATTCAAGAATAAAATGGACACACTAATTGCATTTGTTGCGTGGAAACAGTCCGGTCGAGTCCGTTTTGAAATTCAAAAAGGGAAATTTATTTTCGTATTTTGAATAAAGTGTTTGACAAACTTTTGTTTAGCTTCACATTAATGCAAAATTTTGTCTTTTAATTAATTAATAAAAAATTAATTTGTTTAGATCAATTCTTGCTACTCTATTTTGAACCATTCCACTTCCATCCATAGATCCTTATGCCTTAAAATTCTGCATAAGGATCTATGTAATCCTAATGAAAATATAGTTATCAGATCCAATAACCATGATTTGATGCTGCAAACAGGATTAACCAGCTCGGCCACCCCCACTTTTGTGCCACACAGAGCCATAACCCCCTCTGTTTCCTCTACACTACGCCACTGCATATATAAGCTGCCCAAAATTACGGTAATCAAAATTTGATTTAAGAGAACGCGGAAAACTCTTGAAACCAATATTCAAAAAGTGATAAAAACTGTTTAAAGAATCATATTTAAATGAAGTCAGCTGTAATTTTCAATTTCTTTTAAATGTAATAGTTGTGTGTGTGGGGGGGGGATTTGTTATACCCAAAAAGCATGTTTGTTATTATCTACAGGTGGATTTACTACAGTATTAAAGTGTTTCAAAGCACACACACACTTATATTTTCAAAAATCAACCCAATATAGCATTTCTTAAAAATTGTTACAATTTTATTGAAACTATTAAAATTGCAATATAAAGTTATATATATTGTATGCAATATATTGTTGTTGCAATATAAAGTTATATATATTGTATGCAATATATTGTTGTTGCAATATAAAGTTTTTGCTTTATATAAGTTATTGCAATATAAAGTTGTAGCAATATAACACCAATTTTCGCAACAAAGCTAGCTTCCATTCCAATGTTTCTCAGGCATAAATTTTTTTTTATCAAAATATAAATACAGCTAAACTTCTATAATTCGAACTTTCATAGTTCGAAGTTTTGGATAATTCGAATTTTTCGAGCGATCCCTCTAAGATTATTACAGTAAAAATAGTACAAGAGACATTGCGGCTGTTGTGCATTATTTTAACGGTGTTTCTAAATATAATGGAAGTGAAGGACGTTGGAACGTTACTTTCCCTTCGCGGGATTCTTCGAGTTAAGGCAAAACCATTTTGAATAACTTAGGTCTTTTTAGATGGACTTGGTGGACGTAGTCTGCAGTAAACTTTTTAAAACCAACCTCTTCAAAACAAACGGAATATTTGGATACTTAAATTTTTTTTTTCCTGTTCCTTCAGCTTCGTGTTATCCAAGTTAGACTGTATTGTATCATTTAAAATTAGTGTAACTTAATGACTTTATTGAGAGGAGAGGGAATGCGGACAGCACTTGGTATTTCCATTCTGAGGAGTGATACTCGAATGGATCTGGACTCTGTTACAAAAAATATCCAACAATAGAAGAAAAATATTTTACCAAAATCTTTTTGCATAAAAATTGTAATCACAAAGCCAATTACCATTACCATTAAGTACGAAAATGAAGTACGACTGGAAACTGGGTATAGCCAAGAGGGATGTCCTGAGGATTCAGACTCCCCCCCCCCCCAATAATTGTATAGATGGTATTGACCACTTAAGAAAGAAAGGGGGGGGGATGTTAAATTTTCAATAGTATCGACTTGTTTTTAAATTTAGGTCACCTTCAACTTTTGGAATATTTTATAGTTAGTTGTAAGTAGTAATTTCAATTTTCCCAATGGTTTGTCATTTTCGAATATTACTGCTGAATAGAATTTATATTGTGGTAAGAACTCAAAAAGAATTTATGTGATTTGGGAGAAATAATTAGAGAAATAAAAAAGATGCATCAAGCATAATGACATTTCTTTCTGGGGTAATTACTTATGACAGAAGCTATTGACAAGTTAAAAAAAAACACCGATATATATTTTACTAAAAAATATTCAAAATACTATTGAATTTTTAAAAAAATACGTTCATATTTTGAAAATCATGAGAACTGTCATATCTCTATTTGTGAACAACCGAATGCATAGAATTCAAATACTTGAAACTTAGGGTTCAACCATACAGTAATAAAGTCTTTGAAGCTAAGCAGCTTTTCAATTGGATTCAGTTATACCTATATAGGTTTAATTTCTAACCGTTTTTTCTCCCATGAGTTTGAAAGTCCATTTTTCTGGAATAGATCTGAAAATCCATAAGACGATTCTCGTAGAAAGTGGAGCACTAACATATCGCCATTTGGGTTCTTCTGCCAGCATGGCATCTTCTACGTCCTTCAGAAGGTAACTGTAATTTTTCTCTTGTTCCGATTCTGAACATTTAGTTTTATTCACCTTCTTTTTAGTTTTTTCGAACAAATGGAGCTTAGACTTTCTCTCCTCGGGTGATAGATTCTTCCAAATTTCATCCAGATGGCGTTGTGTCCACTGCATAAAAAGAAATCTTATTTTTAGCTCTGAATTGTTAGTAGTTAAATAAAAAAAGAATCATATTGAACAAGCATTTTTTTTGTTTCATTGGGTTTTTTTTAATATAGCGAACATGAATGTTTAATATTGAAAATCATAGCACTTTTTTCTGTTTCATAGTTTCTCTACCAGAATTGATTCTCTGAAACCAGCTACTAGAAACTATAACTACAAAAATTAATTCTGAAACTCCACAGTCCGTGAAAGAAAGCAGCTGAATCAATACTGCATTACGCATCCATTAATTAGTGTGTTGACCCATACATCGTAACTCATATTTTATGTTGGATAGAATAGTATTTTATTAAAGTAAATATGCAAATATCCTGTATTTTTTTAATTGCTCATTATTATGGAAAAATTCTATTAAAATAAAATAAAAGAGAGACATTGAATTCAAGATTAATCAGCTTAGAAATAAATAACTTAAAGCGAATTTATCTTCAGAAAGGAATATTGCTTATAAAATTCTCCTTAAAATGAAAAATACATTTCTTAAGAAATTAATGCACAAATTAATGGTGAAAATTAAGAATCCGTAATGTCCATATTAAAAGACTTGGTATAACTTTTACAAACCTTATTTTTAATACAATAATATAGCGCTTTAAGATTCACGTTTAACAGAAAGCTTTTTAAAGCAGTACAAATTGTACTGGATGGGCTTATTTGAAAAATCCCTAACCAGAACTCTAAAAATGGCCATAAAATAATTTTTACATAGAATAATATGTGTACAGAAGTTTTTAAGACAATGGAGAGAGGAGTATCATTCACAACTTTCATTAAGAAACCTTTAATAAAAATCTTAACCACAAATGGGTTTTTTGAAAATATAATTCTATATAATATATTCCTATAATAATACTACATAAAGAGATTCCTTACTGAGCATATATATATATATATATATATATAATCATTTATTTGAAGATATGGAGTTTGGAATCGACATACTAGATTAGATGCTATATTATGAATAGGTAAGTTCAAACAGAACCATTCAGTAAATTATGTTTAGTGACATATCATTTAAGTGCCCCAGCATAGAGTTTTTTGAGATATGATTCGTCAACAGATCGATTTTTTTATCTTAAATTTCCAACCAGAATTTGCGGCACGAGACTGCTACGTTGACATCAGATAGTCTCTTCACTCAGATACCAGTAAAACTCGAGCAAAGTATAAAAGCAATAAACTTGACAGTGATAATAATAATTATTATTATTATTAGTGCATTATGATAATTTTACTTCTAGAATATGAACTATTCTGAAGGAAGAAGACTCTATAAACTGGTGAAGAAACTAGAAAAAAATCGTTTGTTGGAAAGAAATTGTAAATCAAAAGTGAAATTAAAAAAAAAAAAAAAAAGGAAGAAAGTAAAATTAATGCCATATGGCTAATCGGCTTCACCATCACTAGTATATTATCTTTTACCTGAATGTATGAATTTGTATTATTTTGTTTGTATCCAATATTTGATCATTATTAATATATAATTCAAAAAAATTCTGTAGATCTTTGTGAGTTTGTACGAATTAATCACATTTTAATAAATCTCAAAAATAGGAAAACTTGTAATGACGTAGCGTCGGAAGGATGGGTCAACATCTCTAAAACAATTTAATTATTAACAGAAGCTCAGCTACAGAACAGATCTATCCTCTCTCTTTCCCCTCTTCTCCTTTTCTCTCTCTCCTTTCTTTGAAAGCTTATACAATATATATATATATCAGTCTTAATTAACATGATCCCGTTTTCTCTTCTTCGGAGGAAGCATTCTAATAAAAATAATTTCTAAGGACTGAAAATTCCCCTAGAGGACTGTTAGTGACAAAGTCGCGGATAGACCCGTCACAAACTGATATGAGCATTTTGACTTATGATCTCAGTTATGAAATATATTACTTCCGCATATCAAAGTATAACTGTAATTAAAAAAAAAAAAGTATCAGCCTAGTAATGGGAAATGGGGGCTGGGCAACTCATTTTCCAATGATCGGTTTTTCTTTATCTTCAAGTCCAAGCATATGACACTCTTCACACCCCAAAAATAAATCGTCATTGATTCACTAGAAGCAACTCTTTGTTTTCATCATTGCTTGGTTTCCGGTGTGTGAACATTAATCCAAGTCTCACTGATTTTGACAATTAGACGCGGCTGCCATCAAAACTAAGTTATGAATCAGTTTCCCAGTTATTGTGGCAATATTTAGCAGATGACAGTAGATAATGGTAACACCAACTTATGCCAGGAATTCTATTGTTTGTTTAAAACAGGAACTTTTGGTATCCCCCCCCGTCATAGATTTTTGTATACTTCAATATACACTTACTTGCATTATATCTGTTGTCGTAGAAAAATCCCCAGGTTCTATGGTCGCCACGTGAACTCCTTTTTCTTCGAGCTCGTATCGGAGTGCAGAGAAAAATCCATTTAGAGCATGCTTTGTTGCAGCATACACAGCAACTCCGGGATAAACCAATCGTGCAAGAATGCTGGTGATGGTCACAATACGACCTTGTCGAACAGAAATGAAAATAGTATTAATAAACTCTTTTATTTTAGAATTCGTTGCTAAAAAATTAGACAATATTTGCATACACAGCAACTCTGGGATATACCGATCATGCAAGAATGTTGGTGACTGCCACAATGCGACCTTGACAAATAGAGATAAAAATAGTATTATTAAATTCTCTTATTTTAGAATTTATTGCTGGAGAATGTTTATACTTTTACATTGTGCGATGTTTCATACCGATATTTATATTTCTAGCATGATCAAATATCAAGAGGATAAATTAATAATGAATGATTTTTTTTTCATAAAAATAAATAAATGTCTGATATTATTGAAGTTGTTCAATAAGTAGGTTGGAGGGGAAATAAATTAATTTTATCATAACAATATTTTTGTCCACTGTGACTAGAAAAACTATTGATTGCTTCACATCTTTTACAAAGTCGTCAAAGAGGGGAGGGGGTGGCCTTAATAGTTCTTGCAATTTTCATCTCACGTGGACATAATCAGCATCATTGTTAATGGAATAAAAGGAACTAAATTATAATATTTTTGGATTAATCAGTTTACTTAATACAGTTCTGGAAAAGAATTTTTCCACTAAGAAATTCAATTTTTTCCAACACTTTTTATTATTTGCACTGCAAAAAAACTGCACAAAAATTGCTAAAATATTTTTGAAATAAAAGACCAAAAACAGTAATATAAACAAATTTATTTTTAAGAAACCAATGCTTCTATTAGGCAAAATACTTTGCAAAATATCTGTAAAGGGAATTTTTTTTTAAGTAAGGAATTAAATGACGATGTACTGAAAGTAACAGTTCATCATGATCATAATTTTAAAAAATGATAATTTTTCAATCCGGCTGAAAATGTTTGACTAAAAACTAAAGTGTTGAACGCTTTCAACTGTCTATCTTACTTATGATCGCACACTTTTTAGTTCTAGAATGAAAAATTTTAATTTTTTTTTTTCAATTATAATCATGATAAACTGTTATTTTCAGTACATTTTCATTAAATTTCTTCATGAAAAAGCTTTTTTTTCCCCTTAATTAGTTCATTTTTTAAAATATTTTGCACAAAAAAATGTGTTGTTTTTGAAAAGAAATTTAGTTTATTATTTTCAGAATTAGGTAGAGGAAAAAAAAAAAAAAAAAAACTAGCTGTACACGCAAGAGTTCCAATACATATTTCTTAAGAAAATCATATGTATAATACATGAAATTTAATATCCTAATTGAAATAAAGGAATTTATATAAATATGATACAAACATACAACAAAATAAGCCTAATTACATTTTACTATGATGGTTTCTCTTTTTAAAAATATGTGAGCATTACTAGAGAGAATAAGGTTTTAACGAATTAATATAGTAAAGTAACTTAATTTACTGATTACTAATTTTTCTTCGTCATATTGAGGCAACACAGTCGATAGGCTATGCGATTGAAATGATAAAAGCCGGATTGAGGATTTTAGGATGAAATTTCCAATCAGAATACAATCTTTAAACCATATTCACGTTAAAAGGTACACGAATTTACTGTCAAATTTTTTTTTATAACTTTTTATCGAACTTAATGTTCGAACTTATCGAACATTTGATAGATATATAAACAGAAATTATGCAGTTCCAATTTAAGTACTTAAATGTTCATATTCATTGAAATGATTGAAACGGGCATTTTTTATCGCTATTTTTTTAAGATTCGTTCCCTGCATTCATAGAGGCCGCTTTAGCCTAGTGGTCATGATTTCGGATTCATGGCCGGCGGTTTTTGTTGAGTCGTGGGTTCGAGCCTTGGCTGCTAAACACCCGGGGCTGATGCACATTAAATCTGTCGGGGCCCAAAGTCCTCCCGTTGGCATGGCGTGGATGTTAGGAGAGAGGGGGCCAACTCAGGTGTCGTCCACGTCACTTGACCGAGGTTCAAAATTACGAGGTCCGTCGCCAATAGCCCTCGTGTTGCTTCTAGTGCGACGTTGAGAAAAAGAATAATAAGAAACTCCTGTATTCATAACAGCATTTTTCATTTAAATTCATTTTCTGCAATCATAACATTCTTTTCGCATTCATAACAATGCATACTTTACCGATGTGTCTAACGAAATTCGAAACAAAATTGCTCACATCTCTAAATTTAAATAAGTAGAAAACTTTATTGTTTTTTCCAGACTTGTGCTGCGCTTAAAGAAGCGCACCATATTATTTTTTTGAAAGCCACATTTTTATTTAGAACTGGGAGAAACTTGGGTTCCATCAGCATTTATTGAAAATTAAGCTTCAAAAACAGATAATTCCAGATATCTAAACGTTGATTTAATAGACTACCAGCTCCTGGCAGTTTTGCGAATTCAAGATGTTTCCATTGAGCTCAAACACCACCTCATTCACAATAACTTCATTGTTTGTAAAATGATCTAATCGAAGACTACAAGCACAATTTTACACATTATTTTTTCGGGATTTGCTGTAATCATCGTCTAATAGTTGAATATTTAGTGATAACACGCAGAGACGTTGTGACACTTCCTTGTTATTCGTTTCCGAGATCATTGTTTACTAATTAAATTGTTATATAAATTTAAGTCTAATCTCTTAAATATTACAGTCAAATAATGAGACAGATGATCGGCCTTACCAGTTTGTTGATGTTTCTTAAATAATGAATACGCACCATCTTTGTCTATTCTTCTTAAATGTATTTGTACCCGTAATTTAGTCTTCCGTTGATATTAAACATGAAGCTTATCAGCGTACTCGGGTACGAGTGAGTTAATTTGCGAGTACTAGGGATTTGAGCGAAAGCTCTTACTCTTTCTGAGAGATCCCGGATCCCTGTTCTATAACAATCTGTGCAGGCTCACAAACGACAACCACTTCAAAATAACTACCACTAATTCTTTTCTTCAAAATAATTCATTACAATTTTTTTTTTGTTCAATAATTTGCGTAAACCACGTTTCATTTGGTTGGGTCGAAATTTTGCGTTATGCTATTCACTTTATAAAAAAAGTTTCCAAGGTTTGTGAAGAGAAAATCGTGTACAGCCCAGCTTCACAAAGCTTACAACGTTCCATCAAAATGAATATTCAAGATATTTTGAATATGAAAAGCCAACAGAAGATCCGACTAAAAGTGCAGCAAACAAACGCTGAGTTTGTAATGTCTGTCCATCTAAGAAACGCAGAATAACAAAGCACGTGTACAACTACTACAACAAGGATATAAGTGTATAAGTGGAGAGCATACTTTTTACTTTTCACCAATTTTTACCATTGCTTAATTGAAATATTCTAATACTTTTCTTAAGTTAATCTAATTTGTTTGAAATAGACAAAGGAAATATAAAAATATACTTGTTTTTAATTCATAGTCTATGAGTGGACTGATAGAGTTACAAAACAGTACTGATATATATTTTAGTTTTAGTTATCGAAGATTAAGAAGAAAATCGATTACCAGAATATCTGAGCTTCTCCTAATTATCTACAAATTCAAATGTTAAAATCTTCTATAACTAAAAGTTATTTTTTTTAATTGTAAAAAAAAAAAACAATAATTGTATGCAATGTTTTGTAAGGTAACTTACCAGGTGTTTTACATATGAGGGGTAAAAAATGCTTCGTAACACGCATGGTTCCAAGGAGATTGATGTTTATAACTTCTTCACACATTTTAGGAGTCATCAGTTCAAAGTCTGTGTAAGCAAGAACCCCTGCATTGTTGATGAGACAATACAACCCTAAGTAAAAAAAAAAAAAGATCTTAATCAGATAATAAAATTACTAAAAATTCATATGTTGCCATATATGTGTCATATTATCCTTTCAAATTTCATAATAATCTTCCGAAATAACCATGGTGAATAATTCTATCACTAGAAAATTTTGAAAAAAGAAAGGTTTTGTTCCAAAATAATTATTCTGAGTCTTTAGCAATGGTCCTCAATGTACTTGTAAAAAAGAATAACAACATCACAGAAGAAAAACATTTATGAATGACTTTTGAAATGGAAATGTAATATTCTGTTTTTTTTTTTTATTATTATTATTATTATTTTTATTTTAATGAACTTTTCTGCACTTTAATGTAGTTTTCAATAAGATGAGAAGTAATTCCAAAAAGCGTCATTGCAGTTAAAGTGACAATATTCATTTCATAATTACATCTAAGTTTCGATAAACACTTCTCAAAATGAAACAATTTCGATTACATTTGACAACAAATTTCATATAATCGTGATTTTAGCTGTATTGCAAGTTACTAAGGAAATTAATCACACACACACAAAATTTATGTCATTTCTTTAGAAATGAAACTATCAAGGCTGATAATTGTGATTTTCTCAAATAATTTAAGATATTTAATCAATAGCCAAAATATCAATCGGAATTATACATAAAGTTGGAGCACGGAAAAGTTTCGAACATGATTCAAAAAAATCAAAACATCGTATTTTTTTGAAATATGAACTAAAGTTTAATTTCCAAATTATTTAATAAATTCTTCCCGATATGATAAAAGCATCAGTAATTATCGAAATTAGAAATATCTTTTATTAAAACGCGAATCTTTCAAACATTACGAAAACATTACAATTGTTTGTGAACTAAATGTAAATTTTTAAATAATTTAGTAGATTCTTTCAGATATTATAACATCAGTAATTACCAAAAGTCGATAGTTCTCATATTAAAACGTTACGCTTTCAAACATAACAAAATGTTACAATTGCTTATGAATTAAAAGTGAGTTTCAAATAATTTAATAGATTCTTGGTGGTATTATAACAGCATCAGTAATTACCAAAACTCGATAGATGTTTTGTTAAATATACACAAAAACTCTAATATCATTGAATACTTACCTTTAGCTTCTGGGGGTAGATTACTTTTTACGTAAGCCACAGCTCTTTCTATTTGATCATCTTTGGTGATATCCAATGGCACAATGTGTAGTTTATCAGAACAAGACTTCTTGAGTTCGAGAGCTCCTTTACCATCAGGCAGCAAACAGCCAGCAAATACGTTCATTCCCATATCGTCGAATTTTCTTGCCATGCAATGTCCCATACCTGAATCGCAGCCTGCAAGGAGATCAATCAAACATTGAGTGAAGATAAAAGGAAAAATAAGGTGAAAAAAATTGGTTTCATAAAAAGTTCATGCACTCACACACATATATATATTGCAAATATTGAATAACATAAAAGAAATAATATCAAAACATTAATCAAGAAATCGGGGGGGGGAAATCAAATACTTGATTCAAAAATAGTAAAAATTTTATTAAAAATTAAAAAAAAAGAAAGCATTAATAGAAGAAAAACAGGACATTTATAAGATTGAACAAAAATAAAAGATAATTATAGCAAAACTCTGAAATTATTGCGGAATCATCAGTTCTAACAACTAAAGAATAAGCAAAACCACTACCCATTTAGAAATAATTTAAAAAAAAAATTGACGATACATAAACATAAGAATTTAAGGTATCTAAAAAAGTCACGAATAAAAAGTAAAATAAATGAAGGTAAAAAAAGTAAACAGAATATTTTTTTATGAAAAAAGTGCAACTTCTAATGAAATGTAAGAAAGTAAAAATATAATGTATTTAAATATTAAGAAAACTGCTTTAAGATAATTTTGCGGGTTATTCTCTTTCTCTCTTCCCGCTATATATATATATATATATATATATATGGGGGGGGGTGGGTGATTTTTTTCAGAATAATGGTGTAATTTGAAATTGACGAAGAGAAGAAAAATTGTCAAACCGTAGAAAAGTATAATAGCAAATTATTTGTGATACATTATATAATGTCACCAATTTCTGTGTGGAGAAGTTAAAATAAAAAACTCCCTTACTCAAAAATCTATATTGACAAATATAATTTTATCAGTTATATTTCAAATTTTGAAACCATTGCTTCTAACATATTTGAATACTCCATGAAGCATACTTTGAACTACTAAGGTTTGTAGCAAATCAGATTTTAAAGAAAACTAACTCTGGTCTATTAGCAGGGTTGAAAAAATTGGCATTCATAAGCGTACACATTTCGTGATAATGTCGCCTTAGATTTTCCAGAGTTAAAACTAGGGAAAATAGCTAATTCATAATAGTAATTTAAGTCTGTATCAACCACAAGTTTTAATTAATTTAAAGGTGTGGTTCGAAGCGTTGTCCTGCTGAAATATCCAGTTGTCACCTCCCAGAACATTCCCAAATGGAAAAATTAATGTCTGAGGAACATATCTTGATAATATTCAGAATATTGATGAACTTGTAGGAAACATAAATCAATTGTGCCATTGAAACAGAATGCGCACCCTACCATGATAGCACCACCTTCCTATTGAAAGCTAAAGAAAGAGCAAAGTTCGCGTCGGAGATGTACCAATTATAGACACAATCTTCTGGGTCTTCCATATTGGATTTAATTTCATTACAAAAGAGAAAATTTTACCATTCACCTTTCCAACGTATATGTTTTTTTTTTTTTGTCTAAAGTAGTCACACCTCTCTATGACGTGCTTTGAGAGTTAATATTCACTTGCATACTGCGATGAACATGAAATTTGTTCACTTGTAACTGACGATGAACGGTAGATGTGGACAAGAGAATGGGTAGGTGATTCGCGATGTAAAGGAAATTCACTTTTTGATTGGAAGCAGCTCGCATAAGCTGTCTATCTTCCGATCGAGTTGGTCTCTGTGTACGCTTCCTTACTGTAGATGTGTTACATAGTGATAATATTTTATAAATACCAAATCTACTGCTCAGTATATATTTAGAAATTTCGGTAATTTTCATTTCTACACATTTTAAATTCCAAATTTCGATTTTATCAGCTTATAAGAATTCAAAATTGCGAGGCATAACGCAATAAACTTCAAATCGAAAAATAGTTTCGTCTTTTATATCTTACAATTATGTCATAGGAAAAGTGCTTTTAATATGCGAATTTTCTGATTTTGAACTAGTAATTCCGTTTGTTATAGTTTTCCTTATACTTTTGAGACACCAATTCTCAATTAATTCACATTTATTCTTACTTTAAGAAAAAGTGTACAAACTTTTAAATTATTTGGCCATGAATTGGATATAATTGAAGTGATTGATTCCTTATTAACGTCAAATTTAAAAGCAACACGAAGGTATTGGTGACCGTCCTCGTAATTTTGAGCCTCAGTCAAGTAACGAGGACAATACCTGAACAAACTCACTTCTCCAAACGTGAAAATATTTGAGGGTATTCTTCACTCTCTAACATTTCGAGAACTCGCTGGAAGTTTGGAACCTAATAACTGAAAGTACATAAGATGAGATGTAGAATAAGGGAAGAGTCAGTGCATTGCTTGAGTTCTGAACGATTAAGTGGGTTGGAAGTTTTAATTTCAAACCTGAATAGTTCTACGAGTTATATTGTGAAAAGTAGTTTTGAATGCTGAAAACTCCTTTTGTTCCATAAATAAATTTTGATTGTGTTGTTAGGAGAAAAATGATTCTTTTTATTCCCCCAAAATAGACTTGGAAGCTTAAAACATTATATATTAACAAAAAATAATAATTTACTGTTCAGTTGATCCATTCGGGGCCACGACAACCTTGTGATCGTTGTTCCGAACTCGCGGTCAGTGTTGTTTTCGTCAAGTCGGGGGCTCGAATCCTGATGCCACTTAAGATCCGCCATGCAGTGAGACTGATATACGAAAAAATCTGTCGAAGCTCCAAGTCCTCAGGTTAGCGTGAAAGTTTGGAGAGAGAGAGATGCGAACATAGGTGTCATCCTCGTCACTTGACCATACTTACGAGGTCCGTCACGGATAGAACGTATATTGCTTCTAAGTGCAACGTTCATAAAGCAATCAATCAATTGTTCTATTCCTTTAGTTTGTAAACAAAATTTAAATTTATTACGGTTATAGTTTGTGCAATTCAATCGTATAATGATTCAGTTAATCTATAATTAAATCCAGTTAATTAAACTGAACTTATATTATCTTTGATCATAATTTAAAACAGGGAATAATAACCTTTGATTCTCCATTCCCCGCAAAAACCATCAACCAAATTTAAAACTGAACTCACCCAAAAATTGTTCGGTTACGATTTGTAATCTGAAATTGAAAAAAATAACAGACTGGAGTATTTTAAAAGAAAGATACTGTTTTCGAGTACGTAATGGCTGTATTCGTTGATACAAAAGTAAATAAAAAACATTTTCTTGTACCTGATATGAAAACTGTTTTGTTACTGGTTCCTTTTCTCGGCCTCGGTATTCGCCATGCCCACCGGAGTAAAACAAAAATAACGAAAAGTATTTGTAAATGAACGTTTAAAATCAATTTTGCCAGAAAATCTATAATCTCCATGTCGAGCTTCAACTGAGTTTTCTAAAAAAAGAGAAGATATCGTTAGAAAGTATTTAGGTAAAATAATATAGAAAAAAAAACCCTTGATGACATAAGTTTATTTTCGTTTGAGTTAAAATATCAATTTTATTTTTAATTACAATTTTAGTTAAAATAAATTACAATATTTTTCTAGAGATGATATAATCATTGCTTTCAACAAATAATATACAAAGGAACATAACGAAAAATAAACTAATCGGAAGCTACCTAGTTCATGACTAAGAGAAATAATTTTTCAATTATTTTTAGAGATGTTTTAAATTATTGTATCTATTAAAAGACGCGTCAAAAACACGTTTAAAAAATTTGAAAATAATCATTCATATATATATGAAAGCAAAATGACAGAAAATCAAAATTTAGCATAAAAAACATTATATTTAATACTATTCTATACTTTGGAATGGATTAATATGTGATTATACCGGTAATTACCGATCAAACCATCCCACTCCGGTGAATTACATTTTAAAAAATATGGTAACAAATCAAAAATCAGCAAATTCAGAATATCAACGATAGAAAAAAGAAGTTAAGCATAGCAAACATCTTCAATTTCTCTGAAAAAAAAATACACTTAACTAATCATCTAAAATATTTTAAAACAAATTGAAATTCTTAATAAAATTAATTTAATCAAAAATTAATCAAAAAGTAAACATTCCAAAACAAAATATAGTATAAAATATTTATTAAGGACAAGCCAGAATAAAATGAAAAAATGTTGAATGGACAACAGAATAAAATGTTGAAACTTTTTAAACGCAATGAAAACAATTGCAGAAAGAAATTAATTATTTGATCCTATAAAAAAAAAAACTTTAAGAAATCGCAAGGAATATTAATAAATAAATTAATAATGAAGCTAAGAAATAAAACTAACGCTACAATTAAAAAAATTTTGAAACCGCATAAAACACTACACAAATTTCATAAGAATTACACCGCGTGCTTGCGCGCGCACAGCAATTCTACTTCATGAAAATATTCATCTCCAAAATAAAAACTGAATGAATGTTTAAAGAAACTATACACGTAAATTGATTGATTTAAAGAAACCCAAAAAATGTATTTGCTAAAATTACTTAGCAAAAAATTACAGAAAAGTTTTTGGAAAAACAATACTTGACAAATTTAAAAAGCCAAATATTAACTAATAAACAACATTTTTTTTAAGAAATGAAAAATTGATCGAAAACAAAATTTAAAAATATGTTACCATCTAGATTGAAATATCTGTTCATTCAAAAAAAAAAAAAAATTTTTTTTTACCCTTTTAATAAAATTAAAAAATATAATGAGAGAAAGAGAGAGGAAAGAGGAAAACGGAGAAATATAAGGCCAAGGATAAAAAGTAATAGAAATTTTTTAAAATAATAATAATAAAAAAAAGACACGCATATATATGTACATAAAATTTTTAGACACATTTCTAATTTTTATATTTTAATTTTCTCCTTACAAATAGGATAATCAGCCTTTGACACGTAATACAGAAATTATTTAAGATATTTTGAAAACTGATAAATAAATTTATTAATTTGATATTTTTCTCAGTACATAAGTATATAATATAATATATTAAAAATATTTAAACTTAAATTAGTAGCAAAAGAATGCACTTTATTTACTGTTGAAGCAGTAATTATCTCTCTTGTCATGAATATCGCTAATAATAATCATTATTAATAATTTTTAAATTAACATCTAAGAAATCTGTTTCATGAGAATTTACATTAACTTTAATCAGATTTAAAATGAATGATAATAGGATAAATCATATATAATATCTGCATTAGAATTAACTTGATAAGCAATTAGATCATTAATATCTAAGTAATCTGAAATTAGTGTTGTCTCTAAATTTATAGTCAAAGAAATGTAGATAAATAATAACTAGATTATTACTAGTTGGACTCCCCTTGAGGTTAATTTGTTTACAGTTTAGACTCTTTAATTTGCTTACAGTTTTTACTATTATAGCTAATATTGGTTTCTTTTAGTACAAGATTAATAAGAAATTAAGTTTTTTATAAGAAAAAGAAATATTAATTTTAAATTTTTGATAATTAGCCAAAATAACCTTATTTAAATCATTTAAATCTATGGTGTTAAGCAAATCTTCAAAGTTGTAACTATAAATAAAGTAAATTTCTTTGTCTTTTATATAGTTAATAATTTTATAACTATTTTTGATAAGGACAGTCTCATCATTACTATCAATAATATTTTGTAAAATTTTTTGTAAGATTTTTCTAGCAATAGTAGTGTAAGTATTTAAATCATTAGTCACAGTTCTAAATTTAATAGTAACTTCATGACATTTAGGAATTAGAAACAGGAGAAAATTTTATCATTTTCAAGTATAACCTATTTTTTAATAAAAAGCTTTAATTCTATTGGCGATTTATTTACCACCATTATTAACATTTATACAGCCGTTATTATTAGTTAAATGATTAATTGCTTATACGTCAAATCAACTTAAAGTTTCTAACAAATAATTGCATAATTTCCTGGTACCTTATAATATAACAAATAATAAATTCATTTTGTAACTTTTTAAATCTCCAATCTTAGTGCTATCATTTATCTCAAAGTTTAAGTATTTCAATTCTTCATTAATAGATTATTTATATCCTTTAAAAACCTCAATAGGTAAATTATACTTAATTTCTAAATTTGTAAATAAATTATCAATATCCTGATTAATTTTTCTTTAAAAAAGTTATTGTTGTAAGAAGTAATAATATTATATATATATGTGTGCGTGTGTGTGTGTGTGTAGAGAGAGAGAGACTTCAGCTATATATTCTCGAAAGGGTCATTGTAAAGCCAACTATCCTTTATACCTGACATAATAGTTCTTAGGTCATTCATGTTTGCAGAATTTTCCTTTCCATCAGTCTGACATTTTCAGGCAATCGAGAATTATAGCGCCAATGACGAAGAGAGATATTGAAATACGCTTCACCTTAAAACATTTAACACCGAATATACATTATACCAAACATGTTTCATACCGACAGTCAAGAAGTAACGAATCTTCACGCGCATTTTCCTTTAACTTACTTCTGGGACTACTTTACTACAATGTTTGATATCAAAACCTCGTCTTGTGAAAGAACCGTGACATATATAAATTAGTTTTATTATATTCGTAGTAGTGTAAGGAATGGGGAAAAAAGGAATACAGGGGTATTAGAGAGATTCAAAGAAACACAATATTGGTTCAAGCATATCAGAAGTGAGACATGGAGAGTAAATGTTTGATTCGGATCCCGTCACTAGAAGTCTACTTGAATCGAATCCAATGATTATGAATCGTCTGTTTAGAGTTATCTAAATAAACAGAATTCCTTGATATAACTTTTGGTTTGGAGTTCAGTCAGTAACCCGCACCACTTTATTAACTCGTTTTGACATGACTTATTGAAGCTTGAATAACCTGATCAAAGAATTTTAGCTGACTATTTTTGCGTCACTATGTCTGTTAATAATAAGGAAGACAGTTATATAAAGTGAACAAAAAAACTTATAATCGAGTTTTATTTGAAGTGTTTCCTATTATTGCTGTATTTATTCTTCAGGAATTTGATTATAAATTGCCGTAAGAGATCGGGAATAGTGAAAACTGTGAAATTCCGTTCAGAATAACACGATCCTGAACTTAATGTCCTTCAAAAACCCCTGCGAATGTTTCGATCTTTAAACAATTTCCAACCTTATTATTAAACTCTAAGGTTTTTGCATATTGTTATGGTCTGAGTACTTCCTCACAAATCTTTAGCTATATTTCTATTTGATCTGAAAACAGTTAAACCTGGAATAAATATCGAAACAATGGAAATTGTTTAAAATTTCTGTTCCTCCTCGTGTTCAAAGGTCAATCGCTTTGCCAAATAGTACAAGTACATACATTATGAAACTATATTTTATTAGGAAAAATTACGATAATAGTAACCCTTGCAACATTTTTAATCTCATCAGTCAATATTTTCTTCAAGTTTACAAGAACTCACTTTTAAGATTCTTTTGAATTTAAACCCGAAAACTAATATTACATAATTTCGTTGCAAAATACTTATGAAAACTGTGTTTAATTACCGCAATTGAATATGGCATGTGAAGGTTAAATGTAATCATGCAATATCATGACAAGTTTTTAAATGCTTAAAATAATCTCTTCCATTTGTTGAAAACAATTTTTACGTTTAAACTAGGAATTAACTACACTTTTAACCGCTAGTTTTCCTGATTTTTCATTATCATAAGCAATTTTTAATTTTTTTTTTATTATTAGTCATATGCATTTTATTTTCGCACTCAGACTCAAAAATCATTCTTCATATTTTATTATGTGAAGAAAAATGTCTGAATTTGATGCAATTTTATGTGCATGTTTTATAACTATAAAATACATTTATAGATGTGAAAAATAGTTTAATTTAACTAATTTTGATATAATTAAAAGAGTATAATTAAATATACTAATTAATAAATTAATTATATATAATTGACTGCGCATATCTGTCATGTTAATTTTTAAAATCCTTATATGCTATTCAAAAAATTAAACTAGATACCTCTGCTCCATAATAATTTTTATTCGTTTTTGGGTATAGAATTAAAATTACTTACCATTTTAAGTATATTTAGATTAGAAAAAAATATTACGTGGAATTAAGGTCACCATAGAATTGTCCAAGAATTATCAGGAATGCGTCGAGGCAAAAATTTGAGGATTAGAATTTTGTAACGGAAAATTTTAAATTTGAAAAATTTAATATTAGAAAATAAAAAAAAAAAAAAAATGTTGGAAACTCGAAATTTTTTTTATTTTCAAATAATGGATAAACTGTAAAAAGTTTTTTTTTTAATTTCTTAATTTAAAAAGTAGATAAATCTAAATAAACAATTAATTAATGCTAGTTTATAATATTAACTAATTTAGAAAGGTAAAAGACGTTACGCATGACGACTTTGAACAGCTATAGCTATTTTATTGTCATGCATGAATGAAACTAATTGAAACACATGGTAGTATTGATTTCAGAAGATGAATACATTCTTATTATCTCCAAATAATTTTCTCTCCCTCTGATATTCTACAGACTATTAACTTTTCCCAATGACTTTATGTAAAGTACTTCTTCCCAGAATTGTTCAGTAAATCTAGGAAATGGCTTTTGGATATTATAATAAGATGACACACCATTGAATTTTCCCCTTTCTCTTTCAATTAGTGATTGTTTTTGTGATTATATATGTATGGAAAATTGTTACTATCAATGGTACAATACATCCATGGAAAGATTTCGATACTTCATTGAGAAATCCCACATCTATACATGACATTTAAAGTGAACAATATTTTTTTAAATTTTTAAGAACTGATTTTTTAAAAAAATGTATATCATCATTGGTTATATTTGCATTTTTTATATTGATATGTAGTTGTAAGAAACTATAAAAATAAAAATAAAATAAAAAAAATTAAAATTGAAATTGGCTTTGCTAATTTCATTCTAACAAGTGCTAACGTTTTTCTTTTCTTTTTTCTGTTAAGTTCTCGAAAAAGTAGAATTATTCAATATAAATATTAATTAGCGTAAAGTAAACGTACTTCCAAACCTCAGGATCCATAGAAGCAATTAACTACTATCAAGAAAAGAAATTACCTTCTTCAAAAACTTACTACCATGGATCCTTTTTTCAAGCCAAAGCATTTTGTTGATGTCGTTTTCTCAAAACAACATGTTAGCACATGTTAAAAACATCAGAACAGTAAATATTGAAATAAAAGATAATTGAATTCATTTCCTCAAAATTTTTCACAAATGATTAGATATCAAAATATTTATATTAAAATGGTAGAACATTAGAAACATATGTTTATTTTCCATTGCTTGTTCAATAATTTTTAGAAATATTAATCGCGATTGTTTAGATTTGAATGTTGCATTTTATTTTCGCCAATTGTTTCGTGTATTAGTACTTACGAAATCATAATACTTCAAATTTTGAGCTACAAACTGAAGAAATGTTTGTGATTAGAATTTTCTTAAAAACTAGGAATTTAAAATTATATCATGTGAATGACTGCAAATGATTTTAGCTTTAGAAAGTTTACATATATTATGCTCATATTTACACACATCTTTGACTTTCTGTGTGAGCTAATTTTTTATTAACTGTGAGACGATTATTTGTCACTGTTCATTCGTCACAACAGGTGGCACTGCTATCGCTTCACGCATATATATATAAAACGAGAATGTTATGAAAAAAAAAAAAGATTTCTAGATAAAATTACGTCTATTATATGGATCGAGTCCCAAATTCTTCTTCAGAACTGAAAATAAAGTAAAAATAAAACTGTACTCCCCTAACCTGAATGAGTTATTTCTAATTTGTGTAATCGGGAAATTATTCAACTATTACAACTCAAATTCCGTAAAGAGAATGGAATAGTCATTATATGTAATATCAAAAGCTCTGTAACTCAAACTAAAACATTTTCACAATATCAGAAATCTGATGTAAAATGAATCTATAATTATATAGTTGCAAACATACAATATATTTAAAATTGCTTAAACATAATTAAATTTTACTTGCCAACCTTTTTCGAACTAAAAATAACAATTTTAAAATGTTTTTATATAATTTAAAACATGTTTGATAAGCTCATAACTAACGACTTGTTATTAACAATGATTAGAACCAAAGATTATTTTAAAGGAAATATATTTCAAGAATAAAATATACGAGTATATTCTATTGTTGATAAAATTTCCGACAAAAAAATAATTTATAAATTGGGTTATTCGATCTCAAAAATTGGAGAAAAAAGTACATATAATCTGCGTGTATGTGTGAATAATCTAAAATTTCTTACTGAATTCAAAAATATCGATAAGAGCTTAAGTTCTCTTGTCCTTATGCAAACTTATCTCTTGCAGACGATATCTATATTGTTCGAATCGTTTGATAACATTTTATTGACAGATTTAAAGAAATAAAAGGGAAATAAAGGTGAGATCATAGTCTTGTAACCTTCTATCTGTTTGACATTCGTAGCTTTGTTCCAGTTCCGGAGTCACGTTGTTCTCGTTCAATTTAAAGCGAAGGTCGCATTTTCTCCCCACCAGAATAAATTGGAATGTTTGTTGAAAATATTTTAGTAAACTAAATATTTACACAACCATACCAGTTTATTTTATTTAAACTTACATTTATTAAAGTCATTAAGTTAAAATATAATAGTGTAAAACCAGTTTCATAAAAAAATCAACATAAAACTTGTTTGTGCATTTTTGAACTTTTTAAAAAGTAAATAAGAGAACCTTCAAAATTTGCAGAAAGAAAATTAGCAAAATATCTGAAAAAATATGTCAACTCTTTGAACACAAATTGAGATATATCTGCAACGCTTACAAAAAGAAGCAGTCGTAATAAGGTACGAATGAAAAAACTCTAATTAATTATAGTAGACACTGAAGGGAATGAAATATTCTCTGTGAACGGAATAATAAGAAGATTCCATAATATGTTTTTTCCTCTATCATTTTGTTTACCATAAACAATCGTGCAAAAATAAATAGTAACTTCACTAATGATTTTCAATTTCTTTTTTTTTTCTTTTGAGGAAATAATTTCAATTAATAATAGAGAGAGCTCACGCACCGTTTTATGTAACCAAACTTTGGAAGTTACAAAAATGGAATTTTTTCAATACTAATTTTACTAACCTAAGGTAAATTATATCTGAAAACAAATTATTCTATTTTAAACAATATTAACGATAGGCGAAATCACGAAAAAAAAAAAAAAAAAAAAAAAAAAAAAACAATTCTCCTTCTTTTACCTTTTTTTTCTTCTTCTTTAACATTCGATTTGTTTAAAATCCTGTTAACTCCAAATGCAATAAGAATAGAAACCCTAATTCGTAATCTAGAATGTTTTCAAAAACAAATCAAAGAAAAAAATTCAAAAGGTTTATTATCAACCGCATGCGCTCATTTTATGTCGTGGAATTCATTCAAGTTTAATTCAAATAGCGCATAAAATTTTCTGATAGTTCATAGCTATTTTTTTCGGTGGAAAATGAACTATACAACAAGGTTATTATTTTTTCCAGTTCAACAAGCCCTTTTCCTTTTGTTTGCACACGCACACACGCGCACATACACACATATATATGTGTGTGTAAAAGATAAAGCAATGAAATTATTATTACTAAATTTTTTTCAAAAACCAATATTTTCCAATCAAATAAAATGACCTTCACCTAAAATCTTTCCAATTAAATTTTTTTCAATCAAAAACCATCCATTAAAATTTCCATTAAAATATCTAATTAAAGTATCCAAAAAAGCCATTCAATTACAAACTATCCAATTAAAAGTTATCCAATTAATAATTTAAAAGTTTTTTTTTTTTTTTTTAAAACATTAATATTAAATATTTTTAGTTAAAGATTTAAAACTTTAAAAACAACAACATACCCAAATGCATGTTTTTCAAGAAAAATCAATTCAAATCATACGGATGCAAAAGCAAAAAATTAAGATCTTGTGACATGTGATCATGAATTACAGTGTAATAGCTTCAAGAAACCTTTTAATTGAAGATGTCTAATATCATGCACTGTTACCAGATAACATTTGAAAATCAATGATACTTACTTAAGTTGAGTATAAAAAGTTTCAAAATATGAAATAATTAATAAAAATCTACTAATGAATACAATCAACATTAGATATCATATCGAATGAACAAATCAGAATTTTAGTGGTTAAAATTATTTGGAATCCATTGAATGAAATATGCGTCTGTAACTGTGTACTATATAGAAATATTTTAATAGATCTTCACAACTAGACCACTAACTAGTTATCTTTGTAAACCTAATGTTGAGTGGTGGATTTGTTTTTGAACTGAAAGTTAAGAAACCCGTGAAAGTCCTGAAAGGCAATAACCCTTATGTATAAGATTACCTTTTTTAATATGTCACCATTCTAAAAGATATTAGAATCAACTCTCACCCCAAGATATAAATGTCAGAAATTCATATAAATCAATTTATAAAATAAAGGTCCTAGTAAGAAAACTGTCATGATATAAAAATTTTTTAGACATCAAATTCAATTTACTTAATGACATTTCAATATCCTCCGGAGTCCCCCAAGAACTTCTCATGGGAAATCTTAAAAACACATCAAAATGGACCATCATACAAGTTATTGGTAATATAACTTTTTAAAAAATCTAATGGATAATCACATTCCATACATTCTCCTATAAATTTCTTAATATTACTAAATCTATATTTATCATGAGTAACTAGCAGTTTAATACGATGCAAAAAGTTTAAATAATGTTTCTGTATATGGACAAGTGAATATTACTTTCCCAGTAAGGCGGCCGCGGTAGCCAAGTGGATAAGGCAGAGGACTCGTGGCCGGCGGTTTTCGTCGAGTCATAGGGTCGAGCCTGATGCCACTAAAGACCCGCCGTGTAGCCGGGGCTGATGCACGTTAAATCTGTCGGGGCCCAAAGTCCTCCAGTGAACGTGGTGTGGAAATTAGGAGAGGGGGGTGCCAGCTCAGGTGTCGTCCTCGTCACTTGACCGAGGTTCAAAATTACGAGGTCCATCGCCAATAGCCCTTGTTGCACCTACTACGACGTTAATTAACCAACCAAACAAACAGTAAGGCATTTTAATTACCCTAAATCCAAATGCATCTCTTTTATCATATAAATTCTATAAATAGTGTATTAACCCTTAGTTGTATCTAAATATTCAGCCTTACTTGTATCTGAATTCGTCTGCAATAAAACCAAATAATTTGGATAAAAATCAATGTTCGACTTAATATCTTTACATTTACTAAAAATTATTAGGTCGTCTATATACCTATATAAAACATAAAGAGAGTTATTCAAGTGGTTTGATTCATAAAAATGTATGTACAAATTAGCTAGAATGTTGCTAGCTGGTCCTCCTTGAGCCAAGCCCTTTTATCTGCCTGTATATTTGCTTACTGAAAAGTATATAATTTTTCTGCAGTACTAACTGTAAAAGGTTTTTAAATTTGCTGTTTTATGGTATTTTCTGTGTTATATTTATTATAGAGTATCATCAAAAACCTAATCATATCCTCTATATCAACGGAATTAAACAGATCCTGAAAATCATAACTGTAGATTGCATGGACCTGTGTATTGCCTATGGAATTAATTAATCCTACACTAAATTAATCCTACACTATTTTTAATAATAGCAGCTTTTCTAAAATATTATTGAAAACATTCTGAAAGATTTTATCAGATTTAGTTATGAGTGTATTATATCCATTTGTGTAATAGTTCTGAATTTAATTAGGCTCTTATGGAATTTAGAAGTTAAAAAAATATGAATGAATTTTTTATTGTTGAACTGAAAACCAATTTTTTATAAAATGCAGTTAACCTATTATTATTATTATTATTTTATTATTATTATATTATTTTATTATTATTTAATTATAATAATAATAATAATAATAATAATAATAATAATAATATATATATATATATATATACTGAAAATTCATGGAATAATAATTTAAAATATTTAAAAAGACAAAAATCCAGAAAGAAACGTAAAAATGAAAGAAAAAATAAATGAAAATATGGAACCCAGCAAGTCAAAAAGCAATTTCGGGCTGAGGACCGAGTAAATTTCCTTAAATTTTCAGTATATTTATTTCATACACTCTTTTGGTTGCTTTGCGCCTAATTATGTGTGGATTTTTTGAATAATGATATCTTTATGATTTGGATTTAATATTTGCGTAATATATAGTAATATATATATATATATATATATATATATATATATATATGCGTGTGTGTGTCTATTAAAATAATATAATAATATTTAATATCCTAAGCAGTATTGATAGTTAAATACATTTGAAATACGAGGAACTTCAAATAAACTGAATGTTTTCAAAGGTGTATCAACGTGAAGATTACTATGTTACTTTGATAGGTAAATTTAAAAATCTGTTGTGGAAAACGATAATCTTTCTCCGACAACAACTAAGACAATTAGCGAGAGATAGTTTTGAATGTGTGCATATGTGCACTTATTTGTATATGGCTACTATGTATCACTAGTTAAATATTTTTTCTCTAACAAATTTCTCTTAATGTTTCTCTTAAATTACGGATATAATACTTGCAGCTTAACTTGCTGTGGTTCATGTAAAGATTTATGTTACAACTGAGAAATTTATTTTCTTTCTTTGAAAGTGATTTTGTTATTCGTAGTGATTCAAGTAAAAAAAAATGAATCTTCAATATACACAGTAAAACATATTGAAACAAATTAATGATATCTAAACTAGAGATTTTAACAATACTATAAGTAGCACATAAAGAGGGGGAAACGAAAGTCACCACATTTATTTGTAATCAAGCACTGAAAATTAAATGGAGCAAACGCTGAAAAATTTATTTTAATTTTCAGCATGTTAGGCATTAAATTACTTACACCTTCCGTTTACGCATAAGCTTAAAATCAGTATAAAAAAAAAAACTTACAAAATAATTTCTCTAATAAATAAAACGTAAATCTTAACAGTAATGCTCTTGAATCAGCGAATATAAAATTAATTTTAATAGTTAAATTCGCATAAGTTAAAAGTAGAAATTAACATCATGTTATTTACAAAAATTAAAATAATTTTTAATTTTTATTTTTATGAATTTCCAGTACAAAATTTAATCAAATGAAAGTAATAATATGAGTATGACTGATTATGATACACAGCACAAAAACAAAATTCAAAAACTTAGAACATAAACAAAGAGAATAATTTTAAAAAAATTATGCCTTTGCAAACCGCAATACAATAAAAACTAAACAGTGAAAAACTTGAAAAATGCCAATGCAATCACAAGTAAAAAATTGCTATCAATAACTATAATTACCTGATTATCATAAAGTTCTCATTAAAATATAAAGAATATGACCTTAAATAATAATTTAAATATGATTAATAATTATTTTATGAATTACTAATTTCTTATCTAATTACATACATAATTAACTCAAAAAGTACTTGCATCATTCGAAATTATGCTGAGTTTTTACCTTTACAGATGAAAATATGAAGTCGATATTTTTGTCAAACGTTGAAGATGAAAGACGATGAAAAATTTTCAACCAGTATTGAAAAGTTCAAGTCCTCAGACGATTTTGAAGTGCTTTCATTTTTCTCTCCACCGCAGAGCGCCACCTGTGATGACGTACAAAACAAACCAAAAAAATATCGAAAATAATTATCAGACTTTTGACAGGTGAACAGATTACAGATCTTTGCTATTGTCTCAAAAATTTACATCTTATTCACGATCGCAATAATCATATGAAATAAAAATATATTCTGAAATAATTATTCAAAATATTTTTTGAAACATATCCGAGGTATCTCACACTAATCAGCATTTCCTTTCTTTCTCCTTCTTTTTAATTCATGATATTTAGAATGTTTTTGGAAACTGTTCTCAGAAACATTAAAATTTTATTTGCTGAAATTACTATATAACTTAAACTACTTTTATTTATGCTTCAAAATTTTTACTCTGAAACTTTTTTTAAAATCCTTTTTTTCTGAATCGAGAGAAAAATAAAAAGTTGTGAAAAAATACTGTTTCCAAACTTAATTTCTTAAGTGAATATAATTTTATAAATTTTATTTCAACTTTAAGTAAAACATGTATTCCCCCCCTTCCTTCTGTATCTTATGTATTTAATGGTTTGGCGATATTTTCATATAATCATATATCAAGACTGGAATAGTAAATCTCAGAAATAAGATTCCAGTAGAATTATACATCACTTTATCTCATCTAGTTTGATTAAAATATAATCAACGATTTACATGAATTTTTAATATGAATATGCTAGATAAGCAAAGACGTAGCCGGAAATTATTTTAAAGGGTATGCAGTTTTAATATACAATCACAATTAACATGATTATAACAAGCAATTCCGTATTAAATTCAATTTAATTATATAAAACTAGCATTAAATTATTTAACCGACTTCTGTTATTTATAATCATAAACATTAATCAATTACAAAATTAACTAAATTAATTATTACTATATTTATCGCATACATAGTTATAAAAGTTAATAGATATATATTTCGTCACGTAAATTTAAGGTCTGATCCATTTTAAAATTCAATCAGGCTTCATTGATTGTTTATTAACATCACATTTAGAAGCAATACGATATCTTTATGCAACGAACCTTGTTATTTTGAGCCTTACTCAAGTGACGAGGATGGCACATCCATCTCCAAACTTCTACATCACACCAACGGGAGTACTTGGAGCTTCGACAGATTTAGCATGCGTCAGCCTCGCTACACAATGGGTCTTCAGTTTCATTAGAAAGGGCTGGAACTTACGGCTCTACGAAAGCAACACACACACCGGTTGCTGGCTATCGATCATGACCACTAGGCTTCATCGGCCTCTACAATCAATGAAACTTTAAGGTCTTCAAATGACGCGACATATGGAAAGTAGGAGAGTGGGATACAAAGGGAGAGATCTTTGGGATTTTTTAGCCAAGACCTACTCAGAATCACGAGGAGTCCGTAGCCTATAGTACTATAAAATGGAATAACAAAACAAATATAACATAATGATTGATTTTATAAAGAAAGTCTTTCTGGATGTGTTACATAGAAACACTATCCTATCACTACAGTTTACCTTAGTTACAATTTTATTATTACTATCTTATTACTATTGATTTATAATGAAACATCCACATTTTATAGCATGGGAGAGGGGAAACTAACGTAGGGGAAAAAAATAGAATTGTGTACCTATTTCAACTACTTAGAAAACATGAATAGATCAAAGAGTCAGCAAACCACAAGGGGTAATTCACATGTGGCTTTAAAAACATGTTAAAAATGAAAATACATTTATGTAGACCTCTTATTATGAGTTTCCTCGAATTTGCATTGAAGAGTTAAAATTATTAAAATTGATTTGGAATCATGTCTTAGGAGGGATACAGAATAAAAAAAATTCCTTTGATTAATGCTCAAAAAAAAAAAAAAAAAAAAAGGTTCTTTACAAAGAACAGATTTAGCCACATAAGGTGCACTTTTTTTTTTTATAATTATTATTAAATTCCTCTATTAAATATAAGAATTAAAGTAAACAAGGAAATATCAAGAAATGGACTATAGTAAACTTTTCCGATATTAAAATTAAAGGAAACGATTAATTATTAAATTGAATACATTTAAGTTAAATGCAATTATATATATATACATATATAAAATTAAAGCAAACGATATATAATTAAATTGAATATATATTAAAGCCAAATGTAATTAAAATTAAAGTAAACGATAAAAAATTGAAAAGTGATCTGGCTCGCCAAAAATGACCCACTTAAAACAATAATCCTTTTAGTGGCTAAAAAATTAAATTAAATAAGGGAAATTTTTTATAATCAATACTGTGCATTAAAAAATAACAAAACTATTGACAACGGTAAATTTTTCAACTACTTTGTGGTGTTTTAGAAGCGATATAAAAAATATACATGAAATAATGGCAAAAATTTCTAGCAAGTCAGGAAATAATAAATACTTTTTAAAGACAGAAATTTTTTATACCTCATAAATATTTTTTAAAAAAGTTTAGTTAAATGTTATAATGATCCAACAAAATTGAAAGATTTTGGCATCTTTTCCTAAAATTAAAATCGAGTAGTTACAAGTCGGATGGACAAACTTTTCAAAGGAAATTCTAGCTTTGTTCATAATAATTAAGATTAATAAACGTTATTTTTATTTTATTTAATAAAGATATCTTTTTATTAATGTTTTTTTTTTTTTTTTAAAAAAATTAAATATAAAAGATAGTTTAGCATAATTCCTTCAATTTTTAACAATGGAAAGCCCCTCTCCTCCAATTTATACGATTACTTATTTATTTGATATTCCCCTGTGTTAACAGTTTTCCAACACAAACTAATTACTGTCGATTTTTTGCTTCTTTATAAATTATACCATAGTATTTACTTTGCACCAATGACCTCTCTAGTCAAGGCCATCTTGAAGGATTTGGGAAGTATAGGCAAATTTCTGGTTCTTATTATCAAGTTATTGTGCGAGTAATTCAGTTAGCTGGGGAAAAAAAACAGCGTTTTTATAGCGCGTTATTTTAGCACCCAAGATAAATATGGTACGATTTTACTCAAAAATTTAATCTCAAATGATTAAAGTTATATTTAATGGCAAAGTTGACATTAAGAATTTAAAAAAGATATTAAGCATTTCAAATAAATCAAATAATTTTACAATAGAATATAATCAAGTTTTTATGTTTATAGCGATTTATTGCTAGCATAATATAACATTCGGATGCTTGGACTGTAAATATTTATTTATTTTACATTAAGAGATCAATTTTAGCTCTGAAAGTGTCAAAGATGCAAAATATCTGACACTTATGAATAGAAGAGGCTTAAAGATGTCCACAGAAATTGTTATGAAAGTAATTTCAACTCATTACTTCATTTTTAATTTATTAATATCTATAACATTCGAATCAAGATTTCTTCCAAGTTAACTGTCAACTATTTTGTTACAAGCATAACTGCAGTTTACCTCGAATTACGCGAGTTGTGTTCTGTCTTACATTCGTTTCATCCACCCAGTTTTAATTGTAACAATTCTGCATTTTCATACTTTAAAATTTTTAAAATTGCATTCGGGATTATATGCTGAAATAAATATTCGAAAAAGCGTAATGAAGAAAATTTAACAGCGAAGGATAATAGAAAAGTAAACATATTCAAGACCAGTTAAAGTAATATTTGCTTTCTATATTTCTCTTTTTTGATATTTTTTAAATATTCAACCATTGATTCTGTCTTATTTCATTTGTATGCATATCCTTATTATTTATTATTTTTATTCATAATGTATATATATATTTATAATACTTTTAATAGATTACATAGTTCTATTATTTAATAAAGATAATATCTAATTTGATAGTGCGTAGCATCACTGGTGATATACTCTTTGAAATGTTTTCTATTCGGATTATTTACAGAAGATTTATCGTTTTTAATACATATTTTTTACAACTTATAATCTTATTTTTGATTCTTATTTATTGCGTGCGCAACTTTTCGAGTTATTACTAAATGTGTATATATTTTTGCATGAATTTTGTTACATTGCTTGATCTTTGGCTCTGATTCATTTTTCTGTGTATAGAAGAAAAGCTAATACAGAAAAAAAGAATCTTCAGCAAAATGTTTTAACAAACCATACATTTTTTTTCATTGAAATGTACTTGGTGTTTTATTTCTGCATATTTTTTCGTAAGTATATGTTTAATTTTTGAATACATTTTATTGAAATTACTTTATACCGTTTCAATTTTTTTTTAGATACTTTCGTATTGTTATGAGCCTTTCACCGGTGTATTTGTCCTCCCCCCTCATCCCTATGAAATTAGAAATCCTAGTTACATATCTTTCATTCTAAATGAGAATTATAAAAACAGTAATCACTGCAAATATGAAAATATTAGTCTCGTCATTAAAATATATAAAGATCATAAGCTTAACATTCTCGAGGAGGATTCCGAATAGTAAAACCTTTCACTCCTTTTGTGACTTCATCAGGCAACTGTCGCGGCTTATACTTTCAAGATGACCTTGCATTAGTCCGGATATCTGATGTCGATATTTCGGGTTTTTCACCGAAGCAAAATCTAACAGCTCAAAAATATTTTAATTTCTTACACATATCAAATTGGGTCTATTTTATTATTTATCATTAAAAGAATTTAATTAAAAATAGAAAAAGTTATATAAACTACAACGCAGAATCTTCAAATTGCCTTCTGTTACCTTAAATTTTTTCCCAGAAAAACATTTTACCTCATGATGGTCTAGTGAAAAACACTGATCGCTCCCACTTTCAATTTTCGAAAAAAAAGAAAGGGAAAGAAAGAAAAAGAGAAAAATAAAGAGAGAAAGAGAGAGAGAAAGAAAGAAAGAGAGAGAGAGAGAACGATATTTTATTGCTATGTAAGTCAAAACCTCGTCATTTGGGTCATTTTGTCTCAGCAAAACTTAAAAAGTGTCTCCATTCACACAATCACGCATAATTTGATTTTAAAAATTGCGTGACTTGCAATGGATGGACTTGACATAACGTTAGGCTTTTCGCGAGCTTTCCCTTAATTAACATCTGGAGTTACTTCCTTATCTAATATTTAAATTTCTAACTCCTTTCCAATCAAATGAAACGTGATCTGAGCAAATTAAATGAAGATAGTTGGTGTATTGATTTGATTTAGGATAGCAATAAACTTCAGCGAAATAGAACTGAAAACGAAAGTGGATAGCTGATAGCGTGTAGTAGATAGATGTAAGTTACAATTTGGAGTGACCAGCAGTAGTTGATAATCTATGATTTAAATCGATTAGGAGTGGTTCCGGATTCGAGTAAATAGTAAAAGACGTCGAACTAGCGGTATTTGAAAAATAGCTCTTTCAGCACGGGTGAGTTGATAGAACTTTATTGTTTAATTTTCAGCTAGGATTCAGGCGCATTGATGGTTATTTGAGAGCGAGCTACCTTGCATTATCCGTGAATGTAGTTAATAAACAGTGTGTGTATTTTTCGGATGTTTCTTCAAAGTTAGAATGTGAGAGTGTGATGATGGAGTCTAATGGCGCAAGAGCCTGAAGTGAGCCTACTGCGCTAAACAAGGTATAACTGTGATCAAGAGATTTGAAAAGATAGGAAAAAAGTTAAAAATGATTGCCAAGAAGGATGGTCGAAAGTAGAGGAGGATGGGTTGGGTGCTCTGGGGGTGCGTCAACCGTGTTTATCAAAGACAGTAAACCCGGAGGGAAAGAAAAGGACCACAAGAGTATCCCGAGGTCATAATCCCTGTGAATGTAAGCTCCTCTGAGAGGTTCTTCAATTAAAATTATGACTTTATTGTCTACTTAATTCAACTTTACAATGTTTGTAAGTTAATGAGTGAGATACGAAACAGTTCGATTAAAAAAAAATGTGTCTGGCATTTGGCGAAAGGTTAGCAATCCTTTTTTGTGAAATGTAAAGAAAAACGAGAGTGAAGTGTTTGTCATAAGTTTTGAAAAAAAAAATATTAGTTACTAAACTAAGAAATGAATTGTGGGTGAAAACAACTAATCACAAAATATCTGTAGTGAAATGCTCATTTCCTTTGCAAAATTTTTGATGTTTTAAAAATAAAACATTAACAAATTTGTAACGAGTAGGAAAAACTAAAAGTAGCGGCGATTGGAGGACCCCTCCCCCTCTAAATTTTTTGAAAGAAAAGAAATTATTCCATTTTAGGCGAATTAAAGTGGAAAAAGTTATATAAGCAAAACATTTGTATTTACTCCAAAATATAATCAACTTATTAACTTTCTTTTCGTTTCTATAATTGTTAAAAAATTACATAGCAGAAATATGCTTAAAATGAAATGCCAAGAATTGATGATTGGTTGGTAGACTCAGAAGTCGCTGCGAACATTTCGTAAAAGCAACACAGCAAACGGTAGAGACTCGCACAGCTGGTGAAGCTGAGCTGTGAGGAACGGTAACCAAGATAAATGAATGTGTGGAAATCTAGGCAAGGCGACAATAGACAACGTTATTTTAAAACAGAAGGACTAAACATTTTACATATTGAGAAATTTTCCATTGTTTACCTTTCTTTCTATAGCACAATTAACTGTATTTGCTTTATAAGTCTTTGCTACCATAATTAAAAGTTATTTTGTGCAAGCAATCTACAAGTGTTTTTTCCCCCTTGCATATTTTGCAGTATAATGAGGTATAAAACAAGGTCTTCAGTAAACTCATCGGTTGGATTTTTGCAAATTATAATTTTTTGGGGCGGCTTATTTATACAAACTGTACAATTTTTAATGAAATTATCACTAATCATTTTTGATATCTAGAAATATTTCTATTCGATTGTAATACATGTGTAATATTGTTCCTTATGATGAAAGTTATATAATACAATATGAATCAAATTTTTTTTTTAAAAAAAAACAAACAAACTAATAATATAAAGCTAAACCAGATTGAAGTTGATATAACAATTAACTTTTATTTCTCTGCACAAATTCACTATTAAAGCGTCAAAAATTAACCATTTTGTAGAAAAATTTTTAATGTTCTTCTATACCTCTCTTCCATACTCCTCAAACCCCATGTTTTGCCCTCCCGACACTACTAATTCTCAATCACCGCTACTGCATGTGGTTCACAATTACGAAAAAAACTTAATAAGCGTAAAATAATAATGTATTCATTGAGTGAACGAATCTTCAATCAGTAAAACAAAATCAATCGCTCGATAATTTTTAAAGTAATGTATATTTATCCATCGTAATTTCCGAAAGAAACGTAGAGGGGTTTGCGAGTTTAAAACTTAAATTAATGGGTGCGGCATTTATGTTCGCTTAAAAAAAAAGTATTCCGTAAGATGGCATCGTAACTAGCTTGGATCACCTTGGTGCTGCCCCCCGTTCCCCTCAGAAATCAACTCAGTTGCTTTCTGCAACCTTTAGTGTATTTATATTCTTTTCCTTGAACGGACCTACATGCCTTATTAACCCTAAACGAGATATGGGAACTATTACATTCTTTCCTCGTCCAAATCGGCATTCGCATAGTGACGAATCAGAGATAGCGAATTTAGTGATCAGATCAGTGGCGTAACGTGGATTTTTGCCTAAAGGTCCGAATGATAAATTTGCAGCCCCCTTATAGAAATAAAAAAATTATAATGTCGCGAATACATTGCGCGCACGTAAAATTAAATAAATTACTTATAGTTTAATACGTTAAAACGAATAAATAACATTCTACGAAGGAAAAACTGCAAAGCCATTGAAAAGGTTAAAAATAAACATTTTCCTTAATACTCTTATATGTTCGACGAATTGAATAAAATAAACACACAATTTCACTATAACTAACAAATTTAGGTACAAGTAAAACTTTATCAAAGTATAAAATAAACAATATCAAAGCTGCTTCGCTCTTCTAAATAATAAAAAAGTTGAAGAAATTAAATGTCATTTGCTCACCTCCATGTTTATGAATTGTTCAATGACAATAATTCTGAAGTCAAAATAGACACAGTAATTATATTTGTTCCGTGACAACAACGGATCGCGGCCGGCCGCATTCGTTTTGAAATTCAAAAGGGAAATTTATTTTCTTATTTTGAATAAAATATTTGACAAGTTTTATTTAATTTGACAAAAATGTAAGAAAATTTGTTTTGGTCGAATCTTGCAACTCTATTTTGAGACACTTCCATTTGTCCTGATGACAATACAGTTATCTGATCCAATGACCAAGGCCTCATGCTGCAGACAGGATAATCCACCATGGCTATTTCTTGCCCCCTCCAATATCTGTGTCACCCGAGACCATGGCCACTTCAGCAAACCCTCTACACACTATGCCATTGGATCTGGTCCACTAATTATTTTAATTAGTGAAAGTAAAATTTAAAATTTGCCTCTGTTATTTAATTTAAAAGCTCATTGTTGCAATATTTTTTTGTAACATAAAACGAGTATTACGCATATGAACTTGTTTAGAGGGCAAATATAAATACATTCATGAATGTAAGTATATTTTTAACATTTATCACTCACATTATATTTTTGAGTTATAGTTTCATTTCCTGCATTTTTTCAAAACTGATTGCCATAAATCACGACATGGGTCAAGATTTTGTGACAGTGACATTCACGCCAGTGTAAGGGCAACTTAACATAGAGTGGCATTATTTTGATGCGGTCTTTCTTCCAGAAATTACGGTATATATATATATATATATATAATTCAAAAATTCCCCAAATGTATAACTGAAAGATTTTTTTAAAAAAAAATTATCTTTACAAAAATGTCCATAATTTGAGCAATCCACAATATATTTTAAAATTTATTTATTGCTTTATTGTTTAGTTTACATAACAGTTCACAACAATTTCATAACATATACATCTAAGTAACAGTAAATATATGTTTAAAATATTTAATGAATTAATACTAAATAAAATATAGCAAAAAGACAAAAACGAAATATCCTATTAATACAAAAACAATGTTATACACAATGGTTATTATACACAATAGTTATAAACAGAATAAAAGTGAAAAGAAAAATTGCATCTACTTTTCATTGATATTTTAATCATTTATTTTCTTTGTACTGAATGATTTCCTAAAAACTAACCAATAACTGAAATGATTATGACATTTAAATCTAATGAGTAGAAAAAAACAATTTGTAAACCTTGTTGCCTTTACTAAAATTTCAATATAGTTAATTGTTGTGGAACAAGGTGAAAATATATAATAAATTCAACACAGTTATAACACAAGGAATGAATAATACTAAATTTAATTTCTGATATTATCAGTACAATACCAACTTTCACAATCTTTATAATGCTGAAATGCAATTATGAAGACGAATATTATAAATAATAAAATAGAAATTTATTTTCAGGCAAAGAGAGTAAAATAGAGCAATGCAGGAAAAAATATGATACTATTAAAGTGGAATATAAATAATTATAAAAACACTATTTCGATAACCAAGTTATATTGATACAGTTTCTTACAGTGAAATTAATTCAAAGAAGAAGAAATAACATTTCCTCTTCGTCATATTCAATCTTCCACAGCATGGATGAAGAATTTATTTTTTACTATTGTCAACTACGATTTTCTACACATAAAAGAAAAAACTGTCTGTATAACACTATTGCTTTGTATTTATGTATATATAGTTTTATTATGTAAGTATCGTACATGAGGAATCACAGTGAAAGTGTCTTTTTAAAAAAGTTATAGAAACAAGAGCTATTATTTTAATTTATAATCAAATCAAGCGTTTGTAAAACTTGTTTTAAGAATTTATATTCAAATAAAATATAATTACATAAAAATATATACATATAATTTGTAGATCTTTTTTTTCAGTGACATGAAATTAAAAAAAAAGTATGCCACAGAAAGAAAAAAATTATATTAATAGAATGAAAGATAAAATTTTCTAAAAAAGAAGTAATAATGTAACTATCTTAATTCACAAATATTAAAAAAAAAAAAAAAAAAAAATACAACTACATATCAGACAAATCAAAATCAGCAAACAAATCAATATTTTTACCTCCTCCTATTAAAACTTCCATAATATGGCCAGAAAAACTACACACAAAATTATCTTTCATTTTGATTATTATACATACATAGTAGTAATATGATTATTTTATTAATGCCAATGAAAATCCATACTTCTACAACATTTTTTAGCAATAATATCACTCAAAATGATACTTAACATTCAAGTTTTTTGTAAATATTTATATTAAGGTTCAAGTACTAGTCTACGATAACAATCTTCAGGTAAGGAATGCCTTATAGCAGCAATATTTGCAACGTCTTTCTTTAATTGTTCTATTTCATCTTCATAATCTTTCATCCATCTTTTTTGCTCTACCTGAACTTCCCTAAGAGCCTCAGCTCTTGCTCCTAGGTCAGCATTTATAAGTTCTCTTTCAGCTAGAGCAAGTAGACGTTCTAGATCATCCAACTGAGAATTATCCACACTATCCAAATCAACTATAAAAAATATAAAGGTAAATTTCATAAATTGTGTTAGGTTAAAAAATGATTAAAAGTGGAATTTGATTAATTTTTAATTAATCAAATGCAATTAATTTTAATGAATAATTAAAATTTAAAATTAAAAGTTGCATTTGAAGTACAATGACAGTTGAGAAAGAAACTAAGGTAATTATTGTTTAAGTTACAAACCTGAGATAGTAAACAAATAACAAATATTTTCTATTTATTATGGAATATATTATATTTCGATAAAATTTATATGATTTTATGTGCAATGTAACAATGTATACATATATATATTAAAAAATTTTGCTTTTAAAATAGGCATTTCTTTATACTTAAATATAATTTAAATAGGAATAGAAAATTAGGACAAATTAAACGATAGCAAATCTGCCCTCTCTATCATATGTGTACTCTTTACAACAATTGAAATACTTTCTACCTTACCTTTCCCTCCTAGAGGGGAGAAAGTGCAACACATAATTTTTAATATTTTAATGAATTATACTTTTAATCTTCACAATAAAACATGACAAAATCAATATGACTAAATTTTATTTTTTCTTGTTGATGTATTCAAATGAGTTGTATTTAGAAAACCTTAGCAAAATGTTAAAATTATAACAAGGAAAAACATGTTTGATGAAGAACTTTGTACTGAAATCTGGAAATATTTTAACTGAAAGTATCTAGTCATATTTCAGAATACAGGGATAGCCAGTTTCAATATTTAATACACTTTTATGAAAAATATTTCTTAGTAAAACATTTAATTTTAACAAAACTATATTTTAAAGTAATGAATAAAGTGGGTTAATTTTAGTAATTTCAAAAAGCAAATTTATATTAATATAGTGTTTGGTTTTAAGTTCGATTACTAATCAAAATTAGAACTACCAAATCATAATGCCACAGCAGCATGCAGAAAGAAAACAAAAAGTGAGAAAAAAATACACACAGTTCATAAGAAATAACTTCTTAAATGAATAATGATAATGAAATATTATTGACAGAAAAAAAGTTTCTTTTTTCTTTTTCACTTACTTTCGTTACATATACATATATATACACACACATATATTGGTGAAACACTTTTGTTGCAGTGACTGAGCAATAATATTTATAGAAAACAAAATCATACCTAACTCTGAGAAAAAGTTTAAATAAAAAGATTCCTCTTATATTATAAAGAACATATTTTTTGAATATAAAACAAAGAATTTTGATTAATCAAAATACAGTTATACAGTAGATAAAATAACATTTATAAGTAGTTAAAATGCAACATATCTCTCAAACATTTATTTACAAAAATAATAAGCTAGTTTAAAAAATTATACATTCTTAATATTTGACAGCATAAACTTTATAAAAATATTTGAACTAACATGCAATACTCTTTTTTTTTTGTAAAATTTTTTTTCAAGCACCAGTTAAGAAATTCATGAAACAGGTTTGAAATGCATCAATACATAATAAAAATATTAAGAAAAATACTTTTATTAAAATATTGATTGTAATTCATAAAATAAGAATTCACTCATAAAATAAGCATATATTTTTACCCAAGGCATCTAAAATACTGTCTAATTTGGCAGCAGCATTTCTGCCTTTGTCAACAGCTTCTATAGCTGCAGTCTTAGCTTCATTTGCTCTTCCTAAAGCCTACCAAAGGAGAGGAAAAATAAATAAAATAAAGGATATTCAAAGAACTGTTTTATTTTTAAATATGAAAATTTGAATTTTTTATACAGAATAAAACAATCAAGCTTTAGAAGAAAAATAAAATTATGATCTGTTTGTTAAATGCACATACTTAGAAATTAATGGAAATTTCCTATTTAATGAAATAAAAGAAGGAAAATTATTCTAACTAATAATCAATACAGACTTTATAATTGAACTGAATAGCTTTTTAAATAAAAAAAAAAGTAGCAAAAATGAGCATGTCCTAATACCTCCTTAGACAAGATTCCATCATTGTCAGCCTCATCTTCAAACCCTCTCATTCTTTGGTCAGTATCAGCAATTTGTTGAGTGAGCTGACCTGCTTGTCCTCTCAATCGTTTAGCTTCATCTTTAGTATCTTCTGCATCTTTTCGAATTACATCTGCATCCTATATTGCATACAAAAACTATCAATGTGTATAACTGCTACCAAAACATCTGAGGTTAGTTTCTTTCTATTAACAATCATAAATATTCAAAAATAGTAATTTATAAAAAGTTTAAATTTCAGAAAATATAATCAAATTCAAATTTCACATGTTTTTCTAATTACCAATTAAATAAGTGAATTCATCAAAAAGTTAGTATCAATAAAACCATCCTATGATTAAGAAAGTTTATTCATATATATTATGAAATGTAAAAACTATACACATATATTTATCATAGCACATAAAACTACAAAAAAATCATTAATTATTAAATAGAGTAAGATCACAAAAAAGAAATAAAATTTTTTTATTCCAATTTTTAATTTGTGAAATTACTCATACACAAGAAACATATTTATTAAGTTATTTCAAATGATAAAGCTGTTTAAATTGTGATAATATTATTGGTTTATTCATATGATGTATTACATCACAGAAACAATATATAACACATTTTATGTTATGCTCTTACTTGAGAAGCTTGTTCAGCTAGCCTTTTAGCTTCTTTAGCTATATCTCTAGCATCAGCAGCATCTTGAATAGCTCCCCTCAAAGCATCTTCTGCATCAAATGTTTTATTCTCAGCTTCACCAACTCTCTTTTTAACATGAGGTATTTTTTTCAAAGTTTCATTTGCCCTTTCTTGACTTGCTTTCACTTGTTGATCAAAACCTGAAAAATAAATAATTTGATAAATTATAAACAACAAAATATTATTATACACTTTAAATTGATTTAAAAATGTAGTGTTATGTAAAAAGAACATAACAAAATACAAAATAAAATTAAAAAAAATTAAGACTGTTTTCATGAATTGGAATCTCAAAATTGGAACACTTTTCCTTCTCAGTAAATTCTCAAACATTATTATTATATTCCCACTTCACTATCCTTTAGAGAACAGTATGTTTTATAATACTATTCATTTGTGTATCAAACAACAACGGTGATTGGGGAGAAGAGCGAGAAGGAGGCAACTGCTTTTTTTACAAAAAATTAAATTTACGTTCTAATTCGGCTGCCTAAAACTAGGAAATATAAACAAAACAGTTGTATAAAACCTGTTGTTTTATTATATAATTATCTTTAATTTCAAGCTAAAAATTTAATTATGGAAATATGCACAAAATGTAATGGCATGCATTGCAGCACTTTTGTAAAGTGTGTCATAGGTAATCATTTCATAAAGCTTCCCAGCCCTCACTGGTTGCATAATGGTAAATTATCATTTTTACTATTTATTTTAAATAAGCCATAGTTTTTTTTAATGAGATTAACACCAATAATTTCTGGTTCATTGAAATACTTCTATTTTATTGAAATACATTGATAACATTGCTCTTCTGAGGAAAGTTACACTGTATGTAGTATTAATCAAAATTAAAAACAAACAAATCTTCACTTACAATGCTAATACAGCAAAGTTGGTATTAGTTTGTCATCTTTTACCTCTGTTTCCACATTCGCTCAGATAGAGTAAAAAATTTACTATTTTGTGTTAGTGTCATACTCCCCACCATTATTTTTTGTTGCCTAAATTTTTTGTACACTTCACCTCTGATTCCCAATCACTGCCACTGTCAATCATTTCCATTGTTTTAAAATATGTTTCATAATAAGTCTCCAATATTTTAATGCTAAAAGTGTTTCATACTTCACATGTTCTAATAAAAAATTGTGTACTTTTGCAATATTTTTAAATTTTTGGGAAACTGAATAATATATGGATGCATGCGTTAGAATATCACAAATTTATATAAAAAATGGAAAAAATTTCCACACGGATGTGCGTTCTAAATTTGGGTAAGTCTCTCTGTGACATAGGATGAAGACAGCCTTATAATATAAAATATAACAGAGATTACTAAATAAAGAAATATAAAATAAAATCCTTATATAAAAGAAATAGCTTGCCTGAGTGCTTACAATATTTATAATCAATCCCTATATCAATGAAACAAAGCTATATATACATTATTGATAAGTTTATCTGCATTATCAGAAAAACATTTTTTTTTTTACGTTTTTCTGAATTTCACTTGGTGTGTGTGTCATCAAATTTTCGATCGTTAATTTAACCAACTTCCCATCAAGCTAGAGCTTTGAAATTTTGGGAATCGTTCGTACTCGCCTAACAATGTAATATTTAGACATTTGCGACAAGTTTTAACTAATATTTCAATAATTTTAATAAGTCAAAATATTCTTTCCCCTCGGCGCTTTTAGAATTGAGGAAAAAATTTCTTTCCCCCTCTGGGAGCACCGGGCACTCCCCACGCAGCATGCGGTATCGTAAACCTTTTGTACTCACAAAGGGGAGATACTATCTCCCCTTTACTATCTCCCAGATAGTAAGGGTTGCTGACTTTTAGTCAGTAATCATTCTCAAGAAAGAAAGTTTCCAATATTTGGCGCCGTGTCTTATCACAATAATTTTTTCTGAATTTTGGTTCCCATTCTTTTTTTAATAGAATGACTTACAAACTTTCAAATGCATGTTTTGATTTTATGAGTATTATGAATTTTTTAATACTCTCACAAATGTCTCTTTTTAAGTGAATTTTAAAGTTAAAAATAACTAACAGTTTTAACTAATATTTCAATAATTTTCTCTAATAAACTTTGCCACCATATAAAAACGTTGTTTTTAAAAACGTTGGTTTTTATATCGAATTATTATATCACATTTAACACAGATGAAAAATTATTAAGATTTAATATATATATATATATATATATATATATATATATCCAATTTATTTGTGATTATACCTTTCAATGTATCAAGTGTTTCTTTTGCATCCTCTAAAATCTTTTCTCCAGATGCTATAGCATCTAGGGCTTTTGCCAGGGCAGCATCAGTATCCGTCAGTAATTCATCAGTAATCTATCAAACGGAAATTAAGTTCATAAGCATTAAATACAAAATCAAATACGAGTAAGGAAGTTCGATAATTTTTCTTTATTTCTTAAAGTTCATGCATCAATCTTAGAAAACAAACTGTTAATTGAAAAATATAGTAATGGCAGTAATTGTTATTTTACATTATTTTATGTACGCTAGTAAAAGTGTTCAATTAGAAAAACTCTTCTTACATATATTTTATGGTATTCAATAATTTAATTTAAGAAATAAAAAGGTACACCAACAAATTACCTGCTGTTGTCTAACTGCTTCATTTAATAAACTATCTGCATCTTTAGTTTGGTCATCTAATTTGGAAAGCGTGTCTTTATGTTCATTAGCCAAAGAATCAGCTTGACCTCTTATTCGTCTAGCCTGTAAAATTAATCAATTTAAAGTAAACCACATTACAATAAGGATACTTTATTAATTTTGACAAAAAGTGGCAATTATTTGATACTTATAATATGATGAGATACTAATTAATACAATGATTTGGTAAAAATACCTCAATCTTAATCCTAGAAGCTTCATTTTGCATTGCTTCAACATCAGCAGTTGGTACAACCAAAGAAGTAGCATCAGTGTATATACCTAAAGCTTCATCATACACAGTATTTGCTTCAGTTTTAGCATCCTCCGCTAAAGTCTTTGTTCGTTTAACAAAGTCAACTAAGTCATCTAACCTAAAAATTCAATACTTAATTTTACAAATAAGAAATAGAGGGGTTTTTTTTATGAATATTTTTCCTTTAAAAAGATTCATTTCAAAAGAGAAGAGTTTGTATTAGAAAAAATAAAATAAAACATAATTTACTTTCGTCCAAGGTCATAAACTTCATTACTCATTCTTTCTTGAGAGTCTAAAGTTTCCCTTGCTAAACGATATGCTTCAGTGGATGTATTTAATGCTTGATTTGAAACAGTATCACTAACTTCAGCATCTTCTTCTTGCCTGAGAAAGAAGAATATGTTATTAGAATGATTTGTATAATAATATAACTAATGCAAACTAATCTTTTGAAGAATTAAATTTTGCTGCTAAAATGTATATTAATTATTTATTGTACACAATGTTTAAAATTGCTTTATTTATTTTAACAAAGAGTTTACTTTTATCTTACCCATCTTGAAATATAGATAGATACAATATTTTTCATCACAAATACAAGACTTGATATCATATAATAATATGGTGTAGAGTCAAAACCGTTAAAAGGACAAACATCAAGATTAATTGAATAAGGTCCATTAAGGGGGAAAAAAAAAATTAATGCATCAACAATTAATTAGGAATATAGATTTATTTTTCTTTTATTACTTTATTAATTATATTCAGATATAATACAACCAAACATTTTTATCTGTAAATGTCAAATTAGCTGTAAATGGAAATTAATCACTGAAATTATGACTGAAAATCAATATTTCTCTTAATTATTTGACTCTTATATTGATTTCACTAAGTAATCAATTGATTAACAGATTGTTTATTATTGTCATACTTAGAAGCAATACAAAGGCTATTAACAATGAACCTTGTAATTTTGAACCATAGTCAAGTGTCAAGAACATCTGTGTGATCAGGCATTGCTGTTCCTAATTTCCATACCACACCAACATAATGGCTTTGAGCCCTGACAGATTTAAAGTGCTTCAGTTCTGCTACATAATAGGTCTTAAAAATGAAATCAGGACTCAAACCCAACTCATTGGAAACAACAAAGGTCATGAGCTCACGACTATGACCACCATGTTACTGCAGCTATTCAAAGAAACAATATATTTAAATGCATAATTATGCATTAAAAACAGCTAAACCTGAGAAACAAAATTCAGTTTACTTTCCTAGATGGAGTAATCAACTTTTAAAAAAAATATTCTTATAGTCATATAATATAATGACAAAATCATAAATTATTGATAAATATGTCAATCTCATTGAAAGGGAAGCATATTAATTTCTTTAAACAAGCACATAAATAATACATTAAAAATATACAAAATAAGTAATATATTTTAATAAGAAACTTACTTTAGAATTGATTGATAAAAAGTGAAATATTATATAATTTCATTAAAATCTTGTACAAGTAATTATCTCTTAATTGAAAGCTAAACAATTAAAACTATCCAAATCCTTATTACAAAGATAAAAATCTGATTCAATAAAATGAAGTGAGAGCAATGAATTATGCACACAATTAATTCATTTATATTAATAATGTATTAAAACAGTTATTAAAACAAATGTCATTAACTATTAAGTACTTTGAAAGTGATGGTCAATTTTTCTAAGTAGTGGGGTATTTTAATGAATGAAAGTAAAAAATTATTAGAAATCTTTACTCACTGGTCAGCCAATTGTCGAGCTTCACGAGCAATTTCGGATAGCCTGTCAGACTGCTGACCAAGTCTGTCTTTTCTATCTAAAGCAGAATTATAAGCATCTCTTCCTTGAGTATCCAGATATTTGCGAGCTGCTATTGCAGCATCCTTGGCTTGTTGTATCACAATTTCCGCCATGGTAATATTATCAAGTCCATATCTGCGATATTCTTCACCTTCATCTAACCTTTCACGAACTTTTCCAGCAGTTTGTCCAATTTCTTTTATTCTATTACGAAGATCATTTAGTTGATTGATCAGACTTGCATCAGCAACTGAAAAAATAAAATAATTTTTTTTTATTACTTTTACAATAAAAAATTTCTCTTTTCCAATTTTATTTACTATTTAAATGAACATTACCATATTTAGGTAAGTCAAATATACTGTTTGAATTTCTTTATCAACTAACATTCAATGCATAGATTGGGATGTATTTGTTACAGTCATACTATGAATGATTTGATATATAGTCCTTATTCATAACATGTAATATATTTCGAATTTTTATACATTTTATGACATGAAAGAAACAATACATTAATTACAAAAAAGATTTTGAATTGCAAATTAAAAGGTAAAGACTACTATGAACTGTTAATGAAACATGTATATCCTGTCAGTTATTTAATACTTAAGGATAAAAAATTAAAAATATAATATTTGAAACTCCCATTTTATTGCACAAAATATTTATTTAAATTTTACAGATATAATGTATAAAAAAATTTACTTGCAGCTCTCTTGGCTTCATCTAACAGGCTATCTATTTTTCTCTGAGCTTCTCTAAGTTTTCGTTTAAAATCAAAATCTTCAACAGTTTCAGGGTGGTTTTTAAGTTCTTCCATCAATTCAGCCAGTTCAGTTAATTTGTCTTTGTAGCGATCAATAGCTTCTTCAAGAAGGGAATAACAAGGTGGGCAATCTAAAAAACATAACAGTGTGTCCATAAATAATTCAAAACAATTTGCATTTGTAAAATATTAATATGTATTACATATTAGTACAAAAAAAAACAATTTTCTTTAAGCACACAGAAGACTGAAATTTCTATAACTAATAGAAAATTCAGCTTATTTAACCCTGAATAAAAGCTTATATTCAGAGAAGTATGCTTATTCAATATGCTTATGTTATTTGACCCTAGATTCACAGTTTAGACTGTTACTCTATAGCATACTGAGTTTGAGTTAATTTAAAAATGTATCTAATAAAAAAGACTATTTCCCTAAAATATTTTTAGAAATGTTAATATCATCATACATAATTTAACTATAGAATCTCAACGAACTAATATTTTTCTAAAATTGAATTCATATTTTTACTATACTTACTCATAATACTCTTTTTAGCTATTATTCCAGTATACAATTTTTTTTACACAAATAGAGGTACACATCCAGGAATAAAAATTAATTTAAAGAGCTGCTTTTGTATTTTTTAATAAAAAAATATAATTTCACTATTAATAAATCAGATTTTAATTTTAACTTTAATGATAAAGACACTAAAATTATATGAATGGCATTAAAAAGATGGATTTTTTCATGTAAAAGAAGACTAAGTAATTACATTAAATCAAAGGAAATATATTTTTATAATCATTCATTTTGGTTTAAGATAACATATAATAAAATTAAGTTTAATTGAAAACCATTATAAATCAATCAGAATTCTAATTCAGAAAAAAGAAAAAAATTATACAAAATACCTTTGCAAACAGTGCCTCTACTGAACTTGTTGTCCTTACATATATGACATCTGCGACCCTCTCTGTTTGGTCTGCATTGACACTGTCCAGCAGTATCACACTGTAAAGAGGTTGAGCCAGCAGGATCACATTCACAAGCTAGAAAATAATAGAGTATTTTACACAGAACATTTATCATTATGTATATCTTTAAATAAACATTTAAAATCAAGTATCTCACTTTATAAAAAATTAGACTGATTTAAAGTTAATTAGGAATTTCTCCTTCTGAAAATTTGATATATTTAAATCAGAGGCATTGTAGGCATTTAACACTAGAAAGATGAGAGCGGTCTTTAAGAAAAAAAATTATCATTTAAAGAAATTTTAAATGATAATTTTAACCACGTTTATTCTTTCATTGAAGCTCAGCAACGTTTACAAAGTCTGCACTGGAATATATCTTTAGAATAGTTGACACTTTCATTTCCTTACTTTATGCCCTTGGAGCATTAATTCCAAAAGGAATTTCCATTAGCAATTTGTGGTTCAAGACATGGAGCCTTAACTTTTAACGAAACAATGTCTCATGATAGATTCAAAGAAATTGCGAGGTATTTGTGTTTTGATATAAAGTCAACAAGATCCAAGAGATTTGAATAATTTAAATTTGCCCTAATATCGGAAGTTTGGAACTTGTTCATTGAAAACTGTCTTCTGTGTTATAAAGCAAGTGAAAACATAACAGTGGATGAGCAACTATTTCCAAGTAAAGCACGTTGCCCATTCACACAAAAAAATATTAGGAAATAAAGCAGGAGCAGAGTACTTAATCAATGCGATATAAATAAAAAATTTAGTTGTTGAAGGTGATTTGGAACTTAATTCAGCAAAATATCTCGGGAAAAAAAGCAGTTTTTATTTGTTGAACAAGAGTGATCAATCTTCTTCTTTTTTTTAGGTATATGGAAAATGCCATTGTTCTAGTGTTAAAGTGAAAGTTCTAAATCAAACAAATTCTAATCTTGCATTTAAGAAAATCAAAGATAAAATCCTCAACAATATTGAACTAAGTAGCAAAATTGGATGCTGTTAGAAATAATAACCACTAAAACACAATTTCAATTAATAAATATATATTTATTAGTACCAATTTACAATAAAAACATAACTCTAAAGTGACACAACAGCATTTGAACTCTAAACTTATACAGTTTTATTTACCTTTACATCCTTCTTCAGAAAACCCATAATGATAAGGTGCACAAGAGTCACAATGTCTCCCAACAACTCCTGGTCTGCAATGACACTGACCTGAACGTATATCACATGTCTGATTTACTGAACCAATTCTATTACAATCACATGCTGAACAGCCTTGACCACTATCTATGTTCCAATAGCCTTTTCTGCATTTATCACATCTACGGCCAATTACATCTGCTTTGCAGCGACACTGACCTCCAGTGGATTCACAAGGATTAGTTCCTCTTTCTGGTTCTATAGTACCAGGAAGATAACAGGTACATCCTTTGAAAGAAATGAAGAGGAATTTGTTAATTTAATGGATGAGAAATCTTAAAATGGATTGAAAATATCAATAGGTTAAAATATTGTAAATAATATATCACAAACATAAATGACAAAAGACATAAAGATAACACTAGTATAAGAATTAAATATTGTTTTCATATCATATAAAATCATTAAAAATTTAGGTGGCAGCAATAACTCTAAAACATCTAATCATCTGCAGACATTCTTTTTCTGCACAAAATCTAATCAATTATAGCATAATACAACAAAGGTTATTAACGGAACACTATTTTGCAGAAAAATATTTCAATACTTATTTTAGAAAATGACTGTCTTTAGAAAGATCCAGAGATATATGTAATTTAAAGAAGAAATTTAAGGACAGATATGCATGTTTATTGTATTTTGCTGGCAGGAAGGGAAAAAAAAAAAAAAATCTAAAGCACACTTTTTACAATTTTTTAAAATTTTTCTTTTAAATAAATTATTAAAAAATACAATCAAAATTTTAACAGTTACTTTAAATGATAAAATTAAATATATTAAAGAGATAAAATTTAATATATGAACTGACTCCTTTTAAATACATTAAAACACCTAACATAAAAATCAACTATATTTTATTACAAAACCTACAATTAAGAAATTTAAACTGAATAAAAGCTAAATATTTTTAAAATATAAAAGCCCTTACTTTTACATCCACCTTTCGGCATGGTCAAAGCATCACCATAATATCCTGCCAAGCACCTTTCACAAGTCCATCCAGCAGTATTGTAAATACATTTTAAGCATTGACCAGTAGTGCTAAGTAAAAGATAAACACATTAGTAATGTAAATTATTTTAAATGTACACACCAATTAAAAATCGCATATATAAGTAATTTTAAATTATGCAGTCTAATAAGGAAAACCTACATACGTGTTACAATTTCCAACTGCATTTGGATCAATATTTCCATTACATTCACATTTTCTGCATGGACGTGCAGGCCCAAATCTTCCAGATGGATCCCCAAAATAGCCATCAACACACATATCACATTGATGACCTTAAAGTATCAGTAAGAATAATTATAATAGCAACTGAATGATCTTCATGATACTTTGCTGGCATTTAAATTAATATAATTGATATTTTATACATACACATTATTTTATAAAAATAATAAAATAAATAAAACAAGATATTACACACATTTCTGAAGAACAAAGTTTTTAAAAACAGAATATGTGTTTACAAAATATTTAATACTTATGAAAATAATATTTTGAAAGTATAAGAGAAATCACATTTTTGAGAAGCATGTGAAATTTTTGAAATACAAAATTATTTTACTTCAAAAGGAATTTTAAATAATTGCCTCCATAGTTTCCAATATTATTCATATCTGATCCAAAAATATATTTATCTAAACAATTACTCAGGTATAACAAGTAAGAAGCATTAATAAGTCTAGAAAGACTCAATATTACCTTAAAAATATCTTTCTACTTAATGTGGAAAAAAAAATGTTAATCCCTTCATAAATTATAAAATTTTTATACAGAAATTATATATTTCTATCTCCAATATTCTTCAAAAAGAGAATACTTTTTCAACCACTACAGCAGTGAATTAATTGCAAGGCTTTCTTCATAATAAAGTAGGAAACTATGAAATTTCAGTATGTGATTATCAAAACATACAATACTATGATTTCTAAAAAAATTATAACTAACAATTTGTATTTAAATCAAGGAATTTTCAATTCAAATGTCAAACCATTTACCTGTATGTCCCATTGGGCACTGCTGACAAGCAACTTGACCTCCAGGCAACATTACGCAGGGTCCTCGATCTGGACATAGGCAGGGCTTACAATCAGCAGAAGTTCCCTCTCTTGCATCACCATAGTATGAAGGAGCACATCTTTCACAGTGGTTACCTTCAGTATTGTGTTTGCAGACACATTTACCTGCATTAAAAAGTTCTCACTGAATTTCAATACTAAATGCATATAAGATCAATAATTTAAATTCTATGTGAAGTTAAAACATTTTCCTATCACAAAACGAAAAATGTATTAAATTTAGCAATGTTAATTTGATTACAGATTGATAAAAAAAAAAATCTAACATATGCTCATATGTGTCATTCTCTTTTGCATATTGTAAAATTATGCATTTTTTTGCTGTTGTTTCTAGTATATAAAAATATCTTTAATGATGTGGTTGTGTAAAAATTAATAACAATATATCATACTTTTTATACAAAAATATTAACATTGTAAAAAAATTAAATGTAACAAATGTATATTGCATAATTAAGTAAATATGCATTATTAATATTTAAGATATAAAATAACTTAAGAGTTATAAGATATGTTTAATGGCTAAAATTTTTAAACTATTTTAATTGCTAAATTTTTTAAAGCATAGATTACCATGTTATTATATCACATACATAATGATTATCATTAACACTAAATAGATCTATACACATTTTAGTGAAATATAAATGTTCACAAATGATAAAATTTAAAAATGACTAAATTTTTTCTGATTATTATTTTAGAATATTAAAATGTGTATTTATAGGTAAAAATAGAATTAAATGCTAAAACTCAAAAAGAATATTATTTTAAATTTGAAATAAATTTATAGTATTTACCACATAACTTTTTTATTATTATTATTGTTCAGTGGAGATGATAGGAATGGAAAAAAAAAAAATCTACATTAAAATGTGAAAAAAAATCTCGTGAAAAAGAAAATTTCTATGCTTAATTAAACTACAAATATGAAGAAAAATCAGTATTATGAAAATTGTAACAATAAATATATTTCCATAAGAATGATTCTTAATAAAACAATTAGCATTTTCAATGGACTTATGAAATCAAGCACTACAATTCAGTGTTATGTTATCATGTACTTTATCAGTTTAAAAATTTCTAATATAATTCCAAAATCGAATTGAAGCAGCTAATAGGTAAAAAAGCTAAATTAAAAGGTTATGAAAAAATATCCAAGGGACCTTTACCTGTGTCAGGATCACAAGTGTCAGCATGATTATGACAAAAGCATTTAACACAACGAGAATATAGACTGTTGCCTAAAGGTTCCCTTCTGTAACCTGGAGCGCAAGATTCACAAGACAATCCAGTGTAACCTTCTGGACAAGAACATTGTTCAACCCAAGTTGCTTGGTAGTTACCAGGAACTCTGAGAGCCGATTCAAGGATCACATCATCCAAGTATCCAATCCCTAATAAGAAAGGTAATTTTTATACAATATGTTATCAATACAAATACAGTATAATTATTAATTATGAATTAATGTATAAGCTGAAAACATTGTGCTTTGATTTCTATAAGACAAGAGGCATAAAGTATAATAAATTGAAGAGTAAAATATAATTTTTCATTTTTATTAAAAATAGCTAAAAGTAAATTATTCTCTGAATTTTAAAATTATCTACAGTCATCTTTTTCATATCAGAATTTAAAAATTAGCTAAATCATTACCTGGAAATTAAGCATATTACTTTCAATCTGATATTTATATATATTTTGGATTAAAATTTATAAGTTCACATACAATTTTTTTTTATATTCAGATAAAACTAGAACTGACATACTATGAAACTTAAAATATTTATTCCTTATTTTAAACAAATTATATTCTTTATTAGAAGCAATACCAACTTGAAGGATGAATACATTTCCTTTTATTAAATTTTAAACATTGCCTTTTTTCTACATTTTGTTAGAAACAGAATATGTAAAAACAATTATCAAGCTTACATTGGGGAAAAAAAAAAAAACTAAAAATATAATGCAGAAACAAGAAAAATTTGAGATATATATTCCCAAACAATAAGGATTTTTAACATGTATACTACCTTCTCTGGAATACGTAGCTTTAATTTTTATAGCAGTTAAATTAGACAAAAGCTTGATGAAGTCAAATGTATTCAGCTGAGGAGTCCAACCAAATTTTGGATTCTCATGAAGTCTAAATCTGTAACTTTGTATTCTATGAGAAGGGATAGGATTTCCTTGCTCTGTAATTGGAACACTGACTCGAAGTCCAGCACCTTCTAGGATGACATCATGGGCACTCACTCTTACACTCTCAGCACCGATTCGAAAAGTGAAAGTGAGGTAATGGTTATAGGAAGCTCGTTGATTTCCCAAATAACATTCTAAAATAAAGGCAAAATCAAATACTCATTGACAATTATAATAATAATTAATTAATTATAAAAGTATTGTGTCATATTTACTTTTATTAAAATTAGAAGTATAAAAAATCTAAAATTTAAAAAACCTTTCATACTTAAATTTGATTAACTTGTTATAATATGACAAGAGAATTTTTAATAAAAATGACAGTATTCTATAAAGAAAGTTAAATGTTATAGTTTTTTTTTTAACTGGGTTCACACAAGATTTATAATCAGAACAACTTAAGTCATAAATTAAGCCACATACTTCATTCTTTAATACTTCAAATTTCAGTCTAAGGTACAAGATTTTCACAAGTTAATGATGAAAAACAAGTTTCCAATAACAATGAGCATTTAAGTACCAGATGAAGCAAAATACAAGAATTAAAGGTATACAAAATTAGGAGAAATTATTAGTAAGATATGAATGAAAAATTGATAATAAAAAAAGAATAAATCACATAACATGCATTTAAATACTATTCTTTTTTTTTAAAAAAAATCTAAAATTTTCAATCTGATAGATATTTAGTATACAATAATGCTACAGAAATAAAGGAAACTTCTTTAAAACTAATAGTAATCAAATTTCATATTTTTTGGATATTTTTAAAATTGAAATAAAATTTTAATGGTCCTTTAAATGCATTTGTTGCACACTTTTAAGTAACATGTTTTAATTGTATAAAGGATCAATAATTAAGACTGCATGTATGTACATACATACAAACTACAATTTTTTTCAGAAACTTCATATTATTTAAAAGGCATTTGTGAGTGAATGCACTCTTACTAAAAAATCTTATATGAATGATTTCATCAATGGATAAAATTATTCATTAAATTTCATTAAAAACCTATTAAATAACTAATACATTCATATAATTACTTATATAGTTCCTAATACAACAGATTAATCTAATTACAATCCTTATATGCGAAAAAAACAAAGATAAATTATTTTTAAATTCTTGAAAAATACTTGAGTCATTTAACTATTAAAGATAAGAGAAATGTATGATTACTAAATAATTCAACACATTTCCATTAAAAATTTCTTAAATGTAAATTTTAATCAAATATTTAGTAATAGGATGACTATGTCTTAATTTCATATGCATTTTCTTCATATCAGATGAAGAACATACTTGACTCTTCAGCAGAAATATATTTCAATATAAATTTCTATATAAGATAAAAAAAATTATAACAGCAGTTTTTAACATAAAATATATCTTTTTATGTATATAACAATTCACCTGGTGCAACAAAATATGCAAATTCTCCCCCTTGTCCACGAACTTCAATTATTTGAAGATCAGCATCATAATGGACAGGTATTTGGATGCCTCTCAAATCAACAGCCATCCAGCTCTCTAAATCTATGCATGAATTAAAATTTAATAGTCTTTCTTGTAAAATTAGTAAGGATTCACTAAATTGCATCAAAACAATATTAAACATTTCAGTAAAATATGTCAGAAGATGTACATGTTTTGCTCCATAAAAGTGTTTAACTACTTAACAATAAATAATTGAAAAACATTCTAATGTAAAATAAAGATGAAAATAACAATAAGTATTAAAATATGTAGACATATTAATTAATTAAAGGTTATTTTTCTGAAAAACATAAAACACAGAAATTTTTAAATTAATTATTAATTTTATGTTTATAAAATAAAACATATTAAGGGGAAAAAAAGCCTATGAAGTGTTCTTTTCAAATTGGATGTAAAGATTCATAAGATGATGATAAATGTAAATCATTTAGTGATTATTATCATTTATATTAAAAGTCACATCAAAAATAACATAATTTAGAAGGGGAAAAAAGAATTCATGCATTTCATAAAAGAAATTGCATTTTTATAGTTAAAAGTCATATGGGTCAAAATTACAGAGGATAACAAAAGCCAAAACAAGTGTTGAGTAATAAAAGCATAAAAATTCATACCTTGATCAAAATTTGATTCAATATGTTTTTTATAAAATCCAGGCGCACTCTGACATTCAGTGGAATGACCATAACAGAAACAAGGTACACAGCCAAACTCATTTTCTAACTGAAGATCAAAATAACCCTTCTTGCATCTATATTACACACAATAAAACATGCACATTTATTCAGCATTTTGCTTAAAGTTGATTCATAAAACATTAAAACAAATTATAGAGTTAATTATTGATAAAATGCTTAATAGAACCTTTTAAGCTTAGTTGTGCAACATATTATTTAGCTAAATAAAATTCATACAAAAAAAAGGAAGTATAAAAAACAAACTTACCTGTCACACCTCTGACCAACTACATTATCTTTGCATGGACAATATCCTAAGGATGGATCACAGCTGGGTGCATCCTGAGCAATGCCAGCTAAATTACATCCACATGGTCTACAAAATAATACAGAAAGCTATTGTGAAATAAAGGTTATTCAAATTTTTAAAAACATTTTTAATATTGCAAGAAATTAATAATAAAAGTTATGAAGTAATCCAATTTAGCTACAAGGTTTGAATTAAATATAGATTACATTATTTAATGAAAAAATAAACAAAAATTTTCCTAAAAATATTTGTACAAAAAATTATCAAAGTTCCAATAAATAAATTGAAATTTATTTTTAAAAAAGGATTTAAAACATACTGTTAATTCTCTTAATTTCAAGTAAATATTTATATATATAAAAATATAAAGTAATTACAAAAGTTAGGAATAAAAATATTTGAGCAAATGTTTTAGATATTCCACAAATTATTTTTAGAACATCAAAGTACTTTTACAAAATTAGCATTTATAGATCATAATGAACAATTTATGTAAACAGTTAGCCCAATGTAAATGAATATGTGATAAGAAAATAAATTCTTTGCAGTAACCCCTAGAGTTTTCATAAATATTAATTATGATAAAAAGTGAAGAAATTGCTTAATGCAAAAATTACATTTTCTAAAAACTTCAAATATTAAATAAATAGTCTTCCTTATGTGAATACAGAATTTCTGTTCACATGTTCCTGTCAAAAGCAAATAATTTTTTTTTAACTAGTACTATATTTTGATTACTATATTAAAAAGTATGAACATAAAAAGTTAATTAAAAGTTTACTCTTTTTTTCTTGTATAACTGAATAATTCTAAAAAAATCTACTTAAGAGAGGTTTTACTGTCATAACTGAAAGTATATCAAGATACATACTCTATAAAATATTTATGTTAAAATTATATTACATATTATTTTACAGTCTTCCCCCCCCCTTTAAAATTATCACAGAACTAGAAATTGAACAAATTTACTAAAAATATAATAAGGTTAGTATGCTCAGCAATGAACAACTTTTATAATTTGTATATGTCATAAAAAAAACACACATATATAAAAACATTGAGTATGTAATGCTCTAATTCTGAAACCAAGCTCATAACAAATTATTTAGTAAATTTATGTAATTTTGGGAAAAACAAAAATCTTTTTTTTTTTTAATTACCTACATCCTTGAGGTGTCATATCATAAAAGTTAGGGGCGCATTTACCACAAGTTCTAGTTCCAACACCTGGTTTACAAGGGCATTGACCATCTTCTGAACATTGAGCTCCAAGAGATCCTAAATGATTATCAACATATATATGTAATTCATTAACTTACTTTCAGTTCAGAATGATAATAAACACCTACATTCAAAATAAAAATAAGAAAAATAATTTTGTATATATATGGGGCTTTTAGAATTATATATTTTGCTTTTTTTTTTATCAATTCTTGAAGAAATTTTACATAAAAAGAAAATGAATTTATTATTTTATATAATAATCTATTTTGTTATATAAATATATACCAGGGAGGGGCATACAGCAACTTGCAAGTCATTTGCGGCTCATGCTATTAGTTATGTGCTTCTTATATTAATATAATAGATGTATGAAATATGATAAACTAAAACTATTCAGTGTCCAAAAGTAATTATTTTATTTAATTTTTCTTGTTTGTTAAGGAACTTAATAATGCTATTAAAAACATAAAAACAATGTAAATATTACACTGAATTTATTAAGCAATTCTGTAAAGATAATCTTTAAAAATCAGATTTGCTTGTGGATGTTGTGCTTTACTAATATTGTCCATCTTAGCTGTTAGTTGCTGAAAGAGCAGTTCATACAAGTTCAGTTAAATGAAGATCAACTGAAACAAACCAATGCTTATTTTAAATAAATTTAAGTATTCAATACAGAAATACTTACAAAAATATAAAGTACCGAAAACTTAGATTAGTCCTAGGGCAAACTCTTCGGTTTAAGGACAATTTTGTTCTAGAAACTGTTTTGTCAAGGAAAACTGTCTGGGGAAAAAATACACACAATACTGTCACTTTGAGGAAAACTTTAGTGTAATTAGGGGAATTTTACAATAACTAAATGGCTCTTCCAAACGTTCCTTTCTAAAATGTGGCTTCCAAAGGCTGTGCAGCCTGGCCATCCCTGATATATATAACAAAACATATTTTATTTTAGGTTTTGAATAAAAAAAAAAGATTATCTGCCAAGGGTGGAGAGTCTACAAAATCTGTATGCACAGCCCTGCTTTTTACGTAAATGTCAAACATTGTTATATTTTTGCTGACAATAACAAATAAAATTTTTTGTTAATCAAATGTACAGTTTTGATATCACCTATATCTTCAGTCTATTAAGTTTCCTTTCCCATTCATTTTATTGCTCTAATGTAACCAGAATGCATATTAACTTCTATATTTGACTGATACTTCTAAAACTAAAGTTAGACTAATTACAGAGATCTAAATTGGAATATTTAATAAAACAGTTTTTAGTGAATACTTAACATTTTAATGTATATTTTAATAAAGATTTTTCACATACAACCCGACTAGATTTTAAGAAATGAATGCTGCATTCCAACATTAAAATTTTTCCACTTTTTTGCCAAAATCATACATTAATTTATAAAGTTATGAAAAACTGAGAGATGTAAAAATAGGAGTTTTCTGTGTCACACATGTTAATACTATACAATAAGAATATTAAAATCTTGATTTTAGAAAAGAAAAATTTGAATGAAAAAGAACTTAATTTACAAAAACCAGAATTAAATACTAAAAAACTAAAGGAGCCTCAGTTTTTTTTACATACAAAGCTATATTTAAAAATTACCAATACTATCACAGTTGCAAGCTACACATTCTTTATCAGCTTTTCTTCGATAATGTAGGGGTTTACAACGTTCACAATTAACTCCTTCTGTATTGTCCTCACATTCAAGGCAATGTCCTCCACTTCCAGTTCTGTCAAAAAGATCTTGATCAAAGAAACACTTATTTGATTTTCCATTACAGTTGCAAGCTAGAAGAATAACAAACTTTATGGATTTTCAGACTTGCATTTAAATATAACCACATAACCCATTAATTTAAACCTTACATAAAAAAATAAATTAATCTCATTTATTCAAACAATCTCCCATTTTAAGAATATATATATATAGACAAGATTATATATTATATTAAAATTTTGATAAAATGTTAAATAATATAGTTTCTACAGGTAAATTATTTTTTCAAATAAAAAGTTATTATAATTAACATTCAATAAAAATACTGGAATTTCCACTAATTTTCATTTTTGATTACCTGGCAATATCCTGATTTTAATTTAATATTTAACCTGTTAACAATAAAACAAAATTTCCTATTGTCTAGCAATTTTACTTTTCAAATTACAATAGAAATACATTTTTTTTAAATAAATAAATCAACATTTAAAATTTTTTTACTGATATTTTTAAAACATAACCAAAACATTTTAGTAAAATCAAAGATAAATATTAGAACATATAGCCTGCAATAATTATGATGTATTCATATTTGACTTCACAGCCCAGAAGGGCAAAAATCTTCTTTTGAAGATTCCTCCAAGATAACCTTGCCTTTTGCCCAAGTCCTGCTAGTTCCTCTCCCCAATCACTTTAAAATCCGATTCAACAGAATCAAGCCACCATAGTTTTGGTCTTCCTCTTTCCTGACCAGAATTATGCTGTACCACTATTAATAATAAATTTTTTTAAAACTACATATATCTAGTTTAACTACTATCATTCTAGAATTGTATGGAGACCATTGATGATAGAATTCATAATATTCAGCCAGCTGAGTGACAAAGACATATAAACATGTATCTTAGATGCTCTCCTCACAGCATGACATGAATAAAACTTTAAAGAAAGTTTTACTTGTTGAAATTGACAATTAAAATTCAAGAGCTAGCAAATTAAACAACTCAAGTTTAAATAGATTACTTAACTGAAATGTATTAAAATTTACTGTTTTATGAACTAAAAATCTGCATCTCATTTGTTATAGTTATTTGATAGTTTATTTAAATATTAATATGTATCAAATAAGAAAGTGAGTGATTGTGAGTTTATGACACAAGAGCCAAATTTAGCTATACTGTGCTTAACATTTGTTGAAAACTCAACAAATTTTTTAAAACTAAATAAAAGATAAAGATTAACAACTGTAATTATAAGATAACTTAAAAATGATGTAAAATTAAATTTTTAATAAAAGTGTAAACAAGTTATCAAGATTTTAAATATATTAAAATAGATTTTTCCCAGGTGAACTGGAAAGTACCAACAGAAAGCAAAAATATCTAGAAGTAATTTTTATAAATTTCTAATATGTTTACTATACCAAAACCTTCAGTTACAAAATGGTATACACATATATGGATTTCACTAAATATATATTTTATCTGGAATACATATGATTTGGCAATGATACATACATATAATGCATATGTGGATTCACATATATGCAACTATTACTTGAAAGTTTATTTTCCCTATCACATTACTATATTTGTGAAAACTATCAACTTTTTTGGATAGTGATATATTTCTTTTGCCCTTTCAATGCATTATTCACATGCAAATATCTTAATTTTTATTATATTTATATAATCTAATGTAAATTTTTTTGTAGTTTAAACATAAATGTCATCAGAACAAAAATAATTTTAAGTAATGGACATATTTAGGTGGTAAAAAAACAGAATAAAAGAAACAAAAATAACTATATAAATGTATTTATTCTTATTTGTTATATTTACAACTTGGTAAAACAATCCATACAGTATTTAAATACATAAGAATAATAAAAATCTTGTAAAATTTTAATCCAATTAAGAACAAATAGAAAGAGAATTGATAAAAGTTTTATTTAAATAATTAATTCATTTTGCAAGGTAAACACAAAAAATGTTATCAAATACAAAATTTTATTTAAAAACCATATGTACAACAAAATATAAAATTTGATACATCTGTAGTCTCCCACTTGAGACTGCATTATAAGACGAATGTAAAGAATTTGTTACGATATTAGAGATTGCTATAGATATTTGCTATTTTAATGGCATTTTGACTTTAATAAAAATGTACTTACGAAAAGAACACCAAATAATTTTATTTACCAACTCTAGTTATCATTGTTCACAAACACATGATTTTATTCATATTAAAATTAAAACTGATATCAATCCAGAAAAGCAAAGAAAGAAGAAAAATCACAGGAAGTTAGTTTATAACTATGATTTTAACAATTATTCGCAAAGTAATATTAAAAATAATTAAATATATTTCAATTACTGTTATTTAATATTTATATTTTAATCTGTAACACATTTAAGCATTTTTTTGTGAGCACACTCTTCTTATGTAAATTTTCAATTAGCCAAATATTACTGGACAAAATTTACAAATAATTCACTCTTAAGCAAGATGCCATATTTCATTGGGGATTATAATAATAATAATTGAAAGGTAACAGGTACTGATTTACAAAGTACTACTGAGTGATTGGAATTAGCCATGAGATGCATATTGTTTTTGCTTGCAAGGTATGATTTACTACAAAATATCTGAACCACCTCATTAATGGAATGAATCATCATTCAGAGATAAAACTTATAGCAATTATCAAAATATGATTCAGGTTCTAGTTCTATATCCATGTTCAGACTTAACACTCTGAATACTAAATTAAAGAATTCATATCAATATATAAACAGTCCTTTTCAGAAAGATATATATTCACTAAATGAAATTTACACAAACAGATTTTATTTATAAAGGTAAGTAAACAGGTTACCTTGGTTATGTAAGCATTTTTAATCCTTCGATGGTTTAGAAAATAAACAATTTTTGTTTTATTACGTGCATAGCTATAGTCAAATGGCAACATTTCCCCCCCCCCCAAGTTGTTTCTGAAAATGTCCTCCTTTCTCTGATGGTGATACAGATATCTTCCTTGCTTTTAAAAGATAATCCTAAAGAATTATTTGTGGTATATTAATGCAATATTTACAACAATTTTAACTGTCCCTTTTAAATAATTAAGTAAATGTAAATAATAAATATTAAAATATCTAAATACACACAATTTTAAACTTGATGAAACATTTAATTGTTATATTTACCTAAAACTCTTTGGTACTTCGCTGTTATAGCGGCACTCAATGATAAATCGCCAAACGACTAAAAAATATCGCTAATGTAGGTTGTAATGCAAGGTAGGCTTCACAAGCTTGGCGACAGCCTTGGCATAATTGTAATTAGACAGGCACCGTTATAACAAGTATCAACTCTTTTTATGTGAGATATACTATAAAACATGGAATTATTCATCATATATTTATCATCAAAATAATTCAGCCATTACTTTTGAGCCATTTCAGCAAAACTCCCGCCAAATTATACAAGAAAAATGACAAATGATCAGTAACATTTTCCCTCATTATGTAAAAAATTTCACATTACCGTACTGCCATCCATATGCTATCAAATTAATTAAATTTTGTAGTGGGTATCATTTGTAACACAAACAACACAGGGTAATATATGCAGACAAACTCAGCTCATCAATATACATTGGGGAAGAGTTTCATTAGGACTCGGCTGCAATCATTTGGGTGAAAAAACTATGGACTAGCTTGAACTCATCTGAGCACATTATGGTGTGCTATTTGAATGTCAGGAAGGCTTGTTCATAACCATCAAAGGATTAAATTCTTAAGAAAAATATCAGCATTTGAACAGTATTCAAAAAACACCAAGCACCAATATCACATTTTACAATATGCAGGAGGAAAACCTATAAAAGTTTTTAAAGAATTTTTGTATTCTTTAATAATTGCTTTCAGTATTAACTATAATAGACAACAAGGTTCACACATTTTGTTCCCGAAAGTGAATTTTAGTAAATAAGTTTAGTGTGTGTGAATATATATATATATTTCACCTTTTTTTGCAGCATCATAAATTTTTTTTCCACATAAAGCTTGAACACCCCTAATCTTAAAGTAAAGGAGATAATGCACTCATTTTTGATATTCTCACAATTTTTTCATTGTAACTGATTAAATCAAGAAATTATTAAATTTATTATTCAGAATATATTGTAATTATTATAAAAGTTCAGATAAATATTTAAATCTTCCAGTTAGAAAAATTGAATTAATTACACACATTTTTTTTATAATAAATATTTATGGTTTTATCAATTGGATCCTATTTTAGTCAGGACAATGGGTCCAAGAAGTGCAATAGATGGGCCAAATTGGCAACAACCTTTGTAATAATGCAACCATGCTTGCAACCTTATTACTCACTTGAGGGAATTAAACACAATTTCATTTTCCACCTCCAAGGTGTGAGCTAAAATAGGTTTTTACCACCTTTATCATACATAAGTGAATACTTAAGTCTCTTTTAGTACATATACCAATAACAAAACAAGTTAAGCAACTTCATTAGTTATGTAACAAGAGATAATTAACAATAACATATTGTAACTTAAACAGTTATATATTTGGATTGACTGGTTTGATATTATTTTTGAATTTTTTAAAACAGACATTTATCTATTAATGATGGAAAAAAATAAGTCATCCTAGCCATAAATTCAATAGTTTGTCACATTTTTCTTGGGAAAAATCCCTCAGATAACATTGAATTAATAAGTTCGTAACCACTGATTTTTCTTTACAGCATATGTAAGGCAATATTATCATATAAAGTCACATTGAATGGGAGCAAATTAAAAATACACAATTTATAAGTAGCCAATAAAAAATACCCATGTAAATGAGAAATGAAAACAATAATGAATATTTCAAGAATGTTCACATATCATTTGGTTGATTATTCGGTATAAATGGGACTGCATCATAACACTTTGATAAGTCCGCACCACTGAAATCAAAACCAGGATGTTCAGTCTGAAATTTCTCCAAATCCAGTTTCTTCAACATTTCATGCTGTTTCAAGGGATCGGCCACATACTGCCCTTCCAATAAACTGACCCACAGATTTTCCTTTTGGAACTTTTCAGCTTTTTCTAAAAGAATAAGAATTTTTTTCCTCTCTTCTACAGTCCAAGTACAATCATCAGCTTGTACAATCTTATGAAATTTTCCACTGAACATTTCTTTGTCCTTTACGCGACAGACAATATGATCTGGAGTTATAGTCACTTTACAATCTTTGCCCGGTGTTCCAGGCGGTATATCAACTTCGATAAATACTTCCGATACTGTTTGCCACCACCGTCCCCATGGAGTATCGACGGAAACAATTCCACTTCTTTCGTCAAAATGAGAAAGCGGCATAGTTTATTCGTTCCTCACAACAATAACCTTATTATTATGAATTTTCAGCATTAGTAGTACACAAACTATTTTGAATTAACGAGAAAGCCGAACATAACAAACAATGAGTGTTGCCAAAAATTCGAAGCAAAATTATGAAGAGCGAAAGTTGAGTGAGGAATGATCAAAACCAGAAATCCTACGCATAGTCACATGACGTGGAGTGCAGATCAATACGATTTGTTCGTTTTTGTTTTGTTTTCGTAGCTCTTTTACTGCCAATTGAATTATTTAGTGGTGGCAATCGGAAGAAGTTCGGAGAAATGGCACAAAATATATGTATACCAAAAAAAAATAACTAGGGGTGGTAGATGGTTCAGGAAGTTTAAGAGGAGTAGATGCACACACGCATGCAAATTTTAAAAATTTAGCTACAAAATAGTAAGTTTTCGACATTTTCTGAGGAATTTGAATAGAGAAGTAAAAGTTGATTGCTTATGCAAACTTTAATGTAGATTAATTTAATTCTAGTTTGTGGTTTTTTTTTTGTTTTGATTAATGCTACACAACATAACTTTCGTCAACAGAACAAAATTATGCATGTATTGCAATTAAATAGAAGTATTTCTAAGGCACAAAAATGACCAGTGATAATTTCATTAAAATATGGTTTGTTTAAAATAATATGATCGGATTTTGGCAAGAAAAAAAATTAAATAATAATTTGCCAAAATCCAATCAGTGAATTTATTCAAGGCTTTGTTTTTAACTACACTACAAAATATTTAAGGGAAGATAAAAATAAAAAAAATTTAAGCATTGCTAGTGCTAAATAATATTTAATTAGGTGTACAAAGCTATACAATTAATGACGATATAGATTATAGAAGGAAAGCTATAAAAGAAAAAATAATTTTCTCAGAGTCATATTTTGGAGTCTCTCTGATTTAAAATAACATTATCTCTGACGCCTGGCATTGATTTCTACACATTTATCCACTTTGGTTACCCTTCCTCACAGCGCATACTTCATCTGCTGTGCGAGTTTTTGCTTTTTACTGTGGTGTCTTACGAAACGGTTAGCCATGACGCAAGTATCTAAAAACCATGAGGCGACACAAAATATTACATTTTGTGCATATTTCCACCAAGTAAATGTTTTAATAATTAAAGAAACGAAAGAAAAAAATTATGAAGATAACAGGGTTTATATATATATATTTAATAATGCCTAGTTTTAGGCAGCTAAAATGGAATAAAAATTTAATCTACCCCAAACACTTAGTATTGACCATCTTGCGTCAAACATGAAGTCACATTAAAAGATTTGTATATGTTTTTTTTAAAATTTAAAAATATCTCTTTCTTTTATAATTATTCCTTACAGACTTTAATGATCAGGATTTAAAAGAAGTAAAAGAGAGATTAAATAAATTAAGATATGTTTATTTTTTTTAATATTATATATACATATATATGTTATATATATATATATATATATATATATATATATATATATATATATGAAAAGAACTTAAAAATTTATTATTAAATTTCATAAGACGAATTTCAAATTTTATGGTTGTTTATTCATTTCACTGAAAGAGAAAGGCAACACAGAGTGATACATAGGGCTGGAGACGCGCCTCCACTGTTCTATTAACAACAGAACAAAGCAGAAGAATGAAAAAGTCTAAGAGAGAGAGATTTTCTTGGTGCATGCTAGTTTATAATGGAAATTTTCTAGAAATATTTCTAAACCACGGAACACTCACATGGTATAAGATGAAGGAATTCCGCAGAATTTCTCTAGCGTATATCTAAGAGGGATTATATCTGACAGATTTACGACTATGAAAAAGTGAATGCGACAGATTTTATGAGCGCTTTATCTTATAAATGAAAGGATAATTTGTAACTGGAACAGGAAATAGGAATGAACTTTTAACTTTTTGAGTTAGAGAATGAGAAAAATTAGGAAACTAAATTAGTTTGTGAGATCATTTTTAAGTTCATAAGACGTATGTGAGATCATTTTTAAATTAAAGTTGAATCATTTCACGCACACGCACACACACATATATAAATACTAAAGTGCTACCTGTAAAATTTCTAATTTTTAATCGGGCCTGTAGTCCTGTCACAATTGCATATGCCTGGACTAAAGGAGGACAAATTTCGAAAGAGCAAAAAGATGAGAAACTGTCAATAGTTACTTCGTCATTTTTTACAATAGTAATTTATATTTTTAATAACGTAATGCTAGTTTTAACTACCAAAATGCAGGTTCAAATAAGCTTATCGAACATACAATTTGATGCCGTAAAAATGACTTAATTTATGATAAATTGTTTCGTGATTGTTGTTTATACCAACATGATAATTTATCAGAACAGACAGCATTTACAGAATACGTCTGATAACGATTTAAAGAGACATTTCCGTTTTGGTTAATAACTCATAAAATGTAAGATATTGCTTAAAACTGATTTAATTTAATAAGTATATAAGTATTTATAAAATTATGTATTAAAGGCTTTGAAAAAAAAAATCTCCCCGCTTTGAATAAAAAATTGTTATGGCAGAAAAAAAATATATTTTTCTACTATAATTCTTTTATGAACTTTACGTCATAAAATTCGTTATTAACGTACAATAAGTCATCAATTATAGATAGTTCAGGTTTTAAAATATTTTTCTAGATTAATAAAATTAATGTTAAATAAAAGCGAAAAATTTGATGCAGCTGTTCTTTCGAAAAAATTAAATAAATTAAACTAAACCTCAGAAACAAATATTTTAATATAGTATTTAATTACTATGAAAAAAAAAATTACTGAAATCTGCATTTAAAATTTCTTACATTATATTTAACAAATTGCTTTAAATATTTTCTTTAAGTGAACATTTCTAACGAAAAAACATTCGATTGGAATTTTTTTATTTAAATTACTTAAATTGAATGTCTAGTTAATTATTTAATGTATTTATTGTTGTACATCATATTATAATTTTTAGGAGATGATTTGTGTAAATGTAATTTTTTTTTTAATAAAAATAATAGATTAAAAAAAACTGTAAATCTATTGCAACTGTAAATTCTTTTATCACAATTATAATATTTCTTGAGTTTTCGTTAGGTGTAAGGTATTTTTTAAGCTTTGAAAAGCATTATTTTTCTTTTGAGAAAAATGTTTCAGAAAAGTTTTTTTTTACTTCCAAGAATGAGATTATTTTAATGATAAAGAAACCAACTGGGAAAGTATTTTCAAATGCAAAGTGGTTCACTGGAAATGACTGGGATGCCATGTCTCGAAACTAAGAACAACAATAACAAAAGAATCGGACATTTAAATTTATCCCACGAAATATATTGTATTTATTCGGGGAAAAAACATACAACTTTTGCTGCATTGAAATATTTCAGAATATGAAACAAATTATTGAATAGTAAAGTCTCATTAAATTGAATTATATAACTGAGAAGAGATCCGCTCTGAGATGTCGAAATTTCGGTTAACTGGAGAATGAGAAGAACGAAATCAAATACAATATATCTACAGGAAATTATTTGCATATTGAACAAATTGGATACGAATTACATTTACTGAAGATACAGACTTCTATTTTGTGAACAATAGAAGTGTGTTTAAACTTGTTTTATTGTGCGTTTCCATTTGGACATTGTAACACTGTACGCCATTTGTCACTATCGAGAGGTAATTAAGGTTTCATTGACTTTTCACAGAATATTTATAAATACTTCAACATCATATTTAAAGATGTTATGATTGTGATGGAATTGTTTATAAACGTTGCAATGAGAAACAACGCGAAGGCTATTGGGGACGGGGCTCGTAATTTCGCATCCCGGTCAAGTGGCGAGGAGGACTTCTGAGCTTTCGTCTTCCTCTCAAAATTTCCATACCGCACCAACCGGAGGAACCTCGACAGTTTAATGGCCATCAGCCTGCAAGTTTGCGACCATAATCCATTCATAGCTGTTAGAAGATTTCAGTAAAGAAAATTTTTTAAGTTACGTGGATGAAGCAAATGTATGTTATTGTAGAAATTAGTAGTCTTCTTCTCAAATTTAAAAACAAGAGAAAAATACTTCGTGCAGACAAATCCGGATTGTCCGATATCCGAGTTATAGGAATCGGATTTAACGAGATTTTACTGAATTTATAAAATTACAAATGTGTCTAAAATAACTAAAATAATACAAAAATTGTTAATTATCTCGAATACATGTTTGAAACAAGATTTGACCGGTATTTTGTAAGAAAAAGAGATTTGGGGCTAGTTTATCGTAAAGAGAGGACCTTTTATTAATAATAAAACAGATGTTTCAAAAAATAAAATATACTTAATCAAGAAGATTAATTATGTAATTATAAAGAATAAATTGATGTGGTACTTACAGAACATAAATAGTTTTTCTTTAACAGTTTGAGCTAGAGTTCATAAATATATTTTTTTCAGTAATCACGACAAGTAGTGCGTCACCTAAATATAATATACACATATAATGAAGTGTGTTGTAAGAGAGAAGAAAAAATTATGTGTGGACAAAATAATATCATATGATGGGCCAGGCCCAAAATCTTCTTCAAAACTGATTCTTCAGTAAAATAAAACTCTGTGCTCTTTCAATCTTAATGAGTTATTTCTAATTTGTGTGATCGAAAAATTGATTAATTATTAGAACTTTAATTACATAAGAGAGCAGGGAACATTTTTATTGCAAATCTGCTGATAATATTTCTGTAACTTAGTATTTGATTAATTTTGATAGATTGGATTAAATCATAAAAAAGGAGAAAATCATTCTTGATTAATGTGGTGGATATTAAATAACATTTTTATTACATATGACTATGAAAAGGGTTAAATAGTTTCTTCGATACGTAATTGCATCTGAAAGCCGGAGGTAAAAGACATTGAGCCCATTTTTTGAAAATAGTAATCGGTTATGTTTTTTGAAAAGTAATTATGATTAAACAGGATGCTACGATTTAAAGGTCATTAGTCTAAAGAATAAAATGTATAAGTGTTAATTGAAAAACATTTATTAACATGCCAATTGTTAATAAAGAAACACACGCAGAAAGACATTTAGGCTACTATCCTGTAATATTTCAAAAATGAACATGGAGTTCTTTACCTCCGTCATACAGATATAATACACGTATTTATATAATAATCGCACATACAAATATGAGTCTATCGAGAGATGAAAACTTATGTTATAATCATAACCTATTTTTCTGCTATTTTAAGAACATAAAAGCAAAATTTAAACCCCCCATCCCTCCCCATTTTTTTTTTTTTTCTTGAAAAATGAAAATTTGTTCATTGTATCTATTTATCTGATCACTCTCCAAATGTGCTGATTGCTTAATCAAATACTATCTTTAGATTACTGGACTACTGTATTACATAATTGAATGTAACTACAAAAACAATTAAACAAGTGTTACACCAATATTTTAAACATGTGCATAAATGTTCGCAGATATTGGAAAGAAAGCCCAAAACTATTCCTCAAATGTTAGATATTGGACCCAGTAGGAATTCGATAAAATATTAAAATTCATTAACCATTGTGCCTCTGAGGTGACCTCCTGGTAAAGCCGATTCCACGACTTAAGGTATCCGCCTACCTTCGAAAAGGATTTTCTTAAATAATTGAAAAAATAACTTTTTATATGCATTATACTATAAGATATGGATAAAAACTTAAAATACAATGTAAAATTTGCATAAAATAATAATTGTTTTAATATTTCAGCTGAAAAAATACATAAAAATAGCAGTAAAATGGCACTTGTGCAAAACATCAAAACTGAAATTTAAATAGAGATATTTCAATTCTGTAAATTTATTACGATGAATTGAATCTAATTTAGGATTTATAAGACTTTTAAGTAGCCTCGATGTCCTTCGTTAAATTGTATAATTGCATCATATGCACCCAATTTCACAGTTTTCAAACAAATGAAAGCTTCATTTAGTATTCCATTATATTACACCATTACTACTATCATATTACACCATTAAAATATTCATTTGCCTTTTGGGTCTTAGGAATTTCATCTTGCATGTTGGAAGATATTTTGATGGAGATATTACGTAAAATATCAATGAAAAACAAACATTAACGTTCGATTTCCGGTAGCAGAATGCTACTTCCAGTTCTAAAATTTGACACAGACTATTATTAAAATGCTTATAACTCAAGTTCTATGTAAGATAGTATATATAAGATAGTATATAGTTCTATGTAACAAAATTGAAGCTGTTCTAGAAAGCTAAGAAACCCGGCTTTAATAATAGACCGTAAATTAATAAAAAAAAAAAAAAAAAAAAAAAAAAATCGACTTTTTGACACAAAATCGCGTTTTAAAGGTAGGCGGATACCTCAATTTCTATAACTGGGACGAATAGAAAGACGAGCTAGAGACGGAACGCAGAAGACTAGTTCAGTGATACACAGAAGTTCTGGCAGTCGGATTTTATGATTCAATGAATATTTTTAAAGTTTAATCCTTTAAAAATCTTTTATACTAATACGTGGAATAAAATCATGTTTAAAGGAAGTGTGTCGGATTATACAATGATAAATATTTTTTTTTCTTTTTCAAATTTTGTATTTGAATTTTAAGAGGTTACTATTTGTCAGATGAACTCATTTTTATTGACCCTTTATTAAAGAAAAATTTTAAGCTGAACTAAATTGATTCCTTTAATGACATGTGAAAGTTTTTAATTGAGTGTTGATGATTTTGGATTACTACCAAAGAAATAGTTGTAGCAAGATGAGGAATTATCCAAGATTTTCAGAAGTGACTATCGATGGCAGGGGTTGGTAAAACAGTTTTTGGGAAGATCCGGATCGCAACATCGTTTCTTAGGCTTGGTGGGTCAGGTAACAAACTCGAAGATATTTATAAGGGTATTTCGACTCACAGAGCCATCATGGATTAAGAAAAATAAAACCGACTCAGTTAATTTAAAACTAAGAAGTGATATTTTTAAGTACTACTTACATATGCTGACATTTGGTTAAACATGTTAAGGCTGAAAGACCGCCCAGTGGCATAGTGTGAAAGTTGGGAGGTGTCAGCTCAGATGTCGTTCTAGCCACTTGATTGAGGTTTCAAATTACTAGGTCAGCCACCAATAACCCTTATTTTTTTCCTCAGGACTATGTTAATAAAATATCTGGATTGTTAATAATAATCTGTATTGATATTGTATATACTTCATTTTAAAAAATATCCTTTCACACAATGGTAGGTACTAAAAATAGATTAAAATCCCTGAGCATATGATTTAATTGAACATATTTATCTTTCTAAAGATTTTTATAGAATTGGATTAGATCCATTTCTTTAAACATTATTTTGCTGATCAATCAACTCCAATTGCAGGTCTGAGGACGCTCATCAGTTAACTAACAGACAAATGAATTTTGTTATATGGAAATATCTTTAGCATTTGCATCAAGATCCGGAAAATGCTGTTTAAATTATGTACAGTGGCTCCCAAAATTGATTATACACCTCTCTTTCTTTACTTTGAAGATACAAATGTATGGTAAAAATTTTTATGTAAAGGTTTTTTTTAATAGGGAAGGACGAATCACTTCTTAAATAAGATATTTATCCAAAAAATAAACAAAAAGTTAATATAATACAATTATTTGCATTCTCTGACCAAATGACACGAATTGATGTCACAAAACTAAGCATTCATTTTGCAGAAAGTGACCACAACCTGATAAATTAACTACCACTATTTTACTAAAGTTTTTGCGTTTGATACTGATATTGAATTCAGATCCTAATGTATAAGTTTCTTGTAGAAATATTTATTTTTTATCTTCAAAATGTGTGTGTGTGTGTGTTCCAAAACAGAAACTGCAGCTGAAGTTAGAGAACCGGGGTCGTTAAAATGGCTGAAGAAGGTAATTTTCTTAGGAAAAATACAAAAGTAGTTTAACAAAGTCACTTATGCGTTCAAAAAACACTAAAAAGTAAAAACAGTTGAAACACGTCAAAAATATTCCCGGAAGAAGACGAAAGAAGATCTTGGATGGCAGAACAAGTAGGAGGATCCTATGAAAAGTGACAGATTGCTCCAAAAATTGCTGCAACCACTTCTTCTACAATACAAAGACTTTTTTTCTGCAGAAACAATTAGAAGATTACCCAGGAAAGAAGGCTTTAATGGTCGTATGGCCAGGAGAAAACATTTCATTTCTAAGCGAAACCAGAAGAAAAGGCTTTCATTTGCTGAAAATTATATTTCAAAGTCTCCAGACTTCTAAAATCAAGTTATACTTAGTGTTGAGTAAATTTAATGTTTTTGGAAGTGATAGGTGATGCTATATGTTTGGCGGAAGCTTAACATTGAGTTGCTTCCTAAAAACACCATTCCTACTGTCAAGTATGGGTGTGGCTTTGTTCTCGTATGTTGCTGTATATCAGCCATTGGTGAGGGGGAAGTTTAGTATTTATTGATGGGGTCATAGACAAAATTCAATACTTGAACATTCAGAAAAATAATTTGAAGCAAAGTGCTGAAAAAATGGGTTTAGGATTGAGTTTCATTTTTTGACCCGATAATGATCCTAAGCATACAGATAAAATTGTTCACAATTATGGCTATTGTACAACTGCAGAACACGGTTGCACATTCCAACATGATCACCTAATCTCAACGTTATTGAAAATTTAGGGTCACAGTTGGAAAAATCTGTCCAAAAGCACCATATCACGAGCAAGGATCATTTAAAACTGTTTTAAGAGAAGAATAGATTAAATTCAGAAGTGAAACAACCTAAAATCTTATTAAATCGATGCCACGCCGTCTGGAATCCATCATTAATTTGAAAGGATTTGCATCCAAATATTAGTTTGTCGTTTTATGTTTTTATTTAAAAGTTATGCCAAGTGTATACTCAGTTTTGCGACTTAATATGTTGTAGTTTCTGCTTAAAAATTATGTAATTAATGTGCTAAACGGGTTTTATACTTGTTTCTATATCTAGTACATTTAAAAAAAAAAATATTTTATCTCTTATATATATATAAGGGATAAAATATTTATAAGAGATAATTAAGTGGATTTAATTTTATATATAAAGTGGATTTATGGATTTATTTTTAATTTCTTTCATAAAAAAACTATTTAAACCCTTGTGTCAAATTACTAACTGACAGCGGGCCGTAGTTAGCCGATCCATGGTCTATGTTAAGGAAGAATTTTTTTTTTGTACTTACGGAGCATTCTCTCATCAACTAAGGTTTGGGTGATGAGAAGACTGGAAAATTCCATCGTAGCAAATCTGATGATATAGAATCACCGTAAGGATACAAGTATTGTTGCTATCTAGAATTTTATAAATGGCTGACAAGTTTTTTTTTTTTTGACTGAGAAAGAAGAAACCCAAACTGTTTTAATAATCTTATATTTCCGAATATAATCCTATCCGTGTATAAACCGAGAGAGCATCTCACCCACATTTTTTTTCAAAAGTCTATCGTAAATTCAAATCCTATATATAAGCCCAAATTAGAAGTATTGAAAGTAATGATGATTTGCATCCAGGCATTCCAAAGATTGAAATTGAATTTGATGAATGATTCAGATCTTCGGATTCTGACACAGACCTTTACTAGTATCCGTATGACTCCTTTTCTCTTTTTGCAAAAGGTTGCATTAAAATCACCCATTATGTAAATTACACAAGATTAAAGTAACATTCCTCTGTCATTTCTATTTAATATCTATTGTATTTTCTCTGTCATAACTTTGGATTATCTACGGTATTCTATTAGGGGGATCGGAAAGTAATGTCATTTCTGCGGATATCGATATTCGTTAGTCATTTATCAGCTCATTGTGTACTTAAAAGTTGCCTCAAAGAAATTTTAAAGTTAGAGTTACTTGTGTTTTCAAATCCGGTAAATTCGATCTTTCCGATTCGTACCGATCTGGAAGACCAACAACTTAATCAATGGCATGTTAAGAGCGAAAGTGGAAGCAAATCCGGGTCAGCCAATCGAGGAACTGTTAAGCTCTCTTAACCAACCTTTGTCGACCATCTAAGAACATTTGCAGCAGATTGATGAAGTAAGCAGAGCAGGTGTTTGGGACCCGCATAATCTGTCCGAAGAAAGCAAAACTAACCGATCCACTACTTGCAACATTGCTTCAATGGCACAGTTCAGAAGTGTTTTTTTTTGATCATTTGATCCCAGTAGATAAAAAATTGATCCTCTATAATAATCCAAAACTCAAAAGGAAGTGACTCTTTTTAAATGAATCACAAAGTACAGATGAGGTGTTTTTATGTGTTTGGTGGAGTTTTCACAGGGTCATTCATTTTGAAGCGCTGAAACTTGGACAAAATGTGAATGTAGACCTTTATTGTGAACAATTGGATCTAGTTAATCATTCTTTAATTGAAAAGTGCCCAACGATTGTCGAGAGAAAAGTGTTTTCTGCAAGACAAATATAAGACCGTACCTCAAGACGAACCCTGGGAAAAAATTAAGGAACTGGGATGGGAGGTATTGACTCACCCACCATACTCGCCCTATGTTGCGCCATTCAGATATCCATTTATTCCGATAACTACAATATTTTCCAAGAGGAAAAAAAAAATTGAAAATTCTGATGATGTCTAAAATACCATCTCCAGATATTTTGCTTAAAAACCAATTGATTTTTAACGATCCGGTATTAAAAATTTGCACACTAGATGACAAATGTTGTCGATAATGAGGGTGATAATGTCATTGATTAAAAATAAAACTTAGTAAAAATTTAGCGGTTTGAATTTGATGTAGAAAAACGACATTATTTTCTAGTCCCTCTAATATTATTTCTAGCGAACGTTTTTGTACTTTTTCCATTAGCTGAAAGCAAATTTCGCCACAATCGCATTGGTGACGACTCAACAAACCTGTTGTATAAACACTTTTGAAGACAGAATAACTCATTTTAATAAAACGAATGATCATTTCATTTAGAATTATTTACCTCGTAAACGAGATATATAAATTAAAGAGATAAAATCCTATTTTATTTGGCGATCGATTGCTTAGGCGTGGTTGAAGGAAAAATAAATAAATCTTTTGCGAATTAATGAATGTGCATATAAGCCGACTCTCATAGTTTAGCTTAGAAAACATTCCGAAAATGCATGGCTTATATATGGAAATATACGTAACTACATTTACGCTACGTAATTTTAGGTTGTATTCTTGTTTACAGTGTCGTACACATCGAGTTTACATGATGTATTTTTCACATTACGCACGGTGGGAGAGGGGGCAAACGATCCTTTACAATTATAAATTAATAAAACTTTAAATTATTTTATTATAGAACTTGTTTATATATATATATATACTCCTCAAAAGGGCAATTACAACACCAAGAAATAATGGGAGAGGTAGATATGCAAATGATTAAAAAATGACAAATGAAATCATTATAAATCAGTTTATTCAATATCTAACGTGCCCGCCTCATGCAGCTATACAAGCCTCAATCCGGCGAGGTATTGTATCAATTAGTCCATTGATGGTTGCCTAAGGTAACCGTTACCAAGCCATATCCATTGCTGTGCGCAGATCACCCGCGGTTTGCTCTAGTGGTCTTCGGTTCGTGTCACATCCAGTGAAATCCCACGGGTGTTCGATGGGACTCAGATGTGTAGAGTTTGCCGGCTAGGGAAGGATGTCAAATCCAGTCAGGCTGTTAAGAAATCTCCGTGTGACATGCGGCCTGGCATTGTTTTGCTGGATTACCATGTTGGGCACGCTTTGCAACAAGGGAAGAACAACAGGCTCCACAACTTTTGTGACGAAGCGGTCCGCAGTCCATCGGTGTCAATGTGTACCAGAGATAATGTGATCAAACATTATGTCACCCCAAACTATTATCCCCGGTGTAAAACCGGTTTCACTCTAGGCGAAATAGGTTGGTTCGTAGCTTTCTCCGTTTCGCCGCCATACCCGTCGTCGGTCGTCATTCCTCCACAGACAGAAACGAGATTCATCCGTGAACAATACACAATGCCATTTGATGGTTCAGGTACGATGACGATGACACAATGCCAGGCGTCTAGCCCTGTGTTGAGTGATCAAAAGTACCCCTGTTGCTGGTACCCGTACAAGTAACTATACTTCATGAAATCTGTTACGTATGGTTTGAGTGGTCACAGATCTACCTGCTCCTGGAGGCAATCGACTTCGGATGTCTTGTGCCGTGGAGAAAGGGTCTCGAATAGTCAACTGGCTCTATGTCTGTGGCTCTGACGTGCACCTTTGCGCCCCACTTCCTCTTTTGCGTGCACGTAGACCTTCCTGAACCCATCGTGTGACACAACGTTAGATGGTATTCCCGTTGTGTTCAACACAAGTTGGTATTGTGCGCAGCGACAAACCCAGTTCATGAAGTTCGATAATACGGCCACGTTCCCCTGTCGTTAACTGATGGTATTAACCTCGTTGACGTCTCAGAGGCATTTTCTACGCTTCTTCGAAAGGCGCAAGTGCTACGCAAAACCTCAGATGCTGTTTATGAGAAGGGAAAGTTTCTGGTCTTTATAGCCCGAAAATGAGTACCCCGTAATCAGATGCGTGCGCAAATTTAATCATTTGCATATCCCTCTCACCACTATCGCTCCTGAAATTCGCATGATGCTATGTACATTATTTCTTGGTGTTGCAATTTCACTTTTGACGAGTATATATATATATATATATATGTGTGTGTGTGTGAGAGAGAGAGAGAGAGAGAGAGAGAGAGTGAGTGTGTGCGTGTGAAATTGTATTTTATTTTTGGAAACATTTTTAAAACTAAGAATGGGAACAATAGCTCTCAAACGAGAACCTATTGTGAACTAATACGGGATGTTTCCATCCATTTTTCACAGCAGTTTGCAATATCTCTTGCAGTATCCCTTGAATTTGGCGCTTTATCTCTTGCTTGTGACTAACAGAAAAGTAGCATTTTTTGCGAACAAGTGAATTCACAAGTGAATCCATAATTAAGAGTAGAAAAAAAGTTCCGAAATTTTTCGGCTAATATACGGAAATGTACTGTGGTTGTCAGGAAAATGTTCATCAAGGAAGTCACTGGATTATTGTCCAGCTCAGTATATCAATGTTTTTTAATACGTATAAGTATCACTGTGCTTATTAAAAAAGTTATTACATAATTGCTAAAATCTTCAAGATAATACATAAAAGAAAAAGAAAGAACAGGATAGTCCATATGGATCGAAGGGTATAGTTTTTAATGTTTAAGAATACGTTTACATGTAATTTCTATTCATATGTAACTTATTTTATATGCAATTTATGTACATGCATACATATGTTTTTCCAACTTGAATTTTAACCTACTTCCATCCGATTGATTTGAAATTTTGCATACAAGTATAGCTCCAATGACCATACAGTACTATGATATGTTCAAATAATGACGGATATCAGGAGGGTAGAATACTGGAGACCCTAACTTAGCACTCTGTATTCTAATTTTAGCCCATTTCTTGTTATCCGATCGAGCTGAAATTTTGCATACACGTATAACTCCTACAGCAATATCATACTATAGTATGTTCAATATATACTATAGTATAGTATACCGAAAACAGAGGGCACCTGGGGCCCTGCACTTAACAGCGTCTAATTAAGTTGAAATTTTGCACACTCGTATTGCTTTCTTTAGTCTTAAATTTCAGACTAAAAATAATTGAACAAATGTAAATAGAAAAAGCATTCTTGAATCAAACTTTTATTTGGAGACGGACTAAAAGTTATACTAACGTTTTTTCAATGTAAAATAATATATCATTTATAAGCGCTTGAGGCATTAAAATTACTTTTGATCTCACATACATAAGTAAGTAGCTATGATAATCTGTCGATTATTATCTATGTACCTTAATTAAGGGCCTCAAGCTTTAATGAATTATTTAAAATGTTTTACATTAAAAATTATTTTTATACCTTATAGTCTATTTTTAAATAAGAGATTGATTTAAAAATGTTTTTTTTTATCTTTATTTATTTAAGATTTAAAAAATATAAGCAGACTAGAACTAAGCTTACGTTACAAATATATTGTTTTGTTTCTTATTTATACAAAACTAATAAAAATTGTTCTATGATAATTAAAATTAACATATTAATACTGGCGTCAAATTTCTAGCAAAAAAGATAACTCTAATTTCTTAATTTTTCTTAACGAAATGTCTCTTGCAGACATCCATATTAAGGATGCGTTAAGTTTAAATTTTAATAAGTTGTCAATAGAATTATTAAACTGAAATAATTTTAATTTTAAACTCGTTTCCAATGATGCATAACTCTTACTAACCATTTTAAAAAACATTTAAACTTTACTAGTCTGAACATAAAACTCTTTTTGCGGGGAAAAAAATTATCTTCTCTATTTTGATTTCCTTGAAATAATAAAGCAAAATTTTATTATTGTTTAAAAATTTTTCATTTGGCCACATCGATTGTCTAAGTTTCCTGTAATATCTTTAACAGAGTTTAAGAGTATTTCCGTTTCAATTTCTCCAATTTTTATTATATCGATCTCAATGGACGACACTCAATATAGCAAAATAAATTTGAACTCTGCATCAAAAAGTTGTTTCAATAAAAGACGAATTTACAGAACAAAACTTCATGACGCGTTTCCAAAAATCATATAAAATGCGTACGATACTGTTAACATGTACATTAAAATATCATGGCATAATGACAAAAAAAAGTTCCAAATTTTATTCATAGGTTCCGATTCAATGTGGAAAAAAAAATCCAGCTGCAAAAATGTGACATAAAAAAGTTGCAGCTTATAACGCTTGTGTGTATTTTAGGGGGTTATTTTCTCTCTCTCCCTCTCTTTTCTTTTACCACAAATTTCAAAACCTGAGCATTCTTTACAGTTAATTATATAATAATATAACGATATCTGTCGTCCATAGCCTTCGTGTTGCATCTAAATGCAACACTAATAAAACAACCTATCAGTTAATACATAAAAATACAGTTAGACCTCATTAAACCACGGTTCGTTGATTCTAGAGTCCGCTTAACTCACTGTCTTATTATGTCCCCACTTTTTTTTTCTGAGATTCAAATTAATCTTTTTTCAGAACATGTTAGTATTTCCTATTAAGAGATAACATTAATACTTTTTCCCTTTCTATTTTACATATCATAGGATTAACGTGCCGTGGAGTTCCAATTTGCAATGGAAAACTTACACGCCGAGTGGGAGAAATTAGTGAACAAGAAATAAGTCAAATAATATTTAAACCCTAATTATTGGTGAGTACATCTGGAAATTATGCTGTAGAGCAAAATTGCGAAGCCTTCAACCAAAATCAATATTTCATGGCATCTGTCGTTTGTTTTGAAATATCTTTCAATTTTTAGGTTAACCTAATAATTATATTAATTAACTTAATAATTAAGGAATATGACAACCATTATTCTAATTTCATCTGATTATCGAAACTGATTGTAAAAATAAGAAGTAAAATAGAGAGTTTTCAAGCGAAAATCTAGTTGCAAAAAGAGAAATCGAGAAAGAAGAAACATTGCAAATCGGTCAAGTTACGTGACCTGTAAAGTCACGTAAGTCCAACAGAATGACCATATCATGAACTTGGAAACGAGCTGCCGAAAATGATTGTTAAGATTAATTTTATGCTAATAATGATTCGTTGAAAATACGGAAATGTGGACGCTGATGTAAAGTTAGTAGAGAAAAATTTGAAAAACTTAGATTTCTCTCAGCACAAGAGTCATCATAAGATCAGCAATTCATGCCTTTGAAGTTCAAATTCTACATTATTTCGAATTTAGAAAGAGAAAAATCAATTAAACGAGTGTTTTTTCAAGCACAATCAAGTCATTTCTTACCAACAAGAATATAAAAGATCGTGTGGAAAATTTCGTCTGTCAAAAACGCTTCCTGAAGAAAAGTTAATGGATTTTAATGCAATTACGAAATTATTGAAAAATCCAGAAACGCCTGAACATTAAAAAAAAAATAAATTAAGAGTAATAATTGTAATTTATTGTTTAATTTATTCTAAATTTTGTTAATAAATGTTGCAATCTACATTTTTTTACTACTTTTATTATATGGGGCAAATTAGATTCATCAGCTGCTATTATTATCATGGAACAGAGGGATTAATATTGTGTCTAATATTTGGTTATGCAGTGTTGTGGGTGGTCCAATACACTCGAATGCCTTGGATTCAGTCAAGCTTAATGGGGATTTGCACTTAATTCAACTGATGGTTGTGGTATGCAAACTGTATAACACATCGATCAATAACTCCCGAGTCTAACATTGAAAACAACATTTTTTTTGCAAATTTTTTTTTTTCGCAAGAAATCTTTTTTGTTGCGAGTAAATAGCGATAAACAGCTTTCTGAATCATCGACTCGTTGCTGTTTTTGTTCCATCGAAAGCAATCGCGGCACCCACTTGGAAAAAACCTTTTTCACTTCACTTCAAAAAACCTTTTTCCTGGTCCGATCGACTTAAAATTTTGACACGTTTCAAGCAAAGGTTAGTACTCTAGAAAGACCTGGTTACTGGTTTACTACGAGCGCCATCTCTGGGTTAGTCTCGGGAGTTATTGATCGATGTGTTAGTTGTAATTGTTGGACAGTAGAACAAAATAAAAGTACCAGACACATTTATAGTAAAGTAAAGACATTACAGCAAGGATTAAAAAAGATGGACACACATCAGAAAATTCTGATTACTTGTATATATATATCTTAAAATGTATGAAATGAAATTCCTCCCCCCCTCCTATTTTCGATTGTTGGTATTTAAAAAATTGGGAACAATTCATGTTCTTTTCCCTTTAGAGATAATTCTAGACAAATATATGATCTTTCGAGAGAGAGAGAGAGTTTCGGAATGCATTTTATCTATTTGTTGAATTACAATTGCTGTGCAATTAATATAATATAATTCAACCTTTTTTAGAAAAATTGTAGGAAATGCGATTTTGTAGCTTATTTTGCAGATATAAATTTAAAAAAAAATTCAAATGTAACTTTTTTTTATCGTTTCATTTGAAATAAGAGTATAAAAATATATTCCGCAATAGCAGAAAACTAGTTTTTAAATTTACATTTGCATTTTAGCGTGTTTACTTCCTGTTTCAACGCGGCATGAGTTTTGACGATTTTTGCGCAACTTTTCAACATCGATCTTAATTTGGTCATGGGTTTACTGTATTAAATGAAACACCACACAATATTTTCACTATTATGAATCAATCTTTGAAAATTCATATTACCTGAGTTTTATTTCAATTGGCAGTGCATAATGAGATATCATTAACAGATATTTTTCTTTTATTTTTCTCATTGCCTTTTAAATTATTGCAAAAACATTTCAGTAATTGAAATATATATATATATATATGATTTTCACCTTTTGTACGATCTTGTATTCTCCTTTGCATTCTCTTCATTTTAAAAGCCTCAAAAAAGGTAACATTGTAAAATATAGTAAAGTAATGTAAAATATGGTATAATTTTCTTTTGGTGGGAATCTAGTTTTTTGCTCGTTGAATAATGGATGGAAAAATATCAAAGCGTTTTAATGTCCTTGAATATTTTTAACAAGAGTTGGGAGAAGGGGTCTGCAGCCCATAGACCGCCAATGCATGCGCCACTGCTACAATAATTACAAATTACATGCAACATGCAAATTTATTCCAAAAGTCATTACGTGATCCTAATATTTAATTTAATAATTCTAAAAATATATGACTGGCTTATAACATAACAAAATATATCATCTCCCAAAGCTATAAATCTATTATTTTTCAGAAGTATTTAGTTAAAACAACGCTGACTTTAAAACATAAATATAAACTCAATATCATAAAAATAAACTGTTAACAAGAGAAATTACCGTGTATGAATGATAAAATAATTATACCGAAATCTTGTGTTATTTTTTCGAAGATGTATTCGACTTCTTTGAGCGCGGAATAAATGTTTAAAAATAAAGTTCATCAACCAACTATATTTGGTCTACTAAATACTTTAAGCAAAAACTTATACCGCAGACACTATGGATTTGGGGATAATCAACCTCAACAGAGATAGAAGTCATATAGGGCTGTCTATTTTCTTAAACTCATGAGCATTAGTTCCTGATTTTCCAGCAAAAAAAAAAAAAAAAAAAAAAAAAAAATTCACCATGCATACATAATTATTCCGCTAAATAAGATAACATTTCTGTGAAAAAATTGATTGCAGAATATATAGTTATATCTATAATTATTTATTATATGCGTACATCAAAACTGAAACGAAACAAAATTACTTTGGTATTTTCTATTTCGCTTAGTAAGAGTTTTAAATGAGTTAAAATTTTAATCCGTTACCAAATATTCTTATATGTAATGAGAATGAGCTGAAAGTAAAAAAAATCTCTATTTCTTTAAATTATGAGGAATATGAGGAACTTCCCACTTTATATCATAGCAATAATTTTTGAAAGAAAAAAAAATTAATATGCTGCATTATCAAGATATAAAAAAATGTTATTGGTGCGTACATAGTAAGAATACATTTTTAAATCCCTTTATCAATTTATTTTGCCGTATAACTAATGTTAATACAATTTGAAAAACAGACGCTTAACAGATGGAGGGAATAATTTGAAGCACTTTTTAGATAAATAGACCAAAAACTAATTGACAACCATTAAATCAATCTTATTTATTAGAATTTTTTAAAACTGTTCATTATCAAATATTTTCGATGCATTAATTTTTATAATCTTTTATAAAATGGTTAAAAATGATTTTTTTTAATTATTAATGTCTATAATTGGTTAACGCATGTTTCTCAAGATAATGAATACTTCCCTTCAAAAAATTAACGAACATATATTAGTGTTAGAAATATCCTCCTTTTTGTGATTAGCTAACAAAATTTTTATATTAATTTTGCGCCTCAAAAATATAAAATAATAAATATTTTATGAATGCGACCTAAATATCTGTTAAAATTATGTTATTGAAATTTACAAGAAAATAACACAACACATTGAGATTACGACATTTGATTCAAAAAACTTCCTTTAAATATACTTAATTTTTTAAAGTACGACTGTAAATAATTCAGTTTCATTTATTTTCTCTAAAATATCTTTTCACAAAAAATTAAACTTTAAATATAAATATAAAATCTAATTTTTTACATGGTTATACATAGCAAAATAATACGGAAATAAGTATAAAAAGAACAATTTTAGGAAAAAAAATAAAAGACTAAAATGTAATATTTCGGAATCAGTGACTTATAAAATAATTTATTAGCATACTATTATAATGAAATAAATTATTAAATACTTTAAAAATATATTTAAATTTTACGATAGACAATTTAATTTTTTTTTTTTTTTTTTGCGAAAAATTTACATTGTAATTATTTAAAAAGAACATACAATTTTGACTTACCGTGTAGGGTGAATTCGAAATCTTGTCTTATACGAGATTTTTTCTTGACATCTGTCCGACAATCGACCAAAATAAACAAAATAAATAGAAAACAATAACTACGAATCGAATTCATTTTCTCCGAGATGTTTTTTTTTCTATGAAAAATTTCAAAATATTGCACAAACCACAAGGTACATTTAGCATACATTAATGCTTCTCTCCTATCATCATACTTCCATTTTTCGCTATTTCGAATTTTTCGTCGCGCAGGTAATAAGCAAACGCCTTCTAGCAGACGAATTCGGAACTAACAGCTGTCAAAAATATCACACCTGTTGTGCACTTTAGCATAAAAACATTAACTAAGTCGTCCAGATAAAATTGTTTGAAAATAATTCAACACACGAGCATGTTTTTTAAAAGCGGAGAAGTAAATGTTTATTCTACTTAGAAACGAATCTGAGCAAAAGGGTAATTTTTAATTTTGTAATGACAGAAACCGCCTGCAACTGCGAAAAGAGCAGACGATTTTCTAACCTTGGCAAATTTTATCGTACTCCATTTGAGGTTATGACGATTGAGCGTTCTATAATAATGTAATGTTATGTGAAGTGGAAATAAAATTATTTCATTTGTCTGAAAAGGCTATTAAAGCATTTTGATTGGTCAAAGAATTTAAAATAAGACTCAAATTATATATATATATATAACAAAGAAAAAACATCCCAATGTTGTTCTAACATATTAAAATATTTTTCTCTCAAAGAAAGAGAAGTATTATTAATTGTGTATGTTTTATAAATGAAAAAAGAAAGAAAACAAGATGTTAGATTATGCTTCTGATGTATAAAGCATATTCTATGTATGATTCGTTTCATATACCATATACATAAAATGCTTCTGTTTCCCCTTTACAATATTCTTGTATTTCATTATTTACTGCATGTATATTGTTTACCATTCATTGTTTAAGAAAAATGCTATTCAGCAATTGTTACAAATATTTGGTTAAAATATTTAGAACACAGTTATTAGAACAATAAAACAAATTCTAACCTTCTGAATCATTATTTTCTTGATAATCAATACATACGAGTAGATGAATCAATTTTTTTTTTCCTAAACCAAGTATTTAACTGAGTTAACTAATTTTTATCATGAAATTTTTTTTCTTAAACATTATTATAAGTTAGTAAAAACTTATTAATAATAATCATAATAAACGAATAAAAGAAGAAAAAAGTATCATTAAATATCAATTAAAATAACGAAAAAAAAAACTATATAAAAAGACAGAAAAAATCTAATTATTATACGAAATGCTGTAATTTATAAATTTTAATAATTTACTTTTTTTAAAATGAAGTTTTCAGCAACGCTTATATTAAGTTAATAACGAAAAATAATTTTAGATTAATTAAATAATAAAAGAAACATTAAAAATAACTCAAACAATGAGTTATTTTTATATATAATGTTTCTTTTATTATAGAACAACAAATAAAATTTTGTTGTTCAATAATAAAAGAAATATTTGTAATAAACTCATTGTTTGATAATAAATAAACAATTTTATTATCAAACAATGAGTTTATTTATATTTTTTCTTATGGGAAACTTCAACATTAACTTAAAATTATAATTAACCACTAGACGTTTATCGAAGGCAAAATAAATAATTTCTAAGTCCCCCGATTGATTAAAAAATGTAAAATTACAAAACATTTTAAAAGTGTTCCCCTGTCAACATAAAGGTGAAAAGATAATATTTTCTTATTAGGCTCTGTTTTCGAATCGACCCTCAAGTGAAGTGGGCTGAGAGTGCATCTTCGGTTCGATCTTGATCACGAAATATGTAGGCCGAGCAGCCGCCTTGGAGGCCCATACTAAGTATGGTTTTGGACGAATGAGGAAGGAATCACCGGCGTCAGGTTGAGTAGAGAAAACCTGTTCAATCATTGAGAA